>CM076735.1:11529223-11936549 GCA_038501795.1 Pseudopleuronectes americanus
ACAACGACAACATCTGGTCAAGTTTGGCATTGATCCTATTAGTGGTTGTAGGACAGAGGTATCTGGAATTTTTTAGTAGAACATATAAAAAAACGCTTAAAATCCTTAGCTTACGAATAATAGAGGACAGAATAAAGGATATTCAGCAAAGAGGGTTTTCTATGCCAAAGCTAATAATGTGAATAGGACACTGTTCTTATCCGACAATAAAACCTTAAAGCCAATGGGATGGAATCGTACATGACCGCATCATAAAATGTCTACATTACAAATAAATGAAATGTCCACTCCTCTGAAATCGGGACATAACTCATGGTATCAAGTCAAGAGTGACGCGTCAGACATTATTCAGTCCGGGAGGACAAGTGGAGGCGAGGGAGACACCTCGTGTGAGCACAGACCTTTATATATTACCTCCTGCTCCAAAGTAAGGACAAAGGGAATGAAGATGACTATCCCGTCACAGGGAAAAACAGATGAACCAGACAGACCTGACTGAACTGTTCACTAACCGCAGCCTGGGCCCCGCACAACCCAACGTACATGTTTTTAGATTTATTTTTTGATCAATGGCCGTTCTGGTGGAGCATGTTCACCCAAACCGTATCTCTGTTTATGAAATAGATTGTCAGTCTTTTTGTTTTTTTTCCAGGTTGTTGACATAGTATTGAATTCTTCTCTTGTATATGGGTTCTTTTTAGACCTATTTAAGAACATTTGGAGATCTTGCTTGGTTATGATAAATCCCTCATACAGGCTCTTTTCACAAAAAGCATTTTTTGACATGAAACATAAGGACAAACATGTGTAAATAACAGTAATATTCGTTTGATTCCATTGATCTGCTTTGGTTTCAGGGTCCTCACATTGAACATGGTGGCGTACTGTCAATCTGTAATGGCTTAATGGGAACAATGGCTTTGTCGATGCTATTGAAACACAAATCTTTTTACAGGTCAAGCCCATGTGAGAAAACTGTAGGAAATCTGAATTTACTGTTATACTGACAAAATCTGTGTGGAGCATATACGGTTGTTCCCAATTATTTGCTCAACTTAATCTTTGTACATTCGCATGAAGCAAACAAACAACATCATCAGACATTATTTGTTGGACGATTAACCAGATTGTGGATAGTTGTGTCCACATTTAAGCTCTTCAGGTCTATATACTTGCATGTATATACTATATATGTGCTATGACAGGTAAGGTAAATAATCTATGACTTACACTGACTTAATATTCAAGTTTAATGGATATTAGATGAATGCATAATGTAGGTTTCTGCATTCCTCTAACAGTAACTAACAATCTTAATCTTCATGTCAACAATGAAGATGTGTGCGGTATCAACTAGTCAGAGTAATTAATAGGAATGTCAGTGACATTGTATTAATAGCATCAGGCATTGCATCAATTTAGCGTAAATCG
Organism: Pseudopleuronectes americanus; assembly: GCA_038501795.1. Classification (NCBI taxonomy): domain Eukaryota; kingdom Metazoa; phylum Chordata; class Actinopteri; order Pleuronectiformes; family Pleuronectidae; genus Pseudopleuronectes; species Pseudopleuronectes americanus. The sequence continues at coordinate 11,530,655 of CM076735.1, forward strand.
CTGTTTTGACAAGCGGCTTTAATTAAAACTATCACACAAGAATTAAAGGACCGTGGTCGTCATTTTGGGAGACGATCAAATAATGTTACCATCTGGTATTTTTTTGCATGTCTTATCCCCGCTAATTATAAGTGATACTCGAAAGGTTAGAGGCACTTTGGCACATGCAGTGATCACCGCCATACTGTCCGTGCAATAACCCACAGGTCGTTACACTATGCATGGTGACGACATGATGGCCGGCCGTAATGAAAGACAACAACAACGAATGACCAGAGAGGGCCATTTTAGATTATCCTCTTTTTAACGTGATTTCCAATATGATATTTCTAGTTCTGTTTCCTCACCCAACCTGCAAGGTCACGTGATGCACGGGCTCGAACCACAGTGCACTTCAGTCTTCGGTGAGTGGTGATCCAGCCCGAGAATCAATCTTCCTGACCACTCTCAGAGCCCGGGAGTGAGCTCAATATGGGCTCAATTCCTGTGGGCTGCTGGGGGGGATGAATTGAAATAGCACTCCCGAATAGTCGTCTCGCAGACAGTCGTTACAGGAAGTGTTGCTTTTTATTCAACCCGCACGCAGCAGCCGGGCTCCTCCAGAGAGGAGAGCTCTCTGTAGGTCGGTGGGTTTCACCGTCCTGCAGGATTCAAACTCCCGGCTGAAGAATATAAACCCTGGTTCGACATTAAGGTTTATTGAAAGCACTGTGCAGGTGTTAGATAGAGTGACTCCCTTCCATTCAATGATGCACTTGTCCTGGTGAGTGATGGAGCTTACTGTAACTTATGTAACTGACTTGTTACAAATACTGTAACATGGATATGTGTGTTGAATTCCCGGATATTAAGCAGCAAACTGGCACAACTTAATATTATATACTGTGATATAATTCTATCATATTTGTAATATCCTCTGCTGCTCTTCATGTTGTTCTTCTGTTTTTCCTCATTTAAAGCTAAAAGACTTTTTGGATGACTTTTTCCGCATCTGATTATAAAGGTGTCATATGTACAGATTTAATTTAGCATCTTTAGGCCAATTTGAGATTTTTTTATCATATATTTATATATTTGGAAAAATAAAACTGGCTTAACGTAACAATATTTCTGCAAAGATGATATAAAGTGATCGTAGATTTGATCTGGAAGGTTTAGAACAACCATCAACTATTTTTCTTAAGCAGGCAATAGTCATGTTTCAAGTTTAGATGTATGGAAAAAAGCTATTTACTTTCTAAGTGGAAATGTTCTAACTCCATACACTGAAAAGGAGTGACAGCAGTTGTTTGATGTGAACTATTTCACTCTTTTATGGGGGATTTGTCAAATTGTCTAATGGAAATCAAAACCACTGAGTGAGCGAGCGAGCAGCTGATCAGTCAGGTGAGAGAGTGATGGAACGAGCAAATGAGCGAGTGTAGCGAGTGATTGCGGCAAATGAGAGAGTGAACAGCCTGACCTCTTTGCTGACTTGTGTTTTCAGTCAGTCGTCCTGGTTACTATGCGTCATGCTTTGTTTCATCTGACGTGCAATTATTTTTCTCATTAAATACACAACATGTACTTCCCCCTTCGTTTTTCTGAATGAAATTTCAATCAGGGGCCATTACACTCTTCAGACAGAGAAAGTTTGGAAAAAAATAACAAGACGCAACCGAAAAGAAAATAATGCTCTGTCAACGGAGATGGAAAACACAAAAATAATCATTTGCAAGAAGCAGGTGATGCATATGTTAAAGTGTCAAGAAGCAAAGGGGAAATTAATAGCTTTCTGCCATAAGCATTCTCTGATAAATATGATTACATTTGCATACTTCATTTTACTCTTGATCTGCTGTCTCTGTGATTCTTTTTGCGATTCTCGTGCGCCGGTTTCCAAAAGAAAGCGTCATTCCCATTACTGCGAGAACATGAAACAAGTATTCCGGGGCCTCATTAGGGATTTCCCAACCGCTAGGTCCGTTGACAAAGCAAAATGTCCAAACGCAGCAAACGTACATGTTGGCAAAAGTGTGGATCAACGGTAAAGGAAATGGTTACTTGCTCACGTGGATGTTGTTTAATTACCCGGAGTATCTCTGCAAAAACAACAACTGAACACTGCAGCTCAACGGTTTGAGGAGATGTTCGTGGACTGGGTGGTGAATGGGTCTACTCTACTGCATCATTAACTTATCAATAAGGCCATCTGACATTGTCTGCTATTCGCTCTGATGAGGAGCGTCGGCCATTCCAGTGCAGTGACCCTGTGTTTGTCCAACACCTTGAAATGTGGCTAAAGCATCAAGTCCTGCAGGATTAATAGATAAACCTGACAGAATGGTCTTTTACATTAAGTAAGAGAAAAAGCGTTCACACAAATTTTGGTTAAAGGGACAAGATCTCTATCGACCTCATGGTGCTTTGGTGTTTTTATCACCACTACTCTACTTATCGTTGTTTTCATATGAAGAAATACCTTTTTTCCACATATATATAAAAACTCAGAGAATCTCTTGGAGTTCCGTGACATTCAGTAGGTCTTGTGTTATGTGCTAATAATTAAAAGCCAAATTAAAAAAGCTCAAATATTAGGAATTTCATAAAAACATGATTAACCTTTTTACAAACCGCACGTCAATACAGCTAACATTTCATGTCTTTGTCGAGGATTGGAATCGACACACACATATTCATCTGGTTCGTATAAGGCAAGTCTCTGGGCGACAATATTTGCACTTTTCCCCCGCTGTTTTCCAGTTCAGGATTCCAATTAACCTGTGCAAAGCGTGACGCCAATCACAGGACGCCGTATCGACAACGGGCATGAAAAGAATAATGCTGTTAGGATGATGTAGCTTACTGTGGGGGACTCCTCCCTCACTGGTGACAGAGAAGTTGGCTCCAGTCATTTATCAAGTCCTCTCTGGCCACCGAGGGGCTGGTGAGTCCCAGGGCCGCCTGCTGCTTGGGGGGCCAGCATGCAATATGTGCATTTTAGGCCTCTAGTGGGCTGGCAAAAACTGCTGATGTGCTCACTGCTGCTAAGTTTGATGGATTTGTTGTTGTCATTTGCTTTGGTTCTGTTCCCTGCGACAAAACAAAGGGAATCATTAACTCTTTTGTGCTGCATGGGACTTTTATGGGTTCGGGATAATGCAAAACGAGATGGGGTACAGATGGGGTCAGCTGGAGCGTTCTGTTGCCGGAGCTCTCCAGAATGGGGCGTTGAACATGCATGGATGATCCTGCATAGAGAGCTGATTACAGAATGATTTAGTGACCACTGATATCCTCTTTTCTTCTCAAGCTCCCATCATCAGGCTCATTTCAGCCGCAAGAGTGCAACTGGCAGTGTTCGCCACTTATATTTATAGCCGGTCGCTGTTTAGCACCTCATGCGATGTTCTGGCCGGACTCAAGACCGGGCCATTACAGTGCATCACCGTTAGAGGCTCGCAGTGTTTACTGATGTGGGCCTGGCAGAGGGTTGCTCTCATTTAGAGCTGCTGATATGATTTGGATACGCTGGAAAGCAAAGTGCACTCAACTTGAAAAGTCAACACTGGTTAAACTGATATGGAAATACCCAGTTTCAGGAGAATTATTGAGAAAATATTTGCAAATATTTGAATAATCGAATAATCATTTCTGTTACTTTCATGCAAAATGTCAAATATTCACTACCTGATGTCTTTCTCTGCCATATTATAAAATACACTGTGATAAGTTAGATTTAGAATAAGACCTTTTTAATTTCTAGCTATGTATACATGAATTGCCTAATAAAAGGTTCTGGGGAGACGGTAGTGAAGACATGTATAAATAATGCATTTTTAATAATGTATATATTTCAAAAAATTGTAATGTAGGAGAGGCAAATTATTAAGCTTAAATTTTACGAAAATGTGTATAATCCAAGGAAATACTGTGTAAATTACAGATGGATAAGTTTGAATTATAGAGAGTATATATCATCACCCTGTATTCCTGATGATTCGACTGGAAAACAGATATAAATAGTTTGGGGATAACTGCGATAGTTCAGGCCGAATGCATTTTGTTTGTGAAATAACAGGGACCATGACAGATGAGGGCCCATGTCTGGTCGACAGCGGGCGGCCGTGCAGTTGCTAAACTTCAAGGTGAGGACTTACTTCCTCAAGGGAGAGTCGAAGATCAAGACAAATCCTCTTATTTTTCTCTGTCAAGTCATCACAGTCTGAGACCAAATACAAATTGAGATTGCAGCGACGGGGCGGCGGCGGTCCGCTGTTGACTGCAAGGGTTACAGGGGTGATTGAGTGTGTGTTTGACTGCCCGAGGCCGGGGGGCTAACAGTACTGTTACACAGACAAGGTCGTCTCGGAGAGAGAGAGAGTAGCCTCAGCACATAATCCCAGTGTTCCTGACTGCAACGAACACAGGTCGACCACAAAATTGATTAAGCTGGAAGAACATTACTTGGGGAATAAGATCATCAAGACAGATTGAAGTTGGTTCGGGCCCGAGAAATGATCTACAGTTTTGTTCAGCCACCTCTTGCGTTCAAATGTTTTCACTTTAGATAATCCTGTTGATTGTCGTGGAAACCTGGCGTCGCACTTTGAACCGGTGTCCACTCGTGTCGCCTGTTGAGGGGTCAGCAGGCGGGAAAAATAATTAGATTAAGCTTAATGTCACATGAGCGTCCAAGAAAAACGGCTTCAACATACAGTAGCAATATTTTATCGATATTGACCAGAGGCTCAAGCCAACCTTGATATGCCCCCCCCCCACCCCCCCCACCCTCGCACTCGCGTTCATCAATAACGCAAAAGAGGAAAAGTTATTTCCCACATGAACCTAATCTTTCCTTTTTATTGTATTTTAATGAAACAGACTTGGTACTAAGGCAGTAATTCATTCCATTTGTTATGTTTGGACAACTCATTAACATTGTCATCTATTTTCATTAGACGGGAAATTTTAAGCTTCTTCTCCCTTGAGATGCAGTGCGTTTCTCCTCTTCAGTTTGCATTAAAACAAATGTGGACCTGCTGATGCATTAGATTAATGTGCTCACTCACTGCCTGCTACCGAGCCCCGGTCCAGCTCGGAAAACTAGACCAAGTTTGTATCTCCGATCATCCACAAAGGAAACATGGATTGTGTGTGTTTATTACAGATATTGAGATAATGATTCTCCTTTTCCGTAGCTGGACTTTTACGTATTGGCAGATATCGCGATTCGATAGGATATCAGTGCGTTTTGAAAAAGAAATGACAACTTATATAATGTATTTTAACAGTAATATGCATCAAACCGTGTATGTAAGTGATGATTGCTATTATTGTTGTAGGGTCTGGCTCATGTTAAACCCTTTGAAAAGCAAATACAGAGAAGGAATTTCCTATGACAGTCATAACTTAAAGGACACAAACAAATAAATCTACTCTGCCACTTACAATGTAGCAGCACTTAAATGGCACTTACTTATAGCACTTTGTAGTTTTGGCTTTCTTGAAGAAATTGTACTTTCTTGATTCTTGCTGTCCTGGGTTTGTACCCTCATGGTTGAATGCACTTATTGTAAGTCGCTTTGGATAAAAACGTCAACTAAATGCAATGTCATGTAATGTAAATCTCGGAATGCACAACAATGACTTCCTTTTTAATAGGAAAGTATTTGCATAGAACTTTCCAGAGTGAAATATATGCAAACTACTAACATTTAAACTAGCTCTGGCCAATGCCTACAACACCAGAAATCACTTCTTCAATGCCGCTCTAAAAACAGTACTTGCCTGTGCAGTGAAGAAGAACAAGTGATTTCCAAGAAAGGAAAACTGCAGTTTTATCAGAGTGAAACTACTTTAAAGATTTGGAATCAGATCGATACATGGATGTGCGTACTTAGTGATGCAAAAACACAGAAAACACAGAAAATAAAGTACAAGTTCCTTTTGCATTGAATGTAATGTCACCAAACTGGACCACAGGGGTGCAGCTTACTTGTGCTGCAGTAACGGCTGCAATCTAAATAAAGATCTGAAATATCTGCATCTGAAAAAGCAGTTTTGGACATACCACACCATAGAAATATTAGTTTGTCTGTTCATTTAGTTGCTAATATAATCATCCACATGCTCCCGTCCTGCCTGACTTTATGTAACTCCTACTGTATCATAATGCTAATGAGTTATTCAGATTACCCAGATCAAATTTCCAGGCTCCTAATTCTCGCTGAGTCTGCTGCAGCAGATCAAGACATTTGCTAATGACAAAGTTTGCTTCTTTTTCGGAATAAATAATGTTGATTAATTAGCAAGTCAAAAGAAGTGAAGATGATCTATGCCGTATACATCACTGTCACCAAACTTACTGAAACGTTTCATTTACATTGCCCGACTCACTAATTAGATGCATCCAAACTTTGCACATTTGATGGAGAATTAATAACGTGTAAGGTGAAAGGTTTGGTGGGAAACTTGCCATCTACGAATAATCAAGATGTTGGCGTAATTAAAGGATCTGAACAAAACAGGAAAAGCCGTTAAAGGTATTATTTATCGAAAGATGGCCACTTCATCTCTCAGGTAAGTCAACCGCTTTGAATATTTACACATCTGTATTCTGCGGATGAATAAATAAGGCCTCCAGTTAATGTTGGGATGTGTTAATATTAATGTCTGTGAAATAGTTTTCACCTCATGCAGGGAAAGTGTTTGCAAAGCAGGTAAACGTGACAGCAGGCGTAAGGTAGATAGATTGTGTTCATAATTTAACACCATTACAAACCGATGGCCTCTCTCCACCTCTCCCACACTCTAAAGCTGAATATTTTAATAAGCAACAAGGAGGTAAGGTTTTTATCAGGGATGATGGAAAAGGTCTTTATCTGGCAAACAAGTTCTGATATCATCCTCACAAAGAATGTAACAAAATAAACTGTCATATATCTAGTTTGTTGCTGTCTTTAAACTTCTTCTGGTCCTTTAGATCATAGCTGATGATTAAAAGTAAAGTACATTAACACTTTTCAGGTATTATTAGTTTGCATAAGTATTTTCTGCTCCTTCTTTTACTTCACTACAAAAGCAAATACTGTACTTTTACTCCACTACATCAATTCAGCCTAATAACAGCAGCCACTAGCTGATCTACAGACTCTGATTAATAATACACAATATAATGCAATGAGAAATAAACTCTGATGTAGTATCACAGGTCAAGACTGTATTGATCCTTGGGAGAGTCATTAACTACCCAGCAGTATATAAAGCAATTATGATTCTTTTCACCTTCATAAGCTGTAACATTAAATTCACTAATGAATCAGTAATTTCATCATAACAATTAAAATCAAGTATTGCAACATGCATCATTCTGAAATGAGTACTTTTACTTATGGTAGATTATAGATAATCTATGTTTCCTGTACATTTTGTACAATGTAAATCACAAAAATGGACAAGTAACAGCTTAATTCCGATCCTCATATTGCACATTTTGAAATATTGTATTATTTTACTTTTTAGTATTTCTATTTGTATTCATAATTGTGTTCTTACTACTTGATGTGATTACTTTTCATAATAAACATTTGAATCCAAGACTGTTAACTAGAGCAGAGTAGTAACAATAACATGTTTGACTTGCTAACAACACAAAAATGCAAACATTAAGCATTTTGTCTTATTGGAGACTAATACTGCTTCTATCTGTTTCCACCATTGTTATACTTATACAGCAGCCTATACAAATTTATGCTAACGTTATCTTGTCTTACGTTAACTAGTAATAACAGTCTATCGATTTGTTATACCTCTGCTGTGACGTATAGATGTTGGTCGAGATGCGTGAGACCAACAAAAATAATATGATCATAATAACAATAATAATAATTTTGTAAAGCACTTTTAAAAAGAAAGATAAAGATGAAACGATTAAAGCAATTTAAAGCAGTTGAAATGTCGAGCAGTCATTACTCAAGTAAAAGAAAAGAAAAAAGAAGAATGAAAGAATGACAGAAAGATAGATAGAAAGAATATAACTAAATAAAATGATGTAATAAACTCATATTATAATTAATAAGCACAAACTGTATATATAAAATAATAGGGATGTCCTGTGATGGCTTGCCAGCCTAAATCCACAACAGCTCTGTATAAACTCATTTAATATTGATATTTTAAATTGAATGATCTCCATTACACGATTGTCCTGATACACACACATCATACATCCACTTCTGATTCTACAATCCATGATGAATCATTTGGGGACGAACCCAGAGGAATGTAAATCTTCCAAATGTTTTAACATCAGAAAGGTGAGAGTGACACAGAGACAGCTAATTATCTTCACGTTGTGTCCGTGGCTTCCAATCACTACATCACCGTCAGTGACACCTCCTCCAAGACACCTTCTTCCTATTCAGCACCATTACATTGCAATTGATATTTGGGTAATTGATAATCCCTGTGTGAGTAATGTTGTCAATTTGGCACCTAAATCCTATTTTGGTGGCCATCTGGGCTCCTGGAATTGCTCCCTGGAGAGCAGAGGTTCTAGGTGGTAATTATTCAGAAGTCATTTACTTTTAGAGGTGTTTAGTACTTAAATGCCTCGCAGTTAAAATGCTGACATAAAGCCCGAAACACTGTGAGGTGTTCCTTTTTCCCCAAAAATATAGTTTTGGCCCTGAAGCGTACAGCCGAGGGAAGACAAATTGATCCATTTTATTTGGGTGTTTAAGTGTAATTTAACTGGAGGAGCAACATTGGGATCTTCTCTCCGCATTTAGTTTCATTTCCGAGATGAACAAACGCTGCGACGAATGGAAATCAAAACTTTCCAGGCTCTTCCTCCACGCAGATTACATTTGTTATCCCAGTGACAAATGTTAGCCTCACACACAATGCTTATCCGCTGTCTGTGCATTTCACTCACTTATTGCTGAGGCACTCCGTCAAATTGATTATCCAGTCAACTAATTCCCAGTCTATGTTTAGCTAAAGTATGATAGAATCATTGGGTCCCGCGGGTGCAATTCTCATTTGTGTGTCTGTCTGTGTGAGTGAGAGTTTATGCGAAAGAGGCTAACAAAACTGGGCCAGAAGCTGAATATTGAGCAGTGGTGGTTAGATTTGCTTTCAGGCTCATCACGGCCAAAATCCTGGGATGTTGACGGACAATAGCAATAAAGCACAATGGTCGTAGAGATGTTGTTCGGCTGTTTCGTCCAAATCTGACCATCACATCATGTGGGATTTTCACACTACATGAACACTATGGAATAAAAGAACTTCCAGAGGGGTTCATGATAATGGAGCAAATTTTTATTTTATGCATTTATGACGTGTTTTAAACAGGCCACGCTCTATCTATGTTACAAAATTAGGTTTATTATTTCCGCTGGTTGGATGTTACTGATACAATTACTTTATGTTTTAGGCCACATTTGGTTCTTTTCCTGCTTTTTGGCAGAATGTGTCAAAAACCATAAATGTTGGTTTTATTTTCGGCTCTTGTTTTGTTCTGATGCCTGAACCGTGGGATTAGAGGCAAATCTATTTTTCAGTGGAAACTGTGGTTGTGTTTTGCCACTGATTTATGTCAATCCTCAGTAAATTTCATACATTCATTCATACATCTTGACCCCAGAAAGAATATCTGCAGGATTTTGCAAACACTTTAATATGTCCAGGTCTGATCTTGCATATTGTTATTGATTATTTGATACAACAATATTCCACAACATGAAATTTAATGCTTTTCCAAATTGACATAAATAAAAATCATCAAATTTCAAAGATTAAATCACTTTTACGAGATATCTACCAATTGGGAGTCTTTAAATTGTACGACAGGGTGACAAAACACACAATATTGGGATTTACCCACTTCCAATTTGTGAGGAGAAGAGTCTGAATAATGAAAAACCACAGATTTTCTCTTTTACTTGACAATATTTTTCCATTATTTCCATTAAATCAACTGACAGATTGTCATTGATGTGCAACTTTTTGGCATTAAGTGACTTTTAAGGGCTCTTACTCATTAACTCTTGCAACAGAAAATCAAACAACATTCACAAATCGTTCCTTGTATCTGTAATATTGACTTTAAAGGAGATTTCATGGTTTGCACATCATACTGTACCTAACTAACCAGTTGTGCTGTAGCTGTAGCGTGAACCACAGCGTCCTTGCGCAGGTCCACATACGAGCACAGTTCAATACCGACCGGTCACACAAGGACTCTTTCTTTTATTTCCTATTGGAGCAGAAATATCTTTATTACATTTTCCCGGTGCGTCTGGCCGAGCCGAGTCCGTGGAGAGGAGAGCGCAGGGTGAGAGAGGTCAAGTAGAACCAGACAGAGACACTGGCATGACACTGTGACATGTTAAGATCCCCTCCACTGAGCTGTGGCGTGCACAACAACATGAAACAAGGAAATGAACCACAAACATTTTCCTGACCCCTCCTCTCCGCTCCCCTCCACTCCAGCCACTCAAACACATGCACACACACACGTACACATGCACAGCCACCATGCAAACACACAAATGGGAACATGAAATAACTGTAAATAAGAATTGCTTTTATTCTTAAAGTCTCAATTTAAGGTCATTTGGTTTCTTATAGGTAGAAATATGATGCCATGTCTTCTGCAGAGTTGTTCAACGAGGCAGCAGCTCCACAGCCATGTGCTCATCTTGTTTAGTGCACAGAGCTGACAAGACGCCGCTGAAAGGGGAATTATATGTCCTCCGCTGGGTCTTCTCTCTAAATGAGAGCCATTGCCCCTATTAGATAAAGGTTAATAGTCATTTGGTGGAGAAAACAGCTGATTTTTATGTCGGATCCGGCACACAAACACAACCAAGTAATGGCAACATTTGTCGTCCACCTCATGAGACCCATCTCGCTCTTGAAAAGGCCCTAAATATTTTAATTTTGACCATAGTGAAAAGATTTTATGTTCATTTGTCTTTGCCCCGCGGGCAGGAATCAATGACATTTGAAATAATTGTTGTTACAGGGGAAATCTCTGGAGGGGGAGCGGGGCAAAACTATAGAGAAGATTTGAGTAAATTACTGTGTCAGCTTCTATTTATTTGCGACCGGATTGCCAGAGGCAGCACTTCAAGATAGCCATTAGGAGTCGGGGCAATAAAGACAGAGCGTGTAGCCATTGTCGAAAAGTTAGCGTGTAATGCAGCAAGTTATCATCAAAGTGCTCCCCGTGGAGCGAGCGGGGCGCACACTGGGGAGAGTACATGTGAGGAGAACCAATTATGGCTCCTCAAATCTCTCTTTCACAGAGGGAGAGGTCATAAATAGGTTGCTATAGTTGTGTACGCTCACTGTGTATCACTCCATATGGGGATTTGTGGGTCTGTATCATTATAGGTAGCAGCGATCCTTGCACAGAGCACACATGCTGTACCGCAGGAGAGAACAGTAAAACACTACGAGCAAGAGAAAAAAACCATCAGAGTTCCGAACAGGGGGGTGATGCGATGGAAAAAAAAACGTTCCCATGGATGCGTTTGAAAAGTATATCTGTAAAATGTCATGTGTGATGAAGAGATATCCTGAAATAATTATGAGAAGTGGAGTAAAACTCAGGATGCGGAAGCTTAAACTAACTTGAATGTGTTTAAGTAATAATATGGTTTATAAATAGCTTGTATACCTGTGTGAAAAATAGAGAAAGTAAAAGTACTTATCATGGAGATGGCCCATTTTAGAAGAATGCATATAAATGAATTGTCATTATTATTTCCTTAGTATTGCTTGAATGTAGTATAATTGGTAAAGATGGGTTTAATTTACTTTATATACTGATGGACAATGTGTGAAGCACCTTAAGAGATACAAATGTTTTTTCTTAACCTATACGAACAAATCATAGTTCAGATCGAAGTAACTGTTTACAGTTTGTAATATTAATCTGAATCTATAGAGTAACTAGTAACTCAAGTTAAAAAGTAAATTTGCCTCTTAAATGTAATGAAGTGGATGTGTTTGGTGGCAGAAAAGTAAAGTGAGATGCAGTACTCGGATTCAGTCGCCCTGCATCACCGATTGCATTTAATTAGTCTTCTTCTAATAGAACTGAATGCATTTGAAGAAAAACCAAACAAACCAAACTCATCGTTCTTGTAACTATTTAGAAAGTCAAGGAAGGGATACATGATTTATTCCTCCGCATGTTATCTTATTGCGTCACAACTTTTTATTTTTCATCCTAAAAAGAACCATAACGATACCTGGGTTTACGGCACATGAAGCTAACTGAGTTGGACTGTTTTGTAGGCCCTAAAACATACATAATAGAAGTAAAACATATATGTAATGTATATTCAACACAATAAATGACTATAGAAATGTTGCAATCTCAAGACCCCAAATCCTTGCTGCAGCCCCTTCCCTCTTAGAAACACTCTTCTTTTATTGTGTCTCTTTTTATTTGCTTATTCTTTTGGTGATCTGTCTGAATGTGTCATTATGTAACAGATATCTTCTCTGTTTCAGGCACAAAGTCTCAGAATATAACTGCGTCTCTTGGGACATCCTAATTAAAATGCTAATGTCATGAACAATGTGAAAACACAAAAATTAGCTGCAAATTAAATCACATGAAGCCGCTTCAAATAACAGACTGAACTGGTTAATCCTTTTCTAGCTCTGTTTAAAAAGAGTCCAGCCTCTATAGCTGCATTTCTGACAATATTAACGGAGGTAATGGTAAAACAATGAATATGTAAGAAAGTCATAATCCACAGACAGACACCTTTTTAATCCTCAGCCACTCAAATGCTATGGTATCATAACCGGTGAGGGCATTGACTTTTAAATCTGGGACTTAAGAGAGCAGGGGAGGGGAGGGGGTGGGGGGGAGAGGATCAAACAATAAACAGGAAGTGGAGATGAAAAGGGAGGCTGCATTAATTAGATGACGACGACGGGCTACAGCGGCGGAGACAAGGCCGGGGCGAGGGAGAAAGGGATTGAAACTGTTTGTAGGGTCTGCCAAACAAATGGTGCAGGTCCCTGCGGGAAAGAGATTATTATGGGCTCTGTGTCTGTCAAACATGTGAACACAATGAAAAAAAAGGAAAAGGGGGTGGGTGGGTGAGGGGCTGGAGGGGCTGGAGGGGATGGGGGGGGGGTGCTGCCCCAGGCTTGAGGGCCCGCGAAGGACCCGGGCTCTCCGCAGCAACACTGGCCCTGCCAAAGAATGTCTGTAATCCGCGGGCTGACTGAGGGTGATCCCGTGGCTCTCCCCGGCAGTGCAGCAGGCTTCCCTATTGTCAGCGGCGCTCAAAGAGGAGAGGGAGGAGGCCGGGGAGAGGGCCGGGGTGGGGGAGGCGGCGGCGGCAGGGGCGCTGGTGGTGGGGGGGGGAGTGCTGTCCTTTTCTCAGCCGGGCCTTATGAAAGCTCCTCGCCATTGTCCGAAAATTACAATTGCACTTTTCTGATCCTTTGTGCACTCCTGTTGACAGTGGTTATTGACTAAGCAGTTGGACATGGAAAGGATATGACCCCCCACCCTTACCCTTCCTCCATCCCTACCACCCTCCTCCTGTGTTTTTTTTTCTTGCTTCTTTGGGGGGCCTCAGTGAACAAGAGAGGAAGCAGGTCCGAGGTTTACATGTAGCATTAGACTTAAAAAGGGGTTTGTGGAGGCTTATGCGAAAAGGGGAGACAGAGAGGGGGCGGAGGCCTTCGGCTCGGACAAAGACGGCGGAAAGCGGAATGAGGGAGAGAGAAGTTAGAAGAAGAAGAGGAGGAAGAAGAAGAAGAAGAAGAAGAAGAAGAAGAAGAAGAAGAAGAAGAAGAAGAAGAAGAAGAAGAAGAAGAAGAGAGAGCAGACTTTTATCCCCTCAGTGGGAAGATTTCCCCCCCCTGTCTCTCCTCTCAAACAGATGCCAAGGCAGATGGCGGTGAATTAGCAGAAAATGGGCAAAGAAGAAATGAGACAGTATATTAGAGGTCCGGGGAGGACGGACATGACGAAATAAAGATTAAATCGCCGCTGCAGAGGGGAGGAAATCTCACCCAGGGGTTGTGGGAGGTCCGAGGTGTCATCTCAGACACGTAATGTATAACGGCTGCGGTGATGAGCGATGTGCTCTGGGCCTCGCGTCGCAAAAGACTCATCATACAGTAGCAGCAGGACCCCGCGTCTCTCAGTGTGGGGCGCACAGGGTGAAAAACATCTTATTAATGTAATGATGGGGTTAAATTAGATTGGGTTCACGAGGGAGACACAGACTCAGCAGATGGATGTGGATGGAAATTCTACTTTTAAGTGATAAAATTATGGTTTTGCAGTCAAAATGAACAAAAAAAGACGAAAACATTTGGTCAGTTTTGGGGGGAAATTTAAGCACATAAACGTAATTCCGAAAAAAGTAAAAAAAATTATTCACATTGATCAGGTACAGTGTATTTTTACACTGTAAAAAAGACGTCCGTATAACCTGCTTTTAGCCTTGCACTACATTCTATAAAACTATAAATAGACATTTTGCCCCCTTCTATTTCTGCAGAGCGTCTATTAGTTTGAAAGACTGACAGAAATAGTGAAAGAGCTGACTGGGTTAAGACTACACAACATTACAACCAGTAATTCGTGCTGCCTATTAGATTTATCTGTTGCAGGCTGAGGGGAAAAACATGCACTTTGTCTTCAGACATGAAAACAGCATCTCAAGTGTTACGATTCCAGAGGGGGCAAAGTGGAATTGCTGTTTTTACATTTCTATATCATTTTTTTTATTTTTTTGCCCATAAGGAATATGGATAACAAATGAAATATTCAGCCCCAATGTCTGATTTATTTCTTTTATTATCTGCAAATATCACCCCGGCAATTTAGAGGATAGCTCGCTCCATTCTGGGCCTTTTCGCTGGGGGCCTGACAGCCTATCAACTTTATACCGCATAAACAGGTCAGGACTGTGTGAGCGTTCTTATGTGTTGTACTTTAAGGTTTGGAGCTTGCAGAATTCCTAAATAGAAATAGAAAAAAAAAGGATTCTTGAGGGGATGCTACAGAGCCCCTTAGCCAAGAAATGATCAATTTGCACCACGTCCATTTTTGAAACGGGGGAACAAAATGTTATTAATTTCAAACCAACTGGAGACCCTTCATATCACAGTTTCTCAGACTGTAAGTAATATAGGACTCTCCTGGAGAGGATGATTGACTGACAGCCGCTCCAGCTCGGCTCTTTGTGTGGGCTGAGTGTTCTGGAGCATCCCTGCACTCCAGTTTGTCTTGAAGCAGTCAAACGATATAATAAGCCTCGGTTCTTGTCCTCTGAAGGGCCACAGGAACTATTAGAGCTCCTTATCTGACCAGAGATGCACAATTAAGAGGCTCCATCCAGGCTGAGGAGCTCTGCGTTCGAAGAAATGAAGGATGTCATTGGAAGGCCTGGGAAAACCAACCCGACATATTGGAATTGAAAGCTGGTTTGATGTCGATATTCAGCACAGTTGTTATAAAAAGAATAAATTTCGCAAAAAGAAACAACTTCTTAGAATCATTGTCCGGCTGCACATTTGTTGCTAAAAAATATTTTAACCATAGAGATTTATGAAAATGCTTTATTATCTTTTAAAAAATTTGTTTTGATGCTTTAATCTAAAAAATATGAATAAAATATACAGAACTTTGCGTCTCAGAGAAATCATATTTTCTCTTTGGTCAGATAGCATAATATCTGCGAAGGACTTTTTGATACAAGAAGTCCTTCGCAGGTATTGAGTATACATTTGTTGGATATGGATACATAAACATATTGTGTTTTAATAAGTTAAAAGAAAAGAAACGAAAAAACCTAGAATAGCACTCAGTATAGAAAATTCATCCACCAAGGCCCAACAGTCCTCTTACATTGAACCAGGCTGCACTAGATTTCAAACACTCATACATATCAGTTCTCTTAATGTGGCAGATCAAGATGCATCCTTCTACCAAGTTTCATGATAATCCGTCCTATAATTTCTGCGTAATCTTACAAACAAACCAACCAACCAACCAACCAACAAACAGACAGGGGGTGATAACATAACCTTGGTGAAGGTAATTAGATTTTGCAGTTATTTGTATTTTTGAACTTACAACAGCAGGTAAATCCGATGCCAACTGCAACACAAGGGTTTCCAAATTTTGCCATATCTGTAGCTGTGAAATGTTATCTCAGAAAAATACAGTAAACAGTTTCATTGTTGTTGAGCAATAACTGAGTCAACAAATATATGACTTGCCTCCTGACAAATACATAGAAGCTAATCTGTAAAATATGTATCATAAACTTGGCTGAGCAGAGCTGGTTTTACCCTACGACCTTGAGAGAACGTCTCAGCTGCATCTCTCTGCTCCTTCCAGGTATTCTCTGTCCCTCCTCTCTGCATTTCCAAACACGCTGCATGGCTAAAGATAGTTATTCCACCTTGAACCGATCTACATCACCTCCCCGGAGAGTACGACCACAAGTCCCTCTTGTGAAACCTTATACAGTAGAGCATTTCTCACCCTCCTAAAAGGGTGAATCGAGTGGCAGGGGGGGAGAATATTCAGCAAGCCTCACTTTAAATCGAGATAAAAGATTGAAATGGACAATAATAGGAGGAACAAACCCCTGGATGGCTCGGGGCCCCCTAATGGAAACACATGGCTGAGGTGTCGTCAGCCGCCCACACTGTGACGTTCCCTTCTAATAATCTGGCCTGCCATGAAATTAGAATCGCAAATACCTCCTGACAAAGATGCATGTTCCCTCTCTATCGTTGCCATCATAAAAAAAGAAAGAGAAAAGAACTGACTCCAGTGGCGACTCCGAACACCGCAAACTTCAATTTAAATTTACAGCGCTGCGAAAAAGAGAAGTGATATGCACTCAAAATTTTTAATAACCTATTAAGTTATGACTTCAATTTCATTTTATGAATATTTTCCTTGGGGAGGACAGCCATCAGCAGAGAAAGATAGAAATTTAAAAAAGATAAATAGTGCCATTAATCTACAACATTTCTCTTTCATTATCCCTGAAAATGAGGAGTTATTTTTGCTCAGATCCTCACGTAATTAGCTCCTTACACTTGATTCACTAGCCAGAAAATGACCATGTTCAGAAAATTAAAAATTTGTCATTAAGTGGGATTTACCATAATATCATTTATCTTTATATATTCCTCGGCTGACAAGCGGCAGTGCTGGGTGTTGATCAGTGCCTTTGTGTGCCAGGAGTTAGCGTTACGAGAGGAGAAGGACTGTTAACGTGCGCTGGGTTAGCAGGTGAACGCCGCCGCTTTCAGCACTCACAGTATTTATCCTACTAATGCTGCTGTCATTTGAAATAGGGAGTTGCCATTCGTGATGAAACGAGGACTCAAACAACACGTTACACTGTTACTCTCGGTTATGAAGACAGATGTAAACATCCAGTTATGTGTCTGCTTTGGTTTGAAAAGGCACATTATGCTTTAGGGGATCTGTGCCATTCCTTAATTTACACTTTCTCAGTGTTTAACAGGAAACATTTCAAATTTAATATATACATGAAGTAAATATATATCGAAAAAACTGATTATTTAAGCTGTGATTCTAAAATGCAGATTTGGTGGGCTCTGCTCTGATTCACAACCAATTTCCATCCATCTGGAAACAGCTTCAGCCAATCGCAACTGTTTACCTAAAAGGGGGCGGGTTTGTTATGATGACTGGCAGAGAAGGACCCAATGAGACCACGGCTAAACATTCTCCTCAACAACTATGATAGCTATTGCTAATGTGAAGAATCGTGACTGTGAAGACTGGATCCAAATACACAAGATGACAGCATTTGTATCACGGCTGTTTTGGCTTCGTTTCCGGATATGGGAGGAATACGCAGATCTAAAAATTAAGCAAATGTCTTAAAATGTACATAACCAGGCTAATCGGATTAAAAATGTTTTAATTCCTCAGCTGTGTGTGAAATGGAAGCATTAAGTACGAAAGTTGAATGCCAGTTAACTGTTGCAATGGAAAACAGACACCAAGGGACGTCTCTTAGCAACATGCCCCCAAAAATCGGTCATCCATGGGAATCTAAAGATCTTCAGTTTCCCCATAAAATCCAAAGACAAATATTTGAAATATAGGAAATTACACACAATAGCTGCAGCATCGTTAAAGTAGAAATAAATCATTTGAAGTAAACAAATCTAATCCAATAACAACACGTTTAAAATGTTGTAATCAATGACTGAAACGTATCGGGACGGATCTGAATGGGAGGTTGAGTTCTGCTGCTGCCGGCTGCTGCGTGTGGTCCTGTCATTTAACAAGTTCAACACAAAAAAACATGTTGGTCATCATCTCAGCGCACAGCAGGCTACCCATTAACATCTAATTGATCATCAGAAGCAATGGGAGGAAGAAATGGAGTTGATAATGGTGAGGGAAACCATTTTGTCTCGCTCCCATTACAGAGTAACAACATTCTTGTTTAGTTATTATTCTCCTGTGACTATGAAAACAAGAAGTGAGGTGACACACGCTGCAACAAAAAAACTAACTTTGTATAATAACCATGTGCATTATATTATGTTATAATACACGACAGAAGACATTATAGAATTGCATTGAGAGAATTGCAAGAATTCAAAGCGCTTATTGGGAAACAAAGCTCGTAATTATTCACGACTTCAGCTCCTACAGTCGTGTAACCCAGCTGAATTGTTTTGCATCGTGCATGATGTCACGGTGCTGAACCAAATTAGGGATACATGTCGTACAATGGAGCCCTCACGTCAAGTGGCTAATGCAGGCTCTCGTCACCCATGCCTGCTCCCCTAAAGCAAAAGCACATTACTGCGAGCTTTAAAACTAATAAACTCATTTCATAATAATATGTGCAGCTGTGCTGGTAATAAATCATTATGGGACTCCTTGTTCCCCTGATACAGTATCGAGGCACTGACCCCGATCAAGTGCTTGCTAGAAATATTTGGAATTACAGAGTGGAGCTGATTCATTTTCACCAGATTCTTTGAGGAGATCAGTCACAAATTCCTCTTCTTTTGGAGGCTATGGAAAGTATAAAAACAAATAGAAGAGCAGATTCATCACAGGTAGGAAGTTAAGAGCGGTTGAATGGCACAACGTCTCTCTGGACTTCAACTTGCTTTGAAAAAAGACACTTTGATCAAGATGATAGGGTTGAACTTCGGAAAACAGGAAATGAATTAATATAGTTACCTCCACCAAGGAGGTTATGTTTTCACTCTATGGGTTCATTCAATGTTTGTGCAGATCAAGATTAATGTGCGGATCATAGATAGATAGATAGACAGACAGACAGACAGACAGACAGACAGACAGACAGACAGACAGACAGACAGACAGACAGACAGACAGACAGACAGACAGACAGACAGACAGACAGATAGACAGATAGACAGATAGATAGATAGATAGATAGATAGATAGATAGAAAGATAGATAGATAAATAGATAGATGATTTATTTTGTCACTTTTACTCTTAGGTAGGACAGTAAAAATTTAGAAGTGAAACAAGGGGAGAGATATGAGCATATGACATTTGTCTTCGGCTGGGATCGAACCAGTATGATATATTATAATCTTCATATGAAAACTTCAGGTAATAAGGTGTTGAACTAAAGCCATTTGTTTCCGAGCAGATGTAAAGTTGTAAATATGAGCTCTGAGTCCTCGGAGTTAAAAAGCAGGACATCAAAGATGACATCTTAAGTGTGGGAATGGGGGGGCTGGTTGACACACATTGAGGAAAGTGGGAACATGGCAGTCAATCACCTGAAATGGCAAAGGAACAAAAGAGCGTTCCGAGGATGTGGCAAACTCCAACACCCATTTTTCACCAGCAGCCCCCTCCCCTGCCGAAACGAAAAACCAAGCAACCTTACATGCGACTCACATCCATCCAGCTCCCAGGGGTTCAAACCAATCTCTCCCGTCTGCAGCCGGTCCCCCTGCTCCAACCTGCAGCAGCCATCAAACCCATTAATCCATCCGCCGAACATGACTATGACTGATTTAGCCGCCAAACAATCAATTTGTATCTCTCTCGCTCTCTCTTCTGCTGCGGATGTACCAAATATCATGAAAAAGCGTCAGTGGTAACAGCACCGGTGAAATAATAGAGTAATAAGGCAATCAGCGTTTGACCTTGGAGGACAGCTAATTCTTCTGCCCATCTGTCTTAATTATTTCCTCCTGAAATGGATACAAAAGGAAAACAACATTTCATTTTTTCCTCTCAGAAGACAATTTCATTTTTTATCTGTCGGTAAAGCCTCAGTTTTTCTTGACATGATGCATCATTTCTATGTGGAGACTGGTCAACAAGCACAAGTGCAGCATCTCAAGACCTTAAAGGTTTCAGTTTAAACTTATCTGTATAAATAATGACAGATGGAGCAAATGGTCTTATAGCAGGAAATGTATATCTTTTAATGGGAATGCAGACCCGAAATCCTAATTATCCCGATTTTACGCCTTTGTAAGAATTCATGAACCTTACAATTTTTTTACAATAAATAGTCCAACTAAAGAATCCTGGGTCAATTTAAGGCATCAACATACTCTAGTTGTCCACATACTAATGAAATTGAGTCTATAATATCATTATCTATATGTAGGCAGTGGAAATTTGTGACTTATCCTTTAAGAAACCTCAAAGAAGTGTAATGCATTAGATTAAATGCTTCATGTTTTGATCCTCTCTGTGGCATTGGGATAAGATGAACCTTGAGTCTCCATTCTTGACAAAATTAGAACAATATTGACGTAACTTTTACTCACTCAGACTTGTTGCTTCCTCCCAGATGGTTAAATCTTGAGATTTGTCTATCACACTAGTTTTGGGGTTGATTTTGTGACTGGATTTTAGACCAAGAATCTTCTCTATAGATCCATTTTGTTAAAAAACATGTATCTTCATCGAGTAAATAATTAATTTCAATTAAAGATCCATCTGTCTTCCATCAAACATCTGAGCAGAAGATTTATATTCATCAATATATAAGGACAGAAGGTTTTAATTGCCGTATTTAATGGCCAAATTTGTTTTATTTTGCAGTTTTATGGAAACTGCAGCAATTCGGGCCACAAATACAAGGAAAAGGGACTATTTTTATTCTGAACTTCCTTTTCTAGCTGATCATTTTTCAGTAACTGAGGTGTCCATCTTTTTCTTAACTGGGGCAATAACGACTGTGACTCCGCTCGTCCTTCAGCACTGTGTCACTCAGGACTGAGTCTGTCTCCTGTCGCCTACAAAGAGCTGCTGGTGCTGAGCAGCAGTTGAAAGCAGTCGCAGCCTGTCGGTCTCAGTCGGCCTCCGTTGGCGAGACTGTTTGAGAGTCGGACAGATGAGTCAACATGTGGGTGCGGCACAAGCTGTCGGTCAGTGAGTGCAGAGGCAGAGTGTGACTGCCCCAAATGATGTCAGAGAAAGAACAAAGCTTTGAGAAGACGACTGGTTCACTTTCATCTGTTCACCCACATCCTGTTATTTATCCTTCTGATTTTCTCTCAGTTATGAGATAGATGAGAAAGTTGTAATCAAATTCTCTTCCTCCCTGTGTTAAAGTTTGACTTGTCAGAAGTTTGTAAGATTGTTTTAATCTGTATATGCATTTTATAACTATAAGAGTAAATATAATTTACTCTTTAGTGGTTATATATGCTTACCCGTGTTTATCTCAAATAAAAAATAATTCTACATTGGTAAAATAAAGCTGCTAGCTCATCTGGTAGCACGGGCGCCACGTTTATGAAGGATATGTCGAACTTTATAGCGACCGCAGGTTTGATTCCGATCCAGATAAAGACAATGGCCCTCCACAATATATTTATAAAAATAAAAATACAATTCAGCCAATGGGGAACAGGGATGATACACAATCAAAAGCCTTTCTTTAAAGAAATTTTTTTTTAAAGTTTCAGTTGACTTAATGTGTGTTTTCTTTGTTTAACAAGATTTGTTAACACAATAGCCAACTTTTATTTGAAAGAACCTAATTTATTTGTGTGTGGTTTTTTTTTGGTAATGCTTTTTAGTTGCCAATTCAAATGTATTAGTTTGCTTAATTATTTGGTTTGACTTTAAATGTCTCAAGATAGATCAGCTGGTATTCACAAATGCATAAGTAAGTGGACAGTAAAACTCCCAACATCAACCCGTTCACTCTGTATATAAAACACTAGAGCCTTTTAAACATTCAAGGATAAAAAAAACAATTTTTATTAAACATTTTAACAGTATATTTTCTCTTCCTTTAACATATTTTTTGCTCGTTGACTTCACTGCAAACGTAAAGAGAAGCATCCTCCATTCGTGCCATTTGTAGAAAGTATTTTATTGTTCTAATGGATGAAACAGTGCACAGTGTTTGTATAACAATCCCAGTTCAAAGGCAGAAAGGGATAAAAGGCATTTAGAAGTTTGGATGCAGCCCATAAGAACAGTGAGTGGGCTATAACCCTGTGTGGTGCTGGGCTCCCAGCAGCCGCGGAGATAAAGCAGCTCGTGGCGAGGCTATATGAGAATGCAAAGCAGGCCATCTGATAGCACGGAGCAGAAGGTAGGAAGGAGGCATGTGTCTGGGAGAGGCAGCCGAGGAGCATTTGTCAGGAGACGGTGACAAAAGGGGGTTGAAGGGGCCTTGCTCGACGCTATTCACAGACAATTTGTAAGCCCGGCTGTTGAAGCCAGGCCAAAGACTCGCGAACAGCTGGAGCCTCGGGATGATTGATAAACGCGGGCCTCCAAGAACTTCATTTTGATATGAATGAAGACAAAGGCGCGACAACATTCTGTGAGTGTTTAATATTACCGTCATTAAGTGGCGACAGTGGACAAACGCCCCGTCCTCAGCTGGGGATACACAATGCCAAAAGGGAGGTCACTACCCCCTGGTAATTAACATTTTTATGACAAAATACCCCTTTTCGTGGGGGCAGATCTGTAATTAATTCAGTTTTGGAGCAGAGCGATTAAAAGAGCATTTAATCTGGATTTAAAGGTTTGGATTACACAGGGGAATAATCCACAAATACTCTCTTATAACCTTTTGGTGATGGAATTATTTAGTCTGTCTTCTATATCCAAATAAACAATATTAACATCTTGCTATATTCCATTTTTTTTAATTGTTGGATTTTCTCTCTACTCGTGCACAAATAGTGTTTGTATAGTGGCAGCACAACAAAACTTAAAAGAAAGGCAAGTCTTCTATCACTGTGACATGCTGGAACGTTAATCTAATTACACTGCAGGCAGTTTGTCATGCTAATCATACAATAACCAAATCTCAGCACTTATTGACAGCGCGCCGCGACAAGAGTTTCTCAGTCACAGGCCTTTGCAGATGTTCTGACCCATGCTCACATGGGTCAGTGAGAGCGACGGTGACCAGCTATGATCCTTTCACTTAACGGGTTCACTGACTTTTAAACCTGCGGGAAACGTCTTTATCAGCAGCTTGTTTGTATTTCACCGGGTTATTGATCAAACTTTGCATCCGGAGTCAAGTTTCTTAAATAAAAAGAAACGCTACAACGAACCAGGCAAGCACATGAGACTAAATCCCTTATTTATTTTTTTATTGATAATGCTTTTTCCCTAAATAAGCAGCTTTATCAACATAACACAGGATTTCCCATCTCTTTCATAGAATTGAGAGTAAACTATGCACATTCATCCCTGACCTATTTAATGGCTGGATAGTGCCACAGACCTACGAGGGAAAATTGAAAAGTTTTCCATCATTAAGTGATATATATGGCTGTGACCGGAGTCCATAAAAATTGGGAATTGTTCTATACTAATTTAAAATTCTATTTCAGACGCTGCTCGCGGTGACAAAGGGGAAACATCCATCCAGTAATACAGTTGAGAATTTGCTGCCAGGATTCACGATGAATGAGTGAATATTGATGAAGTTGAAAAACTCCACTGGGTCCCCTTTTTTTTTATCTCCTCCACATCCCTCCAGTGGAGGATGGAACGCAGGGGGAGGGGGGGCTCGTACACTGGGTTTCCATGGCGAGAGGCACCTTTCTCAATATTCAAAATCCCAGTGTTCTGTGCCGAGTCTCAGAAAAAGCAGATCAATCTCACTTTGAAGCGCGGGGGGGGGGCTTCATTTGTTTGTGAAGGATGTGAGGTGCTGCCTAAAAGACTACGACAATTCTTCAAAAAGACACTTGCAGCTGACACCCGGTGCCTCGGCGCTCATTGTTTTTGGGGCTCGAGTTCACAGACACATGATTGAGCCCGGCCCAGTTTTTTTGGAGAGGCTCGCTGGGGATAAAGATTTAGAGGCCCGGCAGTCATATTTGTTACTCAACCGGAGCCCCGATATCTCAAAGATCAGCAAAGTGAACCATAAAAGACCCTGAACAGAGTCAAATAAGGAAGATTTGGTGAAGTGGAGAGAAAGAAATGACTCTGTGCTGTTTTAAAAATCTGCAGACGACAGCATCAGGGGGAGTTCAGAGAATAATTTTTTTTTAGAGTTCAATGAGACAAAGGAAATAACTACAATCAAACAAGTATATTGACTTGAATGGGAAGCACAAGGTTTGTATGTGTTTTCCGATGGGTTCGTCAGGGTGAATTTCCTAAAATGAGAAATGAAGGAGGAAAACACTTTCCTCCTTTATTTCTTATGATTAAATATATATATCACCACATTTGGAGATGCATGGTTTTAGCTGGACAGTGACAATTGTGATTAACTTTCAATTTGAACACATCACTGTGAAGACCAGTCCACAGAATATATTGAACTGGGTCTGAGTATATAGTCACGTTTTTATTTCACTTGTTCTTTAATGACATTGTATTTACAGTATTTCAGTTTGTTATCCCGAAACTTACAAAATGTGATCCGTTGTCTCCAATGTATTTTTATAGAGAATGTATTTGGAGCGTTGAAATGCATTAAAATTAACTTAAATATATAATATTTCGCTTTAATATTTGCTTTTTTCCCACAGAGAAAAACCCAAGAAACTCTTGAAAACCCTTCAAGATAGGCCTGCTGCATTTATTGTGATTTTCTGAGATCTATTTTTTATTTTATTTTATTTTAATCTGTCGTGTCCTTGTTTGAAAATGGTCTCTCATAATAAAAGAGAACCTAACCCAAATGGAAAAGTGGGCTGGAAGGTTTGCAAGTGAGTCTCAGCTCCATCCCCTGCTTAATTACTTACCACATTTGCAGCACCAATCCAAAAGTTTGCTTCGAGACTGATCACATCCATTAAACACATAATGAACTTCTTTCATTCATGTTTGAAGAAGAGCAAAACCTCCATGTGCCAAAAGACAAGGGATATGGGGGAAAAGACTATATCAGGGACAACTACACTGTTAAAAGAGATAATTACATAAACTCCATGCACTTCTAAACTGTTGATGAGATCATGTTTCCTTCCTTTCTGTTTTATTAAAAAATAAACACATCTAATCAGTTTATAAGAGGAATTAATTCATCATTTACATTTGTATTATTTGTATTCCAGTGGGATGAATCTATCTCATGTGGGGTTTTTTGGGGGGAGTAAAACAAAACCACAGTGTGAGTGAGCCAGTGGAGCCCAACATAAATAAGTCCTCCCCTCAGTCACCGGTGCTTAAGTAGCAGCACGTCAAGCCATTCTTCTCCCAGTTTTAGCAGTGCAATGGCCCATGCGGTTCCCCTCACAGTGTGTTTAGAAGAGGACCCTCCATGTCTGCTCGGCTGTGCCTGGTTTACCAACACTATTGATTGCAGGTGATGTCCTGGATAGAGTCCATCTGACCTCTGGAGGGGCTTAAATACATCATTGTCCGGGCGAGAGACCTCCTGAGACTGTGGTGGTTCTGTGTGTGCAGCCCCGTGCCCCCTCACTCCCAGACACGCTGATAAAGTGGCGACGAAAACAGTCAACAGGACACATGGATAAGCACTTCTCACCCCTTTTCTGCACTCTGCAAAATCTAAAAATACGACCGGAGAACAGATAACCCTTCCTCGATGAAGCACTGAACTCGTCTTCGGTGTTTCAACCTTCGGACGCTGCGATTCCCCCCTTGTCGTAACCACGCGGCTCCTCTCAGTTGCCTCGCCGTGAATTCTAATTGGCGTTATTAATCAGCAATCATGTTAACACTCTCTCTAATCGGTGCGGCGAGCTTTTTTTGTTCCATACACACCTCAGAGCCATTGATGGAAATCCAATGAGACATAGGTTTACCTGCCATGAAAGTGCCTCGGCAGCCGCCGTGGACACATTGTGGGGAGTGAGGGGGGAAGTACACTTTAGATTAATTAACATCAGACCTCTTGTAGCACTTCATTTCTGTAAACAAACATTCTAATATGGCGGTAATTAATTCAATATGCCAAGGTGCCGTTCTCTTCCTCCTGTGCATCCTTCTTCCTGTATAGCTCCCTGTTTTTTTTCGTTTATCTCTGGTTTGGGATGGGAACCTCCAAAGCGTGTCATCCTCAGACAGGTGATGCAGGACGTGTGCTTGATCTCACTGTTTTAATTACCAGTTTAACTAATATAGTTTTGACATGTCATTTTTGGAAAAAAATTGCAAAACAAGCTGTAAATAATAATAATAATAATGTAGATGTTTTCATGAAAGTATTGCAAAAATACTTTGGTGCATTAAGAGTAGATTGTTCTGAAATGTGGAAATTAACATTATTAAATTATTTCACATCAAATGATAAGGTTGAAATGTTAATATTTAAAACAGATGATTAACTTTTACATACAATACATTTTCTATAAATAAAGAAAACCAGCATTCAGTATATACTATTTTATATGAAGTGTAAAACTTTAAAATCATCAGTAAACAATAATAACCTATAACCTATTACATAGTACAATACAAACCATCGGTGATTAAAGGTTTACAGTAATTGCAGCATCATGAACTTTGACCCCGTGGCGACCATTTCGGGCTTTTTGTTTCTCTGGCCCGAATCTTGTTTGTGAGTGTCACCCGCTCCCAAAACAGGGCGCGCCATGACTCTCTGCTTTCCAGATTTCCATTTTCATATCTGCAACACTCACGCGCCCCGGCTCTGCATGAGAGCCGCTCATGGCTGATGATTTTGAATCGATTTGCGATTCTCACAAACGAAGGCCACAAAAGGCTGAGCAATCAGTCCAAGGCTGGCTGCTCCTCTGGCCCAGAGAGAGGAGGGATGCTCTGCGAGTGGAGGGCAAGCATGGCTGATCTGAATCATGAAGAATAATGTTTAGCCTGGCAGATGATTAGGGGGATGTTAATTTTTTTCGCTGGAGCAGGGGGCTGGGGGGCAAAAAGGGGGCTGGCACTCCGTGATGTCACTTTGGCTGCCCGAGCGAGCTGGCACGGCCGATCCTGGCGAAAACGCTGCTCAATTTGCTGGGGCTCCTGCTCCATTTGCCTGTTAATGAGCACTGTTGTTGGAGGTACCCATGTGTGCCATGTCACGAGGCGAGCAGGCAGCACCTTCACCTGACGCTCTGACCACAGAGGAAAATGGCAGCCGCTCTGGCAGATGTTTTCACAGTCCTGGGGAGGAAGCCACGGGAGAGCCGTGCAGTCAGAGGGCCCGGGAAATATCGCCGGCAACAACTGCTACAACATGTGTCTGCATCAGAGTCTGTACGGCGTGCCACGGAAAAAACAAGGAGTCAGCTCTTTGCTTTCAAACTATATGGAAATGACAAGATTAGGTCCATCGGGGACAAACAAAAGCTTTTGGTTTTCACAACAAAATCTTATTCCGACTATGACAGAAACAAGGACAGTATTCTCGCACATGTAATATATATAAATGTTTCCTGTCTGTGATTAAGGAGATAAAGTGCTGTTTCCTGGTGCGTGGTTCAGTGGGAGGAGCTCTCGGTGTCACAGGATGGATGGTCGGAGTCAACTCATTACGTCACAGCATGACAACAGCGCTTAATTACCAGGGAGGGGGGGAGCTCTCCGCAGTCCACTTTGGTTGTTCAATTAATCCAGGATTAAAGGTCCAAACCTGTTTATTTTACCATTCTTCTAAAAATTACAGTTTAAATGACGGCTGATTACTTATATTACTTATATATCTAAAAAGAAAATAAAGATCGACTTGAAAAAAAATTAGATGACTTGGATATAGATCACTGGCAGAGACTGGGGCTCTATTAAGTGTTATATTATAAAAGCACTGATCTGAGATAAGTACAAAAATTGGTGTAGTTCAACTAAAAGGTCTTAAATAAAAAATGTAAATTAATATATTTTATTATTGTTGAGCATCTGAAGGTCCACTTATCCATTTTCCTGTTAGTTTTCCAATGACCCCTAGTAGGGACCTGACCCTCAGGTTGAGAACCACAGCAGCCGCTGGTTTCCATTCATTTCTTGCTTGAGTTGAGAAAATCATCACAAATATGAACCTTTGCCAAGTCAAATCAAACATTAAGCACTGAAGGGTTCAAATAAAAACCTGCTGATTGAGTTTCATATCATTTGAACTTGAATTGAAATCAATGTTAATCTGAAAAGTAGAAGGAAAAAAAGCCTTTGGAAGTTTACATTTTGTGGTCAGGACAAATATCTTAATTAAGAGATTTTATACACAACAAGTGACCATTTTGATTACTAATATAATGATATAAGCATATGATCATTCTGTATAATGACTAATTTAATCTTTGATAATATGAATATAGTTTTGCTTATAATCTGACTGCATCTTCACACATTTAAAATTTGGGACATTTAAAGAAATGAAGTGTATATAGAATATAATACAATACAACACAATACAATAGAAAGCCTCTTTTGTCATTGTTCAAGGGAAAGTAGTACGATGAAATTGAGGTTCTAATTTTTGTAAGTTTCAAATTTGACAAAAGACATGAACACACAACAAATGCGGGTCTAATCAAGACTTCAAAATAGAATGGATGTATTTGTTAATGTTGCCTTAAAAGGAATGTAAATATTTCCTATGTATGAAGAGGTATAAAGTTTAGAGTTCAGTTGGCCCATGCAAAGAAACTGTTCTTTAATCTGAGAGTTTCAAACTTTGCTCGATGTGTTGGCGGGAAGCTTGAACTCGCGAACACAAGGCCGCCACGTGCTGGAGGCAAAACAGACAAAACCAAGAGGATTGTGGGAGAAGAGGAAGCCTCTGGGCTGAGATGAGAGCCGACGGCGGTTTATTTATCGACGCCACTGAGTGAAACGTGCCAATAGCAGGGCCATACATTGCAGCACTATAACACAGTGCATCATTAAACAGATCCATAAAACAGACAAGCAACCAGACTAAATTTTAATGACAAAAGCGCTGATCTGAGATAAGTATAAATACGATGTAATTCAGCGAGGTTTTATGCCTGGTTAAGCATGTACATCTTTCAGCGGCCCGCTAACTGATCCTACTTGGGTGCAATATTTCAGAATGCATCAACATCCCGGTGAAATTAACTCTGATGTGCGAGCGGTTCCCGGGTCCAGCTCTCCGAACTGTCTCGTGATTAAATCGAGATAGATCGAGCAAGTCGTGCACAAAAAACTCCTCAAACTGTCCTGACAAATTTAAACGCTCCCCGGGAGAAAGATTGGAGAATCGCTCTCTCTAATGTTTTTACGCCTCTGTAAAATAGGAAATAGATGCGATGCCTCAAGAGTGTTTTTGGATTTTCCCTCCGTGTGATTACTAAATCTAGGGTTGATCATATACAGATGTAAATATGCTGCTTAGATGCCCCCTCCGCCTCCTCTTCCCCTCCCTCCCTCCCTCCCTCCCTGCTCTCTTCCATCTGCCAGACAATAGTTTAAAATTCTTAATCCATGAGCAACCATTGAACATTAGTGAATTGCAAATTACAGATGTTTTACTGTCTCTCCCTCTTCTTTTTCCCCCTGTTTTGATCCGTGCATCCCACTGTCACTCAGTGTCGCGCACGCATCCCTCGCTCCCCTGCATTCATTAGACGCCCCGTGCCATCATGGCACCATATGACACTGTCATCATTTGGTAATTAAACCTTTGCTCGTTTAAATATGAAAAGCTGGCAAGGGTGTGATCATAAACAATGTCGCGCAAACCAGATTTTCCAGACTAAATGAGAATTCAAGCAGCATCATGCCAGAGATGGATTTCGCCCCTTCTCTCTCTATCTTCTCTTGCAGCAAAAACAAAACTGGAAAACAAACAGTGGAAAAAGTTGCTCTGGTGCCAAACACAACACACATTGAAATTCATGTAAACAGATACTTTATTTAAAAGACAAAACAGTAGTTAAGAGAGAAATTACAGCTTTTTGTCTCAGTGAAGATAAGATAAGGTGATAAGAGGAGAGGAGATAAAATTATATAAATTTAAACAATGCTGGGGAAATTCACTTCACATGAGGTCGTTAAGGGAACACGTGAAAGTATCAAATAAAATACAGAGAATACGTACATTATATACACCTTTCCCTACAGATGGAAATTTTTGACAAAATGAAGCTGTATACTGTATTTCTACATTATTATTATATATTAAAATAAACATATATGCATATATAGACTGTTTTGAGTTTATAGGCAGGTATGGTATGCAAAGTAATACAAGTATAAAATAGTGTGTGTTTTATATATATATATATATATATATATATATATATATATATATATGTGTGTGTAACTTCACACTGCTATATAGTAGTATAATTATATAAAGATGTATATGATATTAATATAAAATGGTATGTAAATATGTATATAAACTAGGTAAATTCCTCAAAAACAAGAGGTATACGTATGGAATAACACAATTGGTTTGTGTATATATATCTTATAGTCACATATAAAGTCTCTCCTCCTCCAGTTCAGAAGTAAACAATGACAATAGACCAATATGAGCACACGTGATAAGGTGGTGATGGCAGAGGGATTTCTGAATTCTGCCCTTAAATGATAGAAGCACGGGACATAACATCAGTGTTGCACTCTTCTCTCCCCTGAACACAGTTATGTGCTTGATCATGTTGGACCACCAGACGATAAAATCTTCCCCCCCGGTGCCTGAGGACAGGCGTCCACATCACCCAGACTCTCATCTATATTCACACAGGCCTCCATCACTGAAGATTTAGCCAAATGGCTGTGGAGAGGAGGCATGCCCGGACCATTACAAGCCAAACTCGTGGCTTTTTTTTTATGACCACTAAACAATCTTCCTCAGAGCCGTCCTTTAGCGCACCTCGGAGCCGGGAGCCGGCGAGGAGAGTGCGTGGGAGGAGGCCATTCAGTCACATTATGGCTTTCCATAGATCAAGGTCACAATTTTCATGATCATTACACCACTGAAGGTGACAGGGAGCATTTACAGAAGTGATCAGGAGCTTATGTGGGAGCTGCTCATCCGTAGATTTCCAGGGAGAGGAATATATGTGTGTGCACAGCCTCTCACACACACACACACACACACGCCCACACACACTCACCCAGACACACAAACTAATCAGCAAATCACACTGTGCAGCTGACGTCCCACATCATCATTACAGTGAGGAGAACTCACAAAGACAAAGAGGGAAAAATGAGAGAAAACAACAAGACAAAGGGGGAAAATTAAAGAAATCAGCTGATCTGCGGAAACAAAAAGACCCCAACATTTGTGGGTTGAAAGGCTGCCACCAGGAGGTGACTGCTACATTATGCATTCACACTGAGGCTAACACATGTCAGCGGCCCACCGGACAGCAGCTCTGTTTCCCATATTGCTGACATGTGAGTGGAAGCTGTTGGCTGTCTGGTTGGGACAGAGGCAGCTGGCAGGACACCACCGGGCCGCCTCAGGCTGATCTCTGCTGCACACACACACACACACACACACACACACACACACACACACACACACACACACACACACACAAACACCCACCCAGCTTCTCCCACAGTGATGAGCCCAGGGCCTTATGGGAGGACTGGCTGGTGCCTGGTGCCTGCTGCCTCCACTCCACTGGATGAGGAGCTTCTGTGCAGATCTGGTGGTGGTTGCAAGGGAAAGTGGAGTTGATGATGGTGTTTGTTTCATTTGTAGTTTGTTGACTTGCATAAAATAATCGCACACAACAATTAGGGGAATGTCATTAGTTGGATATCAGTGACAATGAGGACATTTGCAGAATAGCTGCAGAGATACTCCCACTGTATCCCTGACTTTACTTTCCAGTGCCCTCATAATTCCACTGCTCTGTAAACCTGTCTCCAGTCTTTGTTGAGCTCCAACCAGAGGGGCACACATTTAACTATTCATGTGGAAAGTTTGATGGGGAAGAGAGGGGATTTAGCCCTCGTTCCCAGTGCAATACATGCAACATGGAGAATACTTTTTTTTTGTGAAAATGACAAGATACAGTCCTATTTTTAATCGAGCACTGCGGGGCATATTTAACAATTACTTGCAAATCTGCATAATGAATGAGGAGCGAGAGAGTTTATTTTAAGACTTTTGGTGCTTTAGTCCCCAAACTTAACAGCGAGTTAATGCAGGGGAGAGAGAAACGTGTCGGAAAGTTCTGGGATATGGAAATGCTTTTACATGAAACATTTTTCATTTAGATATTAATAAGAATAATGTTGTGTTTTTTTTGTAATATAGGATATTTCCTCTTCACGTTTTTATGCAAATGAGATGTTAATTCGTCTTAATGATTTGTTGTACCTGAGGCGTGGAAAAGCTCAGCAACTCAACTGTCTTGGCTGCTTTTGTGCTCAGGGTATGAAAAGTAATTTAACAAAGTGTTTTCTAATCAGAGTAATGTAACCTGATCCCACTTGCGTTTTGGATCTTTTAATATTATACAAAAACCCACTGGAACCCACTCAGTGGCTGTGTGTGTGTGTGGGTGTGGGTCTGTGTGTGCGTGTGCGTGTGTGTGTGTGTGTGTGTGTGTGTGTCTGTGTGTGTGGAGGGCTAATGACGGGACACATCACCAGCTGAACAGTCAACCTGAAAACACTGCACATATAAGCAGACTTTAATTGGAGTTAACACCAAACTGGATGAAGCTGCTTCTTTTATTTTCGTTGTGTAGATCTTTTTGTGTGTGAGTGTGTGTGTGCGTGTGTGTGTGCATGTGTGTGAGTGCTTTATCATCTGATATACGACTCTGACAGCTGTAAACTTTCGCATTGACTTTTACGTCTATTCTTAATTTTTGATGATTCCCCATCAAAGACAGCAAACGGTTAAATTGTCAGCTTTAAAGTGACGTGTTCATACTTTTCTCAGCTCACTTAGAAAAGCAGAGACGTTGATTGAGATATTTTTATTTATATTCGAAAATGAATA
This sequence comes from Pseudopleuronectes americanus, assembly GCA_038501795.1. Taxonomy (NCBI): domain Eukaryota; kingdom Metazoa; phylum Chordata; class Actinopteri; order Pleuronectiformes; family Pleuronectidae; genus Pseudopleuronectes; species Pseudopleuronectes americanus. Next base: position 11,564,019 of record CM076735.1, read on the forward strand.
TCAAAAAATTGCATATATATAAAAAATATATATATATTCGTAAAAATCTAACTGGGATTTAAATTAAATGTTAAGTCACTGACATATCCTAACTTCATGTAAAAAGACCCTATGTGCTTTTATTTATTTATATCAACTTATTGATATTGTGCAACATTGACAGTATGGGCTGTGCATGTTTTTGTATAGATGGAATTATTAATTGAATATCAGGCATAAAGTGATTATTTTTTACGTTTTGTTTGGGTGCATTTACAGGAGCCTCACAGCTGACTATTTACAAATTAATAATATAAGAAAAAAAGCCAATAATAACCCTGTAATGTATTTCGAAATGTAAAATGCAGATACTGTAAATGCAAAAGTACATTAAAGGATTACAAAATATTCAGCAGTACAATGTCAATGTGAGAAAATACATTTTTATTTTAAAGTGATTTTTCCGCAAGATAACATGAAGAGGATGAGTGTGTGTATTCAAAGGAAGAGGGCACAATCGATTGTTATAATGACTCTTAAAACTCTGCCATATTATAATAGAGTTGCATTTTAAGAGACTCAAACAGGAAGCAGACGTTCAAATAAGTAGATTTAACAATATTCGATTACAAAACATATTATCGTTGCTCCAAATCGTAAATAAAGGATAAATGCAAACGAGAGGAAGTGTAGATCACGTCCTAATTCAACTTTAGTTTTACATCTAAACGACGGGATCGATGCAAAAACCGCTGTAATGATCCAATTAATTATGGGCAAAATTAAAAGCAAGTGCAAAATCAATCTTTCACGGTGTCGAGGATGGAATCAAATTGATGCTCCATCTGTTCACGCCAGCAGGATTTGTAGCCCGGAGTGGGAGCGTGCGTGGTGGCCTCGATCGCTGCAGGAGCACGCGGGACACTGTGGAAATCCAATGTACAGTATTTTACCACAGCTTGAGAGTCTGGGAGGTATTTTAGTTTGTGAAACAACATCGTTTGAAGCGGAGAAAAACTCCTCCTGGTACATACAATTAAAAAAAAGACAAAACTGCATGTTTAACATTCATTTGAGTATTTATTCATTAATTAACCATGCACACAATCTAACTCTCTTATTCTCATGCGTTATTCTCAGTCCCCAACTCCACCTATAAAGCTCCACACATGCAGACCCCTCCCTTAAATCAAAAAGGATTAATATTCAACTTACAACCAGTAGTGTCAGCCCCCCCCTCCCTCCCTCCTTCCCTCCTTCTCACATCGATTGGTGACGTCGGAGTAACAAGGAGACGAAGCAGCAGAGAGGAAATGACACATCTCCTCCACCATCACCACCGTCACCATCACCAGCATCACAGGCAGCCCCGGTCATCCTCCCCACACTTGACCCGAAAGTGTGAGCTGATGTTCGGGCGCGCATGGAGCTGCTGGACCCTCGGTGCTCCCTCCCTCCTCCTCCTCTTCCTCCTCCTCCACCTCTTCCTCCTCCTCCACCTCCTCCTCCTGCTCCTCCTGCTCCATGCCACCTCTCTCCTCTCTCGCCTGCACAGGCCATTAGGAAGCGGGGCAAAAGATGAATTGCTCTCTGTCAATACATTACACCTCTCTTAATGGGTGCACGCAGGCTCCAAAAACATTTTGCAAACTCCTGACATGCAGCTGCGCGTCATCTTAACCACTGCAGGTGCGCGTGAGGGGGGGGGTGGGGGGGGGGACAATCCCTATTCTGGATTTTTAAATTCATGCATTTCTTGTTATATGGGCTCAAATAGCAAATGCATGGTTTTAATTGTTGTCAAAAGTCATATTCTATTCATCCATCCCATCGTTTGATTTGTCCTGAATGGCCTTTTAGGAGCTGTCTGACCCCATGTTGTAGCAGCTGAATAGAGCGGCCCCCTCCCCTGTAAAGAGAGAGAGTGAGAGGGGTCTTAAGGCCCAATGTGAGCACACACAGCACGTGCTGCTCAAACAAAGTGAAAACGGTGCATTCATTTGGATATGTGTTTAACAAAACAAAAAAAAACAATTTTAAGCATCCCCCCCTCTCCCCAACCACATAATACTTAATTTCTGCAGTGGGGAGCAGGAGAGGAAGACAGGAGAGAGGGGGAGAGAACTGGGGAAGGGGTTGATGCTGGTGATGGTGGTGGGGGTCTTACAGGGTGAGGAGGGAAAAAAAAGAAATGTAGCTTTAAGGGAAATGTGCAGCCGGCTGTGAAATTACAGCCTATAGTGCTACATATTGTACCAGAAGCTCGCTCCAAAAACAGTAAGAGAAAGAGAAATCATCCCCTAACCTGACCAGGAGGCACACCGCGAGATGTGGCCCTCTGCCCTAGAGAGGTGGCCCCCGCCTCCCCCACACAGCCCACCTGACAAACCCCCAAAACACATGGAAAACCATCAAATCTTATGTATTTTATTTTTAAATTATTTTATTATAATACGTTTTTTATTTAATTTTTTATTATTATTATTGTTGTTGTTATTATGATTGTTTTATTCCTTTTGCATTTGTTTTTTATATCACTGTTGTTGCGTTTTTTGTCACTTCAGATATATGGAAATAAACAACTTATTGAAGGAAATTTCAAGATGTATTTTTTTTATAATTTCTATTAATTTTGTAATGTTTATTATATATACATATTCATTTATACATAGCTTAGTTATACATAAATATGTCGGCTATAAAAACAACTAATCAAAACACAACATTTAGTGTGAAAAATAGGATGATAAAAATAAGAAAAAAATATATATACATGTTTACATATGTATGTTTACAAATATAATACAGGCAACTTTTACAAACATATATATATATCCCCTATATGTATTTATTAATTTATTCAGGTCTATCTTTATTTTTTGATTTTCTTTTAATTTTGTTTTGTTATTAGTATATTGATGAATCCAAGACATATGACTCTGTTGTATAATTTTTTTATTCTGCAGGTGTAGACCATCAGCTGTTTGGTTCTTACACGTCACATAGATCTATTGCTCCTGACAAATATTTTCCTTCCCAGTTTGACCACTGGCTCTCAAGTGCACCCCAACTTGTACTTTTTTGGGGACTTTAGCAGCACCTTCAAATCTGAGAAACTATACAGCGCCATCTACAGAAGCTCGGCGGCACTGCCACGTGCAGATGCAGTTTCACCCTATACTCCCAGTATGGACCAGGCACTGCAATCATCACACAATCAGGAGAACGTAAAAAAAAGGTCAATACATCTACGTGATATACACACGAGGCACCAGTCTAGCACATTATTCTTCAAATTAAAGGAAGAAATAAAGGAATACAAAATATATGCATGTGCCTACTTGTAATCCAGTGTGAATATAAAGGCAGAAAAAAAAGAATAAAAAATAAGGATTGAGCTAAATCCAGGTGCAGACCTGACCACACCGAGATGTCCTGAATATTCCCAGGGACAGGATAGTCCGAGTAATCAAAGGAGGATCAAAGGAACACACATTAAAAAAATAATCTCTCTCTCATTGATTCAAAACTTCCAGTAAACGAGAATATAATTCACAGCGGTTATAATGTGTAATAAACTCTTGGATTCCTTCCCTTATTCATCTCCCTCCTCTTCCTTCCTGCCGCTGTGTCAGAGCCACAGACCTCCTCATTTGGACCCGCGTTTCTTTTTTTTCCTCTCTTTTTTTGGCGTTGGCGAATCACAAAGTGTTGGCATCTATTGCCTTTGTCTGACAAGTCATCCATATAAGCAAAAAAGGGGGGTCTGCGGAGGGGAGGGGAGGGGGGGGGGTGAGAGAGAGAGAGAGAGGGAGAGAGGAGGGGAGGGTTGCAGCTTTTAGAAACCACAGACACAGAGAGAGAGGCTTCATTCCCAACCCTAAAGACCCAGCATCACGCATCCAGCGCGCAAGAGAGAGAAACCCCCGAGAGGTGTGTGTGTGTGTGTGTTTCTGTGCGTGCAGTTTTCTCCGCCGGTTTTCACGCGTGAATCGAGGCCACCAGGATTGAGGAGATACCCGGGCCCCCCCCACTGCACACTGGACCTGCACGTTTCCTTCCGCGGTGTGCTCCTCTGTTCGCTGCTGAGAATTACCTCTGGTCGACCCGGGCTTTGCACAGAAGACACCGACAAACTGCGGGTCGAATTTCGGTCATGCTGCGCACCTGCCAAGCCTCCGCTCCTCGACCGGACTGTTGAAGAAGACAGGCAACTTTTGTGGGGGAAGAAGTTGCCATCACATCGCAAATCGTTGGGGGGGCAAACCGAGTCCCTCCATCAAGCAGAATCGCCTCTTTTTCTTCTTCACCTTTTCATCCTCGATAGGAAGGCGAAACGGCGACTTCAGTTGATTATCGGTCGTTCCTTTGCTATCCAATGGATATTCACTGCAAAGCAGACCCCTTCACGGCGATGCACTGTAAGTAGCACAACCTGAGTTTCTCTCCCACTGCAGCTCTCACATGCACGCGGATGAAAAATAGGAATAAGCAGAAGAAACGTGTCGTTTCTTCATTAAAAAAAAATACAAAGGCCCGCCGCAGCAGTTCCTGTGCGCAAAACGCGTCTTTGCGCGTTAACAGAAAGATAAGTTACGAGCTGTAATAAACTGACACGAAGAAAACAGAGAGAAACGTGGAAACATAAAGCTGCTGCTGGAATATTCGTCCACTGATCATTTCACACTTCTGCCTCTGTGCGAGAATTGAAGCCAAAATGGTGCGTAAATATCTTTAAGAAATACCACAACACTTGAACGTAGGGCAGAGCTGTGCAGAAATTAAACTTGTGATAGTAAACAAAGAACATGCGTTGGCAGGTGCTCAGTCATTTACACGTGCATCAGCCTGCAGCTTCCCGCGCACTCTGTGTGTTTAGGCCTAATAAGTCAGGACTAACATTAGTTACACATCTATTATTCACATTATCCAAATAACAGCCAGCCCCACAAGTCCAATTCTGGTCCACGTGTTAGTGTGGTTTACTGGTAATTCGGTGGATGTGCGTGAATAATTCATGACCTCTTCATTCACTAAAATAATACGTAATATGAGTAATCAAAGCTCGTTCAATTATTTAAAATGACCGTGCGAGGAAAATGAAGGAGCTCGTAACTTAATACCAAACATGAGGTGCAACATTGGGAAATATGAAGTGTCTGGGTTATGACTGTGAGGAACTTTCAAGAGCTGAAAACTGAACTAAATATTAATTTATTTAGCAATTAAATATTAGTTTTGTGCCACATGTTCATCCCTGGATGTATTGTGCTTATTGTTAAAAATGCATAATAAATAACAATGGACATTTTGAAAATATAAATGCTGCATAGGTGTTCAGTGTAACATGTTTTATATAATTTAATAATATCTTTATTACTATTATTTAAATAGTCCAACTGTAATAATTATTTGAATATTTCAAGTTGAAGAGAAATGAAAATTGTAGTTTAAAAAAAATGGACAAAACCTATTGATAAAAACGTGCAAATATATATTTTGAATAAAGCTGGAGTGTCAATTGCATTTATTTAAATAACAATACAAATATTTGAAATAGACATTAATCAGTAAAGTAGTTTTGCTGTGATGTGTTCGTCTGTAGTTTACATTTTCGTAATATTAAATGAACTCCTCCTTTATCTATTAATTATTTAGAATAAGTACTAATGACAGATCAAATATGATAACTTGGTCAGTGAAACACAGAAATGTGACACCTCACAAATATGACAGTAAACAATCACACAAAATAAAAAGAAATTAAATATTTCAATGAGAAAACATAATTTGGAAATAATATTTTCAATGTAGCATCATTCGTGCATTTAAAATAATAGATACATACAAATCCACCTGCTCCATTATACTAAGTAGGAAAGTGACCTGTGTTTAATTTGATATAATAAAAATACTACTTCACATTAAAAGCACAGCCCTCACTCACCTGCACCTTTTCTCTGTTACGACCTTATGTAATGTTACGGTTGCGCGTGTGCTGCTGTTGTGTCCCACGTAGGGCACGGAGGTGTGAACCAGCTCGGCGGGGTGTTTGTGAACGGCAGACCCCTCCCGGACGTGGTGCGACAGCGGATAGTGGAGCTGGCCCACCAAGGGGTTCGGCCCTGCGACATCTCCCGGCAGCTGCGGGTCAGCCACGGCTGCGTCAGCAAGATCCTGGGCAGGTAATGGCGCAAACTCTGCGGCCGAAGCATTACGCACAGATGCAGGTGTAGAGACTGATGGAAAGGGAAGCTTGAATCTCCACAACTCAGCTTTTATCTATCGAATAGATTACAGTCTTTTTTGAATACTTGAAGAGTGCATGTGGATTTATTGTGGATATTTGTCTGTAGGAAAAAAAAAGCAGCAGACCAGTCTTTAGAGGTAGATGTGTCGTGTCTTAGCGCATGCATGGATGCGTTTCTCTTGAATTTTAATTGCTCTTTAAGCAAGTTTGTGTTTGTTTTTAGGGTTTGAAGTAACAATTCTACTCATAAAACCCACATCAGTCATGTTTTGCTAAAGAAAAGTGTGATTGTGTAGACTTTCTTGTTTAAACACCTCACAAGCTTATCACCCATGTGCGTAATATGGAGTTTGCAAAAATATTTAAGGCATGTGTTGTGGGGAGCTCTCCAAAACATTCTGCGTTAAATATTTCAAACAATTGCAGTCTGGTTGGATATTGCAGATACTATGAGACTGGCAGCATCAAACCAGGGGTGATCGGTGGCTCCAAACCTAAAGTGGCCACGCCAAAGGTGGTGGACAAAATCGCAGACTACAAGAGACAGAATCCCACCATGTTCGCCTGGGAGATCAGAGACCGGCTGCTGGCAGAGGGCGTCTGCGACAACGACACCGTTCCCAGCGTCTCGTCAATTAACAGGTAGGAAATAAAGCATGCAAAAAAATGTATGCAGTATATGTGGATATTCTGATTTCTGTTTAATTTGCAAATGGCGCACGGTGTTAAGGGTCTAATGCGGAGCGCCCACTGGTAACCGTGCATCCCAGTGTTATCTGTGCAGAGCGCACCAGGCACACCCACCATGCGCACAGCAGAATATTATTGTTTGCCCAACTTTGTGGTGCCCGGCACGTCGAGGCTTCAGCCCCGCTGGTCTCTGAGGTGCAATTCAATCTCTCACACCGAACTCCCTCAACAATCAGCAGTACATCCAGGACTGAGTGAATCTGTCGAGATGAAAACCGATCAATATTCGGTGACCAGATCCCGTGGCGCTATAAAGCAGGCCAGTTTTCTTTAGCACATCTAATGTGCTGGAGAAGGCTGCTGCACACACACACACACACACACACACAGACACACACACACACACACAAACACAGAGAGAAAGATAGAGAGGAGAGAGAAACACAGGGCTTTTGTGCAAGATGTAATTTAGAAGAAATGGAGTGAGGAGGATAACTGGAGGGAGATGCCATTTGTTAAATGTTGCATCGTGTGAAAATAAGGTCAAAATTGAGCCTTAAAAATCTCTTTCTTTCCAAGCTCCTAATTTGAAATCCTTGCATTAAAATTCAAAGTGCTTCAGCCTAATTAATACTCATACAACTTCATTAAGATGCATGGAGGTGCGATTGCAATTTTGCATTAATCGTGCAATTAAGGCAATAAAAAAATAATGAAACTAAATCATCTCAAAGTAACATCATTCAGCTTTCTTAAGGAAGTCATTGTAGTTTGAGAGTGGATGCTACAGGAGGACCTAGGACACCCCCCTCACTCACCCTCACCCTCACCACCACCTCATCCTCCACCTAACACACACCCACCAGCAGACACCACCCCACCAGAGATCCCTGGTGATGAACTTTGGTTAAGAGGCACTGTTCCATAGAGCCAGCATCAGCATTACATTTTAATGAGCTGATGGGAGAGAGCGCGGACAGCTCCGCACAAGACATCTTTTAAATAGAGAAAGGCTGAAGAAAATTCATTTCATGCTTCGTGGCTGCTTAAAAAGCCCCATTTAAGGAGGCTCAGACACATGTATGTGATAAATTCAAAATGTACATTAATATCATTAAAAGGGGCCTTAAGATTTTTTTTTCTTCGATTCCAATTAAAGCTTTCTATTTTGGAGCAGGGAGGGAGGGAGGGGTGGGGGGGGTGAGAAGAAGAAGCCTTGTGTGTCTTTGTTTACGTGGCAAATTAAATTGTGAACACAAAGAGCTGTAATTCTATCAGCCACGTATGAAAGCTACTTTGAATTTCTATTATGGCTTAATGCGGAATTATTTTTCTATTTTTTTTGTTGGAGCAGAGGAAATGTTAAGACTTCAATGTGGTGCTGTGCAGTCTGGTGACACACACACACACACACAGTCAGTGACACATGCACACAAATGCGTTTGTTTTGATTTAGCTGCAGCTAAATATTTCAATACATGTTGGAATTCCTAAAGGGGCAGTCGGTGAAAAATCAATGAAAACATCACAGAGGCATATTTTGCTCCACATGATCTGAGGTAAAGAGAAAAAGTCATGCTTTGTTTGTGGTCTAAAAATAAACGAGAAGGTTCAGTGGGGCTTTCCAACTTAAGGCAATTCAGGGGGAAAAAAAGAAAAAACCACTGGAGCCAGTCCTTTCCAGTTGGGTGGCTGCGACTGGGGCCAGCCGTGGGTTTCTGTGGCAGACGGTCTGACCTCGGGACTGTTGACAAAAGAGGACGCTCCATTTAAACACCTTTCCCCCTGCATGCATTATTAAATGCTACCGAGATAGTGTTGTACTACATGTCAGGGCCACCACCAACAACCAACAAGTAACGCTACCCTGCTGCCAGACATGAAAAAGAAATAAAACAAGAGGTCCTCAATGGTGCTTGATATTATTGATTCAGAAGTAAAGCAATTTTAATATTTCTTCAGGGGATTTTCAGCAAGAGCCAGGCCATTAATTCATTCTCCCAAATTGCTTATTCAATATCACGAACATGGATACCAAATAAAGTCTTTGGATTTATGTAGCACGCTCAAGTCAAGGGGTCGAATAACTGTTATGGGGAGAAGTGAAAAAAATTAAAACATCAATATGCGCTCTGTGGAAGAGCTTGTTGTTAGGTAGCTCTGCCTCCAAGGGGAGTTCTCTCTTTTTTCCATTTGTGACAGTGTTGGATTTATTCCTCTGCAGCCTCCTGGCACCTCGCACCAGAAACATCAATATCCAAATCATGGGTGTGTTTTGTGGTTTAAAATCGTAATTTGGCTGCTAAATATTGCCCGAGCGAGTAAATCCTTTCAGTCCGCTGAAGTATAATCAGCAGAAAATTTAGAACAACTGAGCTGAATCTGAATCAGCTTTAAAAGGTGCTATAGTCCTCACCCAACCTCTTCCCCCCCCATGCTCTCTAAAATAGCCCCTGTGGCGTACATGATGAATAGTTTTAAAGTTTACAAATTATTGTGACAGCTCCCTTTCTCCCCAAGTGCCATTCAGATTAAAGGAATCTAATGCTGGCGTAAGCTAGTGCAAGGCAATAAGGAACTATTGCTTTCCTGTCACATATAATTTATAGCTTTCTATTTGCATCTGTTTGCCCGTGTGACTAATCCCCAACTTTTTCTCCCCGAGCCCCGATCAATACAACCTCATCCACGCTGGCACACGGGGGCCGCTGGTTTCCTACAGAGATGTTTGATCTGGGGGAAGCAAAAAAGGGCTATTGCAAACGGCCCCCCCCCGTGAAACCCCCCTTCCACAGAGGGGGAGAGAGGGAGGGAGAGTAGTGTGTGTGTGTGTGTGTCTGTGTGTGGGGAGGGGGCTGATTAGTGTGGGCCAGGTAGAGTCAGTGAAGCCGATCATTGAGGTGAATTGATGTGATTTCATGCTTTGTTTGCGAGATCACTCAGACCAAAAGTGCAATGAAGACTTTTCCCCACATCTCACCTTTAAGGTAGAGCCGCTGACCAGATTCCCTTTTTCCCTCCGCGTATGAGTTGTGGTTTACATCTTCATCACACAGGATCTCCATAGTGGACGGACAGTTTGCAAGAAGAGAAACGGATCATAGAAAAACAGTAGTGACAGTTGTGTTTTCTTTGTGTTTCCTCTGCAGGATCATCCGAACAAAAGTCCAGCAGCCTTTCCATCCATCTCCTGATGGCTCGTCCCTGTCAGCGCCAGGCCACACTATAGGTAAATATATATATGAACATATATACAAGCATACAGGCTGCAAAGAGGGTTGTGTTTTAAGTGCGTTTGTTGTAGGTCTGAAGGATTACGCAAAAAGTAGAGGATGCATTCCTACAAAACCTGGCAGCATGATGTGCTATGAGTGATTGAAAAAGTACGGTAACTTAATGTTGATTAGGGTTAGGTTTAACATTGTGCGATACAAGGTTTTCAGCATTTTCCCTGATTTCTCAGAGAATAATTCCTAAATCTTGATTGGAAATAATCTTTCACGATTGGGGACTATTTATGAGTTTATGCAATTTTGTTCAGATTCAATACAAATCTGGATTTAATGAATTTAAATGGGGTTTGATAAGGGGACTGTTGGGCCTTGGCAGAGACACTGTACTTATTTTGTTGTTTTTTTCTCCTCAGTACCAAACACAGTCTCACCGCCTGTAACCAGCGTCTCCAATGACCCTGCAGGATCCTACTCCATCAATGGCATTCTGGGAATCCCACGATCCAACGGCGAAAAGAGGAAAAGAGATGAAGGTAAGAAAGTTTCTTGTCATAAGGCGAGAGAGAGAAAAAATCAAAAAAAACAAACACTGCTTAAGTTTAGGATTAGCAGAGAGAATAAATCTAAAATCCTAAAAATAAAACAAAAGGAAGCGTACTGCTGCAACAACCCACTTTGCTGAGTTTGCAATAACAGCATTAAAGAACCTGCTTCAGTTCCAGAAGATGACCCTTATAAAACACCTACGTCTGAACTCTGTTACACCGCTGTGTCAATCTGCCAAGGAGTCTTTTGATTTGAAGACACGACCTCCGCTGTTGTCTCCTGCAATTAATCTTTATGGAAGTGATTAAAGGGCTTTAGATAATTACATGTCAAGATGATGTAGCCAACCACCCAGGTCAGTCAAGAGAGCCGCTATATAGCTCTGTGGAGGGCTTCTCTTCTTCTTCTTTCCCCCCCCCCTCCTCCTCTAGAAAAGTGGTTCCACTTTTGCTGCTGCAGAAGTAGCAGGTTAGTGGATATAAGGGGGCCTGAGGCGATGTAGATTATTGGTTCTGTAAGCAATAGGCTTCCTTAATGTCACTACATAAGCAGCTGATGAGAATAGCTAAACAGATGCACTCGTGTTACCAGGCGTGCGCGGCTGTGGAGGGATGATGTGGCTGCTGGAAGAAGGGGCAGTTATCTCAAACAGGGCCGGGGAATGAGTGCCTTATTTCTGCAGTGCTCCGGAATGAGAGCTAATCAGAGCACGGCGGCAGTTTGCATAGCGTCTTCTTTGTTCTGGCGTTGGCTGAGAAGCGCAGGGGTTTGCGGGATATTGAGTGGAATTGATGTTTTATGTGCGCGCGGGGAGGGAGGGGATGACTAATGACCTGTCAGAGGTAGATTTCCTGGCAAAGATATAAAAACCAGCATGACGTGGACATGGCAAATGACATAATCAAGTCTTTCCCTCTGTAAGATATGCAGTCGCCGCGGCATAATGCAAACGTCTGGTATTTTCGAAGGGTTCATTTTCAGTCGTTGGAGGACATCTCATATTAGCCAGGGTGTAATGTCTAGTCACTGAATGATAGAATGCACACATTTCTATGCAGATTGCTGGTGAAGGGCAAAGAGGTACTAAAGGGCATGGAGAGGACTAAGGTGTGTGTGTGTGTGTGTGTGTGTGTGTGTGTCTGTGTGTGTGTGTGTGTGTGTGTGTGTGTGTGTGTGTGAGGAGGAGAGCTGGCTCGGTTAGTGGAGGTCTTCCAGGTGACAGCGCCATGTTTCTATGGCTATTCAGTCTCAAATGATTCCCCTGATGTGCTGCCATTTCTGTGATTTAGGTGCTCGTCCGGTATCACGATGAAAGAGAAGATGTGTGTGCGTGTGTGTGTGCGGATGGAAGTGTGTGTTCACCTGTGTGTTTATGTCAGGGTAGGACATGTACTCGTGGTGGAGGGGGTGGGGTGTTTCTTATATACCCTATCAACAGCCAGCTGGTGCCTACCTGCAGGACCACGGGGTCGGGGATACTTTATCTTTCCAAAACATAAACCGCAGGCATTGACCACACACACACACACACACAAACACACAAACACACACACACACAAAAACACACACACACATACACATAAGGGTGCAAAAGCAATGTCTCCCCTCTAGCCACAGTTTGTAAGAATAGTATATTATGAACAAAGTTACCCTGTAGACACCGTTGTCCTGTTGCTGTCTTCTCTTAAAGTGAACCTTGCCAAAATAAAACACCCGAAATCCAACATGTGGGAACTGTCGGGGACCAGAACGTCCTCTGAAACTGAACCGTAACACTTTATTTGCTGTGATCTTAGTGTGTTGGGATAGTGGAGATGTTTGTAATCTTTGCAACCATTTAGTTTTGGTGGAAATTGAGTACTCTTGTTTTGAAATTCAGGATTCAGCACCAGGTTGTCATCCACTGTTTTGTGTGTGGGCGTAAATTACAATGTAGGATTATTCTTGCGGGTGAATCACAAGTAATAGGAATGTTTAATACAATTAATTCATGAGTAAAAAATGTAAATCTTTAACTACTTTGAGAAATATGTCTGGAAGTATCAACCGTGGCCGTAGCATTTAAACCACTGACAGATAGGGCCTTAGTTAGGTGGAAATTAACTGTCATCAGAAATGAATACTCTTATTTTGAAATGTAGGCCAAAGCTTCAGTATGTCATAACCTGTGGCACGTATGACCCCAAATAACCATGTGTTCATGTATTTGGGAATTACTGACAGAAAACCATTACAGATCACGTATTTTCCACAAACGGTTTTAATGGGGCTCGTTTTATTTGGTTCTATTCATGAATTTGTCAACATTAATATATTTTTGTATGTTATAATCGTTAGCTAACTGGTAAGACTTTTTCTTTTACCAAACAAAGAGATGTTGATTCTCAAATTAAACCGCGAGCAGTCAGAATCACGTCTCCGCTGCTATCTCACTGTTTCCTGGTCTCTTTTTCTTTTTTTGTTTGTTGTAGCCTTGTTTGCGTGTTTTGCTTCACTCAGTAGGAAGAAGTCTATAGTCAGTTAATGCTCGGATTAAATTTCCTCACAGCGCCGTGGCTCGCCTGAGTCCTACTTAACTTGGTAAGCCTCATGATGATTATGGCACAAGCAGTCATTACCAAGGCCCCGAAAAACAGGCACAAAAATGAGCGAAGGCAAGGGTAGAGGAATGGAGGGGAAGGGGTTGAGAGGCTCGGTGCAACACAAGCTGCAGCCGGTGGAAATGGATTGGCTGCGTCGCCCGGAGTATTTGTTTTTTAGGCAGTGGCAGTGGCTCGCTGCCAAGCCGGGGCAGACAGCTCCTGAGTTTCCAAGTCAGCAGTGGCCTTAAAAAAGAAAGGTCCCCATTACAGGAGGGATGTAGAGATAATGTGGTGTGACACACGTTATGTACACTGGGTCTGGGTGAGAGGGGCTGCGGGGACACAGGTGTCATAAGAGCCATTAATTTGCTACTGTCACGTGTTACTGCAAATTAAAAGTAGCATGTTACACTTGGCAGCCATTGTTGCGGCGGGGCAGAGAGGGAGAGAGAGAGAGAGAGAGAGAGAGAGAGAGAGAGAGAGACCCCTGGAGAAGGTGTCTCCGGTGACCACAGCTGTCCGCGCGTTTTACAACCTGACGTACTGTATATTAGAATTTGCAATCCTGCAGAGAAAAGCTATTACCTGACAGATTAACATCCAAGCGCCCCGACACCCGCCTCACCCCTGCGTCCAAACAACATCCAGCACTGACTCGGTGGGCTCCTGGAAAAGACAAAGGAGAATCTCACGCTTCTTCTTCTACTGAGCATCTTCCATTGAAGCGTCTCGTGTTTAAGTACAAATCTGCTTTCAAGGGTGTTTCTGTTCAACCTCCTTGTTATCGGAGAATGTGTGAGAGAGCTGAATTGACCTGCTCGGAGGTCTGTAGAGAACATGCAGCGTCCATGAAGTGTGTCCGGCCTTTTCTAAGTCACGCCGCACGTCTTTTCAGAGTGGCCCCAGCAAACCGCACAATCGGGCCTGTAGCCGATTCTTAATTTTTGGGCGATTCTGAATCCGAACGCTTCGCTCGCTTTGTGTCGACCTTTCTTCTTGATTTATGGGCGAAACACCGAGAGAGAAATTTCGTGTTAAGACGATCATCATATATTTCGAGAGCCAACAACAATAGCTGGTGGCAGTCAGAATGGATGTGATTCTGTGCTTCAGTAGCTGTTGAATTAATTATTTCTCGTCTCTGAGCGTCATGAGGGCTGAGCGCGCGCACGGATGGAGATGAGTGATGGAGCGAGCCGCCGTCACACCCCCGCTCTGTGTATCAGCATCTGTTTGGGGGCGAGAGGGAGAATCAACAGAGGAGCATTGAAATGTCACCACCTCATCGCAGCGTCCAAATTAGATTAATAAAGCTTTTAAAAGGTTTTAGACATCGCAGCCTAAACTGTCGTCTCTCTGACTCCTAATTGCTTCGTTTATAAAGTGTCCGATTTTTTTTTAAAGAAACAGTTTCTCAAAGCCAAAGGTGACGTCTTCATGTTTCTCAAATCCCCCGTATTCATTAATTGATTACACATTTTTGATCAATGACTCTTTATTTCCCTTCACCCTATAATCCCTTCCAGCGCTAATCACGGCTCCTCTGTGATGCTGATTTCATTTATGTTTACATAATCAAAACATTCAATTAGAAAAACAAAATGCAGCTGAGTTCATCCAATTTGATGCAAATTAGTTTTAATTTGATTTCATTTAGCCAGGAATTGAACCAGGCGGGAAATTATGGAGGTGTATTATTGTGAAATACATAACAATGTGTTGAGGGAACGAGAGCGTATGTATGTTGACATGTTGTTTAAACAAGGAGCAGACTTTCGGGAAGGGAGGCCGGGGGGGAGGGGGGGGAGAGGGACTTTTCCGTGACCTTAAGGCGCCAGCTGAGCTCCTCGTGCTTCTAAGTCAGTTTTAATTTGCTCGAAAGAGTTTAGACTCTTACTCTGAAATCCTCCTCCTCAGACGTCTCAGAGGAAAAACGACTACTCGTCTTCAATCTGCGCTTCGCTCATGACGATTCTTCTGTTTCTGTTTGGCGCGCAGACGATCAGACTCGCTCCCAGACCCCGGAGTTGCGTGGGCTAAAGGCCTCCCGCCGGGGGTCGTGACCCCAGGGTGCCGAACCCGCAGAGAGGAGTCGGCTTCTTAGAGCTGGTTATCTGATCTGATAGACGCTGCTCCCTCGTTACCGGAGTGTTAATACCTACAGATGTCAGGATGAATACGCTCAACTCGCTTGATGATCGATAAACAACCACAGAGCAGGACAAGCATGTAACGCACCAACAAAAGCCACTGTGGTCAAAGATTAGAGTCACTGCTGCATAATGGTCACGTTTGGAAATGTCCAAATATTGAATCTGACTTGTACTGACGCTAATAGACACTTAAAAGCACATGAAGTTGAGTGTTTCTCTTTAACAATACATATTAGTATTGTTAAAGATTATTATTTAAATAATAATACATAAGTTTGTGGGCGCATCAACTGGTGTGCATTCAAACATCTGACATGTTTTTCATTTGTCCAACCATCCTTGTTACCTCCAGACACAAATGATCAAATCCATTGGTTAGCTTTAGAGAAAGATCCTGGTTTGACTTATTATGGTGGTTAAAGGGAATGATGGCAGTCAGGATAAGATAAATAGAACGTCAGCTGTCGACAGGAAACGGTTAATTCACAACCCTCGCCTGCTAGACAACTAGAAAATATTCAAAACCAATACGTGAAATTGATCCACGCCCCTTGATTCTGCATAATTAGGCTGCCCGGCTACGTTATTGTCTCTAGAATCATCTTCATCCACAGTTGTGTCTAATGTGTCAGTGGCTGGGAGGGCAGCTGGGACTGCCGTCGCTCTGAGTGGGAGGACGAGTGCGTAGGTTGACCCGGGTCGGTTTGTCTTGTGTGTGGGAAGTGTATTCTGCAGTGGTGAATGAGAAATATGGCGAGGGTGGGTATTGATCAGGTGTTGTGGCTCTGGCCGGCTGATGGAGAGTAATTAATGACTCTATTTGCTTTGGTAGCAAAGAGAACAATTGAGTTTGATAAAGTGACAAGCGGCAGGCTAAAGGAGGTGAGGGCCATAAAACAAGCTGAATATTCAAGCTGAGGTGTAAACATGAGGAACAGATGTGGTTTCAGTTTACAGCTTTGCAGCAGAAATATGGGGAAAATACACTTAGTTTGTGACACAATGTAAATGTGACACAGTTTAAAACAAAAATAACACGTCTATGATACAAATGTGACAAGAAAGGAAAATTTCCGTTTTTAAATCCTCCACCAGTGGGTCCATCTTAAACATTGTCTTTCAATTTCCAGTGAGTTTGTCTAAATTTGGGGAAAATTTTTACAGAATGAGGCACAAAACATCTGGAATATGTTCATCCTGATGTTAAGGTGCAGCTACTGTGACATTTTGTAAGATTACATCACTCAGGATCCTGGATCTTCATAGAAAGGTTGTGACTAGGATACTTCAGAAAACCATGTATCTCCATAATATCATCTTTCCATAAACTATGAATACAGCCTTGGATTTTAAAGTTTTAATCCAGTGAATGTTGAAATGGTTTTACGTTCACGTAGAAGGTTGGATAATTTTTTCTGGCTGCACCGAAAAGGCACAAAATTTAGAGACTGGTTTTAAGGAAGCGTACGAAAGAATTTAAAGGTAAATAAAGAGTTTACTGGGACAAATTATGTTACGTTTTGGGGGGTAGAGCGACAGTGATCTCTTTTAACATAAAACAAAAACTTATAATCCATACACAACACCGTGTGAAACACTGGAATAAGTTTTATATGAGGTAACACAAGGACAAGTTTCAATACTCCGGTAAAAATGGATTCATCGGCCCGCACCTAATAAATGAATGCAAATGGTAAAACAGAAACCTTTGATTTTTCATTATGACGTAGACAAAGGAACTCGTGACCGATTCCCGATCCACTTAATAGGATCATTATCGGCACCGATAACGATTCGGCCTATCGGATCGTGCGTTGCTTGTAAATAAGTCCTGACGCGGTCGTCCGTTCAGTGGGTACAGAAAAAAAATGTTAACAAGATATTGTTAGCAAACTCATAACTTGTTTATTACTATAACTATCAGCACAATTTGAAGTTACACACGGCTGCAAGTGCTCGGATACACACTCTCGCACACACACTCTCACACACAATCTCTCTTTTATAGCTCCTCCAGCTCTCCCAGAGAGAGTCGGGTTCATTCTCTGGCCTCAGCCTGTGAAAAAAGGTCAAGCAGCAGAATAGGATGGCAATAACCCTTCCAAATGGTACTATCACACAGACATGATTGATCAATTGAATTCCATGGCAGAGAAAAATGTGGGATTAAGTAGAGTATTATACGCACAATGAGTTGAGGCATGATGTTCATTTCAAGTTCATTTCAGCTCCCTCTTGCCACCAGATCAGGCAATCAATAGGGGCCTTGCATATCATATATCACCACTCTCCCACTGAGGGGAGAACATAATCTGCAGCAAATTTAGAATGACAGATTTGTAAGGGAGCTGAAGCTTTGTGGGATCTGGGGAGGAGACCAAACAGACACGGCCGCTGCAGCCAAGGAGAGGTGGAGGGGGGTTGGATGGGAGGATAAAAAAAAAGAAAAAAGGGAGGGATGGATGGAGGTATGGTAGGACGGTCTGTAAAAGGGCTTCAAGGCGTCGCACACGAGCGATACCCGGGAAAAGCTAAGGCATCCTTCTCTCCCAACAGTTGGGTAATCAGGTCAGGAGTCGGGAGGAGATTCCCGTGTTTGGAGAGCAGGATGATTGAACTAGCCTGTGCGATTTTATTCAGGCTCTTGTCCTGCGCCGCTGTTTCCAAATGGAACCGCACACTCGCCGGGAATGAAAGCGGTATTGAATTGTAAAAGGGAAATTGTGCCTTTAAAAAAAAACTGCTCTGGATTTCACCGAGCACCAGGAGAAGAGGAAAAAATAAATCCTTTGGCTGGAAAGAAAAGGCACTAAAACGGAATAGCTGCTGTTTTCATCAGTATACATGGACGCCACGACATGTATATATCCGCACGCGCATCGTAATCCATCAATTACCATTGGGCTTTCAGATCATGGTGGTGTTAATACTGTGGGGTGCTGCAGGTAAAAGTCTGTATGATGTAGCCAGTGGCTCACGACAGCCATTAAAGGTGTTGAAAAAAATAAAAGCTGCACTCCATTCTTTTCTGTCCTCCTCGGGTCCCCCGCAGAGGTGGTAACAGAAAAAAAAACATGAGGAGAATATAAAGTGCATAGCTTGAAGTCAAGGCCAGCTTCCCCGGGGTCAGTGTCTCGATTGTTGCTCTCTCTTCTTGTAGATGGTTCAGATGGTTCTGGCCCACACAGTGATTCTCAGGGTAGTGTGGAGAGTTTACGGAAACACCTGAGGGCCGATGCCTTCACCCAGCAGCAGCTGGAAGCGTTGGACCGGGTCTTTGAGCGTCCTCCGTACCCTGACGTCTTCCCCACGCCGGAGCACGTCAAGCCGGAACAGGTTAGTAACTCTGCAGCTCGCCATTTTTTTTTATTATTCTCATGAACAAAAACACCAAAATAAGAGTCACACGTCTGCCAAGGCCCAACAGTCCCCTTATGCAACCACATTGAAATTCACTAGACTTCACCAACTTCCACACTGACAAATATCAGTCCCATAGACATGCCTGATTCTTTGCATCAAGATCCATTAATCCATTAATAACAATCTTGCAACGTTAAAGTGGGAAAACTAATCGGATCATTACCAGATTTTAAGTCTTCTTCCTGGACTCATAACGAATCCGTCCACCAAGTTTCATGCTCATCCATTGGGTCGTTTTTTGCGTAATCCTGCAAAACAAAACAAACCCACGCCGATGAAAACATGACCTCCTTCGCAGAGGTAAAACTGTGCATGTGATGCTGAAATCGAGCATTAAAAAAATAAAAAAAACCTTTGTCAGAAATATTCCCAAACCGAGAGCTAATTAAACGAGCGTCTGAGATGGCCGAGCGCTGGATTAGACGCCGGCGTGTGTGTGTAATGCTGCAGGGATCAAAAGGGAAAACTCCCACACACACGTATTGATTTTGTGATGAAAAACACATTCCTTGTATCCCCTATAATTGAGAATAACAGTAAGGCAACACGAAATTAATCAATACCCAGATTTTTCTCTATTCTTGCTGTGTTATTCAACTGCTGCTTCTCTTTGTTGTTTTTATTCCACGACTCGAGAAAGCCAAGGCTGACGAAAGGCGATTTTTTAGATGCATTCAACATTTGCAAACACCCTCTGATATTAAACAGCACAGTCGCCATCCATCCTCATTTATAAAAAAAAAGGAAGCATTGGGGGAACAGCCATCCAACCCCCACACAAAACGACAGCCAGAAACCCCTGCTTATTAAAAAACTCCAGCCTTATTACAATGGATAACCTTTATTTACTTTCATTATACTATTAAACAACAAGAGACTATTAATTTCTCCCAGCAAACTACAAGTTGGACCCATGAAGCAAAAGCAGTCGCCCTAATTGAGTTCATTTTAATTTCTCTCCAATCGGGGCGAATTACGCAGGTGATAAATCAGTGGGACAGGCCTCACCTCCAGAAGAGGGCCTAATTTGCAGCTAATTACAAAACTGATTTCTACTGGAAGATCAATACCAAAACGAATTGGAAATGACTTGCAATCACAAAGAACGTCAGGGGGAGTATTAAAAGGCACGGGGAAAAGGGTGAGACTAGAAAAAAAAGGGGGCAAGCAAAGAGGGGAAAAGAGGCCAAGAACAGTCCAGAAAAATCAGCTTTAATTTAATGCAATATTAATCAGAGCACTTTCCCCCCCGTCATGGGTGCCTCGCGTTCTTTCTTTTTTTCTTCCTCCACTGGAAAATGTGGCCCTATTAGCCAGTGTCTGGGTTCTGTAGCGGGGCATTAAAAACCCATTCTGGAGATGCAAAACTCAATGGATTCACCCCTCCCACACTTCTGCTAGCCATTTGGTCATCCCATTCAGACCTATCTTTTCAGTCCCCCCCCCACACACACACCCCCCTGCCCTTTATCTGCATGATAAAACGTCTGTTTGGCGTCTGAAGCCTCCCAGAATAGAGGAAAACATCCGACATTCTGCCAGCGAACAGTTGTAGCAGACAATTAGAGTTTATCGGCGATAGTTGCAGACAAGAGCGGGGTCACGGGCGTCCCCCCCGGTGGGAGCGCGGCCCACTGAAACCCCTCACCCTCACTCTGGGCTTTTGGACAAACATTGTCAACACTCAGACTCCGGAAGTCTCATCTCATTAAAAACAAAACCTGCTAACATCTGCCGTGAGTGTCTCTGAGTGGATTCACAAAAGGACACATGACGAGGAAAGGGAAGCTGGGAAGGGATTAGTTCTTAAATGAGTGGATGTCTTTTTTTTAATTCAAGGATCGGTTCACCTACATCACAAAAAGACGTTTGGTTTTTATCTGCTGAGGTTTTCGGAGATGATTTCTGCCTCCACCACAATGCAGTGGAGGTGGATGGGTTTTTATTTTGTGGAACTCAAACCAGTAAAATTTGAAGTAAAGGTAAAACAATGGGATTTTGTTAAGAATCTGCTAGTTAAGATAATCCACCTACTTTGCTGTCAAACAAAAAAATGTATAATATAATAGTAGCCTGCCAGTGGATTATACAGTGAATCAAATTGTTTCAGCTGATAAATTGAGCTTAGCATCAAGCTTCGATTTCATATAGCACCAGATAAACTAATGTTTACTGGTGTCATCAAATATCTGAATAGATCCATTGTTTCTTTCACAGATGATTTGAATCATAATAATATTAAGTTTTAGATTTTAGATTTACAACTGAGTGGCTTCTTTTTTTAATAAAAAAGAAAGGTTTTGTAGAAAAACTGTAACAAATCTTAAAATTGGGACTTGGTCACTTAGGTTTTTCAGCTCATACTGCAAGCTACCATTTAATTAAAGTAGCTCTCATCCATAAATGTTACCTAACCCCATTTAAAGTTGGGTTAAGATTGATGTTTCAACAGGAAACTACCTCAAAGCTTTGGCTCACAACCAACAAAATGATCTGCATTGCTTGGATACAGCTTTTCTGCGAGTTTTCTTTTTGTGATCAGGGTGAACTGGTCCTTTAATACGACATCTGAACGCTCACAAGAAGCAAAGCCTCAAAGAGTTCAACACTCACAAAAAGCCCAAGTTGTACGAGGGATAAGAAGTTTATAAAGAAATTATAAAAAAAGGTGGTTTTAGACTTAAAAACATCCCAAAATGAGAAAGGTGAATGGCGTCTCTCAAACAGGACCACATGGTGTGTGCCTGTAACAAAGCACAACTGCTTTCTCCCTTGGCTGATCAGGGTTTGGACTGCAGTCAAGCACAAAGGGCCAGCTGACGCCTTGGCTTTTCACTCATCTCAAAATCCCACTTCCTCTCAGACAATACCAAAATACATTCATGATATGCTTGAACTGCCACCCTGCAGCTTGAACACACACACACACACACACACACACACACACACACACATGCACACACACACATGCACAATGCCCTCATACAAATTTATACTCGCACAGGCCTGTGTGTGCAGCACTTAATGGAGGAGGAGAAGGGAGGATTTCCATCTAGGTATTGTTTGGTTGTGTAATGATTCAACTGTCCTTTTCCCAGGCTAATGAGTACTCGCTCCCTGCCCTGAATTCCAGCCTGGACGAAGTCAAGCCCAGTTTATCCTCTAGCGCCAACCCAGACCTGGGCCCCAGTGTGTCGCAAAGCTACCCTGTAGGTAAGATCCAGTGCCGCACAGTATACGCCTTTACGCTGGCCGGGCCACAGCTTCAGCTGAGGGGATTTTGAAGAATAATGTAAAGGAACCAAAACATGCTTGTGCAATTGACGGATAAAAAAGAAATAAAAAAGAAGGAAAATATGTGAAAAATAAAGGCAAACCCAAAAAGTTAAGTGTGAGGACTTTTTTAATAAACCATTTCACTCTGAGCTGAAAAGGTGGAACGACGATGCGATAAAAGCTTAGCAGCTGTCGTCCGTCTGGTGTTTTCTGCTGAGCAAGCAGGGCGATGACAAAGATTGGGGGGTGGGCAGGGGGGGGCGAGCTGTTCAGTCACCGCTGGACAAGGACCTTTGGGTGTCAGCACATCAGAACTATGACTGTGTATCAGAGCAAGGTCTCACACACACACGCACACACACAATCTCACACACACACACGCACAAAAAGGCCACCATGCAGCACTGACTGCTCGTTGGCTGCTGCTGTGTTGCTCCTGTGATTTGTTTCGCCGCGAGACAGTTTGTGTGTCTCAAAGCGCGAGTAATGTGCCTCGGTAAATACACTCTGGCATTTCTGCCGCCTAACTCTAACACCATGATCATTTATTTCACCCTCCTCTCTCCCTCCCTCCCCCCTACCCCCCCTCTCTCCGTCTCCTCTCCTTGTCACAGTTAATGACTGCCTGGCTAATTGAAATATTGTTTCGTTGTTGCCGTATTACCGAGAAGAAGGTTAAGTTTACTGAAAGTTTACGATGACTGTCGGAGGCCCCCAAGATTAATATACAGGGCTTTTATTAAAATTCATATAATTATGCAGCAGCCATCAAAGGCAACGAGTTCTGCACGGGGGAGGATGGCGTGATTGAAAATGGCAGCAGCCCCCCCTCCTCAGACGATAGCCAAGCAGCCTTACGAGAAACTACAGAGGCCCTTCTCTCATTAATATGTGGGAGGTAGATTTCCCCTGTAAGGCAGGCCTCCTGAGAAGAAAGGTGTGTGTTTGTCCTTTGTGCACCGATGACCCCGTCGAGAAGGCAGGCCGGGCTTTGTTTGCACCTGGGATATGTTAGAGGGTCTCCGCCGAGAGGGTCTCCTTACTGCTTTACAGGTGCAAAGAGACGTGTAGAAGAAGAAAGATGGGATTGTATGCATATCAGTGTGTTGCCTTGTGTGTGTGTGGGTATGTGGGTATGTGTGACTAGCTTCTATATTAGTAAATACGTAAATTCTGCACCCCCTTCTCTGTTGCTAGATCAGAGAAAATAAAGCATGTAGAGGTCAAACTAACGGAACAAACATCACTCCGACTTCCACTTGGTAATTAGTATTTGGTTAGTGGCTCCTCTGCTTGTCCCCACCCAGTGCCTCCCTGTCTGGGTAATATTCAGGTGTGTGGTCTCTCTAATGGCTGAGTATTACAGTTTACTTGCCAGCGATAAGCCTACCAGAGGAATTTTAAGCCAGGCGGAAAAAAAAAGTAGTAAATTATCTGCAGTATTTAGGCTGAGATCCAATTTAAAATTAATTGTGTCTTTACGGGGGAAAGAACTGGAGATTATGTTCATCCTTAACATGTTTTGGAACACCAATTAAAACGCCCGAAGTTATTGATCTTGTTGATTTTATGTCCCGGAATTTGCATAATCTATTAAAAATGAATGATTCATGAAGTGCACTTTGCCAGAGATTGGGATTCTCAATGAAGTGAAAGACTTGAGAGATAGAAATCTATTGTGTCCTCTGCTTATCCTATTAAGGCTCAAAAGTACCTGCAAAGCAGCCTCAAATAAGAAAGGGATTTAAGGGCATTGTGCACATCATCGAAATTCAGCGGCAAGAAGCCACTTCCATTAAAACCGTTTTTTCTCTCTCTCCCTCTCCTCCACATTAATGCTGTATTACCTGCTAAATAGTCCCTCTTACCCCATAAAAACACCAAAGGGTTCCATGAATATGTGGATAGGACAATTGCATATTGTGAGGTAATTTCTATTGTTGATATGGGAAGTAATTTCTTTGATGAATTCCCTTCGAGAGATGGATTTCATCTCAAGTGCTTCTTATTCTTGTTCATCTGAACTGCTTAAAATTCAAATAGTGTGGGCCGAGGGTGAATTTATGAATAGCAGAAGGAGGAGTTCAGAACTTTTTTGTGTATTTTGAGAAATAAATGGAGAGATGGCCTTGATACGGACGATTGTCCACTATTTCTATAGCGAGAGTCTCTGTATTTCCTGAAATTAGTCGGAGCCCACCTGTTTTCTTGATGGTACTTCAGACTTCAAGCACCGGGTGTATTCCCTTGAGCATTCAGTGGGAGTTTTACACATCTCCACTCAATGACTGCATACTGAAGACTCTTTAAACGTATTCCCTGCTGGGCCTGTTAATGGAGGTCTCCACAGGCTTAAAGCCCGGCGTGTCAATGACACCTCTCCTCCTCAAGCATCTGCCTTTGTACGCTCCTTTATCTCCTTCTGTTATCCCCCTAAACAAAAGTTCGCCCAGAAATAACAAATACTCACACTTAAACTTCAATTACGGTGAGTGAGAGCTCTCAGGGTGAAGTGGACAGGGAGTGCAGAGACCTGCCGTTGTCCAGTGAGCAGCGAGCAACGACCAGACAGCAGACCTGCCGTCGGTGATGCGCGGCCTCCAACCGCTCGCTCGCTCGTCAGGCGGAGAACGCCGACTGCTGGAATTAATGCTTATACCGTCTTCACAAAAGCAAACTAACCTTTGAGCACACATTTGGTAATGAATGACTTTCAGCCGGCGTTTGGGGAATTAAAGCAATTTGGCTCTCCAAACATTCTTTACTTAGTTGTAATTAATTAGGGCGCTGAGATTTTTTGGCTGCTGATAAATTGCCCCATTCTGCGTATAGCCTGGAAAATGGAGGTCAAAGATTTTTTGGTTGTTGTTGAAGCAAACATGAAGGTGTCCCTGTCATGCTAAATTTAATACTCTCGCAAGCAAAAAGAGTCGTTCACAAACGACTTTGTTCCCGTGCCAGATAAAGAGAAGGTCACCCTGCTTCTCTGTTTGGGTTTTAAGAAACAGACTTGATGGAAATGCAAAAGCCTCACATCATGTTTCACATCACGTCGTCGGGCTGAGATAAAAACCCATGAATCTCTGTCTGCAGTTTAATCAAGTGTTGAAGAAATAAGTTTCTATTAGTAGTAAAACTTCTATGATGTTACCAGGAGTATTTAAACACCCGCACAAGGCTGTGTGTGAAAATAAGACTCAACGGTTACGAGCCACTTTTCAAATGAAGGCTGAAATCAACAGGCTTTCGTAACAGCGAACCTCATGGAAATCTTTGAATTGATTTTCACAGGGAACGAAAAAGAGGGCAGGGGAAAAATAAATAGCTCGTTTTGCTGGCGTTGAATCTGAGGGGACTGTCAAGGGGAAGCAGACAATATAAAGAGTCCCATCTTTTAATGAGAATCTGGACACACATCGCTGTTGTAAAAACAACAAAGACTAGGAAGCAGCTAATGAGGCTATCATTGCTGTACAGAGAGTTCTCCGAACCGGCGCCTCTCTGAAAGACGGCTTTAAAGGGGACATAAAGCAACAGTCACAGAGCTGCTGGCGGTCACTGCCAACTGTACCCTGGAACATACAAGAACAGGGCCCAACAGAGGCAGTTATTATCATCACCAGAGTCAACATGTGAGGGGGAAGGACCCGTGGTAGCTTGGGCTGATGGAAAAACACTGTATACATAGACTGGCGTTCACATTTAGGAACTCATTTAATATTGGGTCATGAAAACACTTAATAAAACTTATTTAAACAATTAGTTTGTATCAAAATAATAGCAAGAATTTGTGATTGTGTCACTTAAATGAACAAAAACGTTTTGTGTCACATTGTTGCTTCTTAGGTTAAAATGAAGGTTGAAGTCGCCAACAAGAGTTGAAAGTATTGATGTCCTGATCTGATGCAGTGAATCAGTACCAGGGCTAATATTGATCAGGTATTGGCTAGAGGTGACTGATCGATATTATAAAGAGTTTCTTTAGCAAACCCTCTACAACAGTATCATTCAAATCTGTACAAATGTGAATGAAATCTGTTGTGTGAGTCTCTCCACTTAAAGTTGAGAAGTTAAAGGTAGTTACAGCCTCAGAATCGATAAACCAGTCAAACCTGGAGATTATAAACTGAAGAGGGCAGAAAACAAAAAGGTGAAAAAGTCCAGAAAGGTGAGGTTTATCCCTGTTTTGTCCAAAGTTACTCTGATAGCAGGTTTCAAGGAGAAATTCCTTACTTTTGGCATATTTTGAAATAGACAATAGATGTCAAAGGGATTCTGTGCAGAAATGACATAAATCCTTTGCTTGTGATGTATTTCATCTCTTCGAGTTGAGTTAATGAAGAGATACGAGTATTTATTGTTATTAAACATGTACAACTGCTGTAGCTGCTGCAATAATAATGGAGAAAAGATTGGGCCGGTATTTGCTGAGACAGTCAGACAATAGTTACATACACACACAATGGCCTCACCCCTGCTGGACCCCCCACCTACGTTAGTCCCACGGCTCCCTTTGACTTATGTGCACTGGCTTGTGGCTAACTAATTCTTATTATAAATGAAAGGTCCGGCATGACCTCACTCTTCTCTGTAAAGCTCTTTAACTCTGCAGCCCTCCAGCCTCAGGGCTTTAGCCAAAAAGACACATCTCACCAGGTTCTCGTTCAACACAGCGATCAGTGCTGAGATTTAAAAAATAATAGAGAACAGTTGTTCAATGTGTTTATTTTTCATTTTTTGTGTCATATTGTAACTGACTGACAAACTATGTCACAAAGAGACAAATCTTGGAGCTGCTCCACAGACTTGTAACGGCAGGGTGATTTTACTGAGTATTGTCTGATGCAGCTCTGCAGTAAAAGAGGCCCTTCTAGACAGAATTCCCAATGGAGGAACTAGAGGTCAAATATATTCAAGTAAAAAAAGTGAAGCATATCGAAATATAAGTCCTGCGTTAGAAATGTAAGTATAAAAGCAGCGAAATGTTCGTTAGTATCCAAACTCACTGATTATGTAAATATTACCCTTTTTTGAATAGTAGCTATAGAACTCAAAATTCTGTATTTCTACAAAACCTGTTTCTGATTCTACTATATTTTAAGTGATTGTGATATTGTCTAATTTCATTTTTGGGTGTGAATGTTTTAAGAGTCCAAATAGCACATTAATAATTATCCTATTGGAGAGGATGTTACCCATATATAATATATTTATGTAATGTATATATGGAAAGACACATCAGTTCCTATCTCTCTCTCTCTCTCTCTCTCTCTCTCTCTCTCTCTCTCTCTCTCTCTCTCTCTCTCTCTTTCTTTCTATCTCTCTCTCTCCCTCTCTCTCTCATTACATCTGTACACATCTCTCTTCTATTTCCCCAAAATAAGTTTTCCTCCATCAACAAACCTAATTTAGAAAGACCAGTACTCTTCTGTAGCTCAGCCCCACCTCCTCCTCCTCCTCTTCCTCCCCTGGCAGGCCTGGGTCTTGTGGACCTCCAGGCTCGCCACCCTGCCTCTTTACCAGATTTAGCAGCTGTTTCACTTCCTGTGCGAGCCCCCCCCGTGGCCCCCTCTTGCAGTCAGCATGCCTGGCAGCAGGTACTTCATTACCCAGAGGGCTCAATCGCTCACCCTTAAATAAATAAGTTGTTCCAAATATTCCATGTGAAGAAAATAGAATTGCCTGTTCTTTATGCTTTCATAACTGGCAGCAAAGGAGCACAATAGAGTTGCATTTTCTAACATATTTTAGCAAAATGTATTTGTTCTATAATGTTATTAATTTGTATATTTTAGATAAAGTGCAGTGTGGTAAACCAAAAAGTGTTTAAGAATGGTAAATTGTTGTTTTAGTGCTTTTCTATCTGTCATATAAAAGCATATTCTGGTATTTTCGTGTATTTAATCAGATAAAAGAAATTAAAATGACAATAAAAAAGAAAAAAATGATGGTGGACAAAATACACTAAACCTAAATTTGTTTTAACATCAAAAGAAACCCTTTCATAGTTAGTTTTATATGTACGTAAACATGATAACAAAGTTCATTAGGTTTGTTTGTTTCCCTGCGCTTTATTCTTTAATGCAATGACATGGACAACTGCTGCCTTGTGATGATGTTATGATGCATTTTGTTCCTCATTAAAGCTCCAGTGGGACATGGTTTTCCCTTTGAGTCCAAGTGGCCCTCCTGGCTGACAATGTAGCTGGGGCCTCTCCTACCCCGGCCCCTGCTTACAGATTGGGGTTACGTAGTCCAAATGTCCCCGCGGCCAGCGAGGACAGCCCAACTGTCACTCTCAATTACAGTGCTGAATATCTGCAAGTGGGCGATGCTCAGCAGAGGGGCCTGCATGCTCGGCCTTTGCAGCCACGGCAGAGAAGAGAGGAGCCTTATGGGATTCAGCAAAAGCCTTTCACTGCCCGAATAGTCTTCTACTATTCGACCTCCTGCAAAACACCAGCTGCTTTACTTGTTTGAGTTCACCTGTTCACCAGCAGACGGAGGCTCTGTGGTGCCTAGTAGCAGCTTTTAAAGACAACGTGGTCTTTGGAATGTTTGGGGTCGGGTAGATCAAGTGATAAATGGTTGCGCAGACTGACTTGTGGTGGTGGTGATGAGTCGTGACGTGATGATGAAGACTGTGTGGTTACAGGAGCTCCTTAGCATTTTGGAACTGAACAGCAGAAGCAGACTTTCAAAAGTAACTAGGTTTATAAAGTTATACGTTTTTTAAAGGAAAGTACTTTAGGAAATGTACTTTTTCTTTTTACTAGGTGCAGATTTACCATACAAAACAGGTCATGAAATATGGTACTTTTCCAAAGATTGAGTACAAAAACTGTATATAAACTAGGTAAAATTAGCTTTTATGTGTCAGAAACATTCAATGACATAGAATATACAAGAATATATACATATAATACCCCCAAAAAACGCTTGTACTTTGTATACTATGAAATATACACTTTCTACCATTGTATTCCATTCAAATAGTTATATTTTAATGCAATTTCTAGCTCTGACTTAAAAAAAAAGGCAGAATTAAAATGCTAAAATTCTCCAAGTCAAGAAAAGGCTTCCAAGTTCTAAACTAATATTCAGTCGCATGACGATGTGTTTTGTGTTTGCTTTGTTCTGTGTTCGCAGGTCGGGATATGGCCAACACAACCCTCCCTGGGTATCCCCCTCACGTCCCCCCCACAGGCCAGGGCAGCTACCCGACCTCCACGCTCGCCGGCATGGTTCCTGGTGAGTGAAAGTCGACCTCAGTGCTTTGCATCGTCATTAGCATCCATTTAACAGGCGGCGGCGGCGCCCCTCAAAACGAACAGGTGTAGAAACCAAGAAGCACAGTGAGGACACTTAAGCGCCGAATTACACAGCACAGGCGATGAATATTGACCTGCAGAGTTGAAGGCGAACACATCCTTATATTAGCCTTGTGCGTATGATTGGATCAGACAGGTTGAATAAGTGATCAGAGACAAGGGAGAGGACGCTCCGCTCTCCCTTTCCTTCCCACTTTCCTCTCGGCCTTATTGGGTCATTATCTCCCCGCGTGGCAGTTCTCACCGGCCATCGATATAGAGCATCAGCAGCCATCCCCAGCCTCTGCGCTCTGGAGCATATCCCTTCCCCCTGCTCTACTTAACCTGCAGTTCAGGTTCACAGCAAACAGTTAAGGGTCAAAAGGCAGAGGCATGGGAGCCCGGTAAATATTCAAATCGCCGTCTCTCTCAGGAGGTCAGGCTTTGTGTTTCGCTGCCAGGCTACATGGCAGGGATGCGGTTTTGGTGCCGGGCTCGTACGCCTCATTTTCACCACAACACAGCCAACGTTTTGTTTTGATGCGATTAAACCACACGGATGGGGGAAACCAGTGGAGTGTGTGCCGTGTTAGCATATCGTTTACCAATTACACAACCCCATCGCAGGCTTGGGCTGTTCCCCTTCTCTCCTGTGTCAAGCGCTGCCATGACACATGTCGTTATCTCCTCGGCCAGGAAGGTCAGCTTTTATGGTCACATTGGTTTTTGTCTGGAAGTTTTGCTGGTGATCGCAAAACAATAAAAACAGACACTCCAAATGTATTTGATGGAAACTAGGTCAAGGACATAAACAAGTGTATTTGTAAATTATTTTTAAAAAGGATTGCTTTCAAAGGATCCATTTATCAAAAAAAAACATTTGATCCTTTTTATACTCTACTTTACTTACTTGTTGTTATTTGACCTGACAGTTAGTAAATAAGATTAACTGAATTGAGTTTGAACTGCCCACTTTATTTAAAAATCATATACCACTGAACCCCATGTATCCCATGGTGACCACAGCTGTGTGTATTGTGATGCAAATACAAGGCAAGATAGCAATTTTCATTTTCTATTGTTTTAAATGGAAAGTTTAGAGAAGCCTTTCAGTCTAAAATGCATTCTGAAAACTATTCTTCAAATATAGAGGCTTTACCTGTTTGACCTACTTCTTGCGCTGAGTCATTGTAGCAACTACCAGTCAAAACAGAAGACATGGCAGCACCTTGGTTGCTGAGCAGTTTGGCTGTAGTTTTCAGATTTGGGATTTTGACCAATAAACCTGTTAACTCAAGTCAAACACACTTTTACCTTCCATTTGTTCTTATGTGGCACAAAGCAAAAGATCAGGGCCTTAATCCCATGGCTTGTGGTTTTGTGTTACAAGCCATTCATCCTATACACAACCTCTAAGATTTAGTGACAGGCGCAAAACACTGTTAAAGCAAAGCCATTTCTCACCAGCTTCGTATAAAATCTCGCCTTTATTGTCTCGTAAAGAAGAAAGAAACGTGTTGAACCAACAGCAGTGCTCACTGACATGCTCCAAGTTACATCCCCTGCAATGAAATTCTGTTGCAAGGATCCCCCGAAGCTCAGACCTGAGGCGGTTCACATTGGAGATGTTCAAATTCCTACCAAGAAAGGCTGCGGGATTTATTGCCGCATATCAAAAACGTATGCATGAAACTGTTTATTACCACTCTGTATTTATTAGGCCAGTTTGGAATATACTGGAGGAAGAAGAATGGGTAGATATCCATAAATGGGACAGGGAAAGCCGCCTTCAGTGTCACATCCTGTATTGTTCAGTGTTGCATAACTTAAGTGAAATGAAAAAGAAATAAATTACTTGCTTGACTGGTCGCACACCGATGACTATCACTTTCCCCCCTCAAATTGCATCCTGTTTTGAATGACGAGAAATGGCGGCATGTGACGGGGTAATGGCTTGACGCATTGAAATGCTAATTGATTTGTTGTTTTGTTTTGCAGGGAGCGAGTTTTCGGGGAACCCCTACAGTCATCCACAGTACACAAGCTACAACGAGGCCTGGCGATTCAGCAACCCAGCATTACTAAGTGAGTAGAGCGAAGAACTGGACGGGAACAATCAATTGACCGTTTGCTAGGCCCCTCCCCTGAACACTTATTGTCCAATTCTAGTCCCAGCGACTCAAACTAGGCTTAGGGTGTCTATCAAGCTTTTGATTTCTCACTACACAGCACCATGTAAGACGCTGTGCCAATTTTAAGTACTTGGATGGTAGTAGAGTTTTAGAAAATATATACACATGAGCAAAAGTGCAAGAAATGGGTTGGCCTCTTAACACTTAGCAGTACTTCAACACACAATTAGTCATCTACATAATGTTGTTGCATTACAGTCCCTGATTTCCAAACCCATTGTGTCCTGGATGTAACGATTGTAAACATAAAGCTTCACTACAGCGATTGTTCCGTGTAAATTATCCATAAAATGTTTAAATCCAAATTGAAGTCTACTATTAACAGAAAACAATGATTTTCGTAAACATGTGTGTGTGTTGTTTCTAACAGTGCGTTCTTCTGTTAACTTTCAGGTTCCCCTTATTATTATAGTGCTGCATCGAGAGGCTCCGCCCCTCCCACTGCTGCCACTGCCTATGACCGTCACTAGTTACCATGGAAACCAAATCAACCTGCAGGACCATGGCCTCAGCCTCCATATTGCCCCCGTGTGAGCGGCATGGTCCACTGGACACTGAGCAACTGCGCATAAAATGTTCCTGGCTCACACAAAGAGACACTTAACGTTTTTTTTTGGCGGGGGGGGATTCCGGACGACTCCTCTCCTCTCTACTTGGAGCTTTTTTGGACATTTAAAAGCCAAAAAAACCCTACAAGACGTCATCGGAGACGCTTAAAGACACTACACAGACGAGGGACATTGTGGCTACTTGCAGTGGTGTAAAAAAAATGACACAAAAAAAAGAGAAAAAAGACTGTAAACAAAAATCCCCGTAGAACTGTCACAGTTTCACCCCATCCTGGATCAATACTGTACATTCCTTTTCTTGGCGGCTCTCAGCAGGGACGCGCCGTCCAGAGCATATAATGTAGCAGCAGCCTTTCTCCCTTTGGTTTCCCATTCATCTCCCAACTCGATTCAAATGGCAGCACGGTC
The DNA here is from genome assembly GCA_038501795.1 of Pseudopleuronectes americanus. Taxonomy (NCBI): domain Eukaryota; kingdom Metazoa; phylum Chordata; class Actinopteri; order Pleuronectiformes; family Pleuronectidae; genus Pseudopleuronectes; species Pseudopleuronectes americanus. The sequence goes on from CM076735.1 coordinate 11,596,630, forward strand.
TGATCAGAGGAGATTAGCGGCAGCAACACGCAGACTGTGACAGGCCAACGTCGGTTTTTTTCATCCATCTGAAGAGTCACCGAGCGAACATCACCCGCATGACGAAAAATCGATCACTTTTGATGCCATGAGAAGATTAGGACATATTCTCTGTGATACACAATCAAGATGTAAAAAAAAATGAAAATGAACTAAATAAAGAAACATCCGTCTGAAAGTAGGGGGAAGCCGTGACAATATATCACCATGGCCCCCCGCTATTTGCAAGATTTCAAGAAACTAGTAAATATATTTCTTAAAATAAGTTTTTTATTTCCTTTTTTTTATAATTGGTAAAACTGCAGACTGCTCGGCTAGGGTTTGACTATTTCTTATTTGTCAGGATACGAGAGGTCGTCAGGCAAAACCTTTCTGTGTTTTCTGTTCATTTTTTGCACTATTTTTCGGAGGTTTGCAACACTGGAGCGTTATTATGCAGAAAAATGATGATGCATATTTGCTTTATTTCATGACTGTATGTCTAACGAGTCTAATTCTGAAAAGGCACTTACAGTTTCTCAGTTCTCGCCCCCTGTACTTCAAAACCCATTATGTCACTGCCTTGACGTGCACTATACTATGTTCTCACATCTTACATTTTCATTTAAGTTGATTAAGTCTTTGGCATTCAACCACAGAGAAAAAGGATATCACAGCCATCCCGAGTCACACCAGTGTCATCGTTTGTCTAGTTTGGTGCCAGAAGCATCCGGACTCACTCTGATTGGATGATTCTCACGACGATTTCAGCTAAATGCCTTAAACATGTCCCGACTTCAGCTCCGTCACATGTTTCAGGCCGAGTCCTTTTTTCGTTAACTCAAGCTGGAGCGACGAATTTTCTTCATCTGTCAAGTGAATGTATTCGCATTTGCCAAAGACTTAGTTCTTGTTTATTTACAGGCCGCCAATATGCATCATGAGAGCAGTATTATTATTATTGTTATTATTATTATTATTATTATTATTGTTGTTAGGAAAAACCCACTTTGTTCATGAGGAAAGTCTATGTATAAATTCTATGCAGTGCAAAGATGGTCATCATATGCATATTCAGCTGTAAACCTAAAGGTAGGTGGAGTTTATTTAATTATGTTATTTACAAATGGTTCCTTTTTGTAGAAGGTTTTTTGTGTGTGATGTGAAGACACTTCTCTGTAAATACAGTAAGAAAAAATGTCTTTCATGTTTCATGGGTATCATCACTTTCATTACACTGGTCTCACTTGTACAATAATAAAAGTGTCTGAAATCTTTTACGCAAAAAAAAAGGGCTGCATGGTGTTTCTGTACATTAACGACTATTCTGATTATTGTTTATTCGTTAAATTAATTAATTGCAAAAAAAAACAAATAGTGGTTTTAGCCTCTCAAAGGTGAAACTTTTTGATCAGAGAAATACAAAACAATAACTCTCCCAATTAATATTTGATATAAAACACGTGTTTTTTCATAAAATGTTCTCCTGTTAGATTCAGCTATCCCTCACAATATGAAGAAGCTAAGCATAGCTTCAAACTGGCAAACGATAAAATCACAATTCTAGTGTTACCAAAAAAACTTAATAAATCCAAAATGTAAATGCAATATTCTTGAATCTCCTTTTACTCCAACCTGTGCGCTAAAGCTGTTCTGTCTTATTTTCTGCCCCTCAAAAATAAACTCTGACTTATAATGGAGTATTCTAAGTGTGGTGTCGCCACTTTTACTTAAATATCTAAAGTACACTCAAATGTATTTGTAGTAAATTGTTATTTAAAGTATTTTTTTTAAATCTTTAACTTGTATGAAGCACCTTTGGAGTAAAAACAGCTATAATTCTGTTGTGGGGGATGATAAAAACTGTAGATAGATTATATTTATGTAGATACAGCGAATAAATCAATCCCTGGATTAGGGAAACAATTTAATACATTAAATAAAAACTTTCAAAATCATTTTAATATAAAATCCCAACTATCTTATCTATACATCAGTTTTAATTTTTGATATATTAAGTCATTGTTTGATATGAAGAATATTAGGTGTTTACACAGAGGATATCAAAATAATGAGTTAAACTAAGTGTTGCCATGTCAAGAACACAGTTGATGTCTGAAATGACAAATAACTATTATTTCAAGCCTAAATAAACAATATGCCGCAGTGATATCAGGCCCCTGATCGGACTGTTATGAGATAAACGTATTTACTTTTCCGGTGTGAAGATCACATGTTGCACGACGGCCACAGTGAGAATGCCTCTGAATGTTTTCTCCTTGATTTGGATCACTGAGCAGCACATAAAGTGTTTAACCTCTCCTCGCTTTGTAAAGCTGAATTAATTTTTCTAGCCGTGTGCCTGAATTCAATTTGTACTAAGTTGCAGCGAGAGACTTATGCATGAAATCCCTCTCAGAGCTTATTTTCACTCTTTCTTCGCTCCATAATCCCTCCGCCGTCGCCGCCTTGAATGACTCAGTTATATCATTATTGATTTACAACAAGTGGACACTGTCCTGATTAGCGCGCTGCGATTTGCAGAGGATTTGGGCAGCGGGAGCACATGATAAACCGGGATGTACATTTGAAATGATGTCAGACAGAATAGAAACATATAACACAATAATTCTATTTGTTGCTCCAATCAGAAAAAAAGTCAGTTTATCCCTCTGGTTCTGCTTTGAAATTATACTAAATTAAGATGATATGAAGTCTAATAGTTAAAATATTAAAAGTCAACATTTTATCAAATATTTTCCTCAAAATTTCAACTTTTAAACAGAGAATAAGCTTAAACATGCTGAACTGCACTGGTTTTGGTGCAAGCTACACCCACAAAGAGAGAAAACCCCCTTTTTGCTTTGTAATTCAATTTCTCTGCCTGTTGTTTATTTCATAGCTCCCCTGTGAAGCATCAAAAGCTGATGTTCTGTCAGCCCCTAACTGTCGTATATGTTTGTCATTCACAGCCCTTGTTAAAGCGAGAAAAAAAAAGAAAAGAACTTGACTCTTCTCCTTTCCCCAGCTGAGAATTCCCAGAAGCAGAATTTAGATGGAAACTTTTCTTTTTGTCACGTTCCTGTCTAAATTGGCATATCTGGCTCTCTCCTTCCGAAACCAATAAACTGTGAACCTGGATGTATCTGTCAATCAAGCTCAAATTGACTGCAGCATGCCAGATGACAACAGGCTCCTCCAGAATATAAATATATATATTATTTACTGTATAGGAGCGGTGGGATGATCTGATTGGCTCTAATCAGCATCTGTCTTCACTCAACCATCATTCGGTTAATCAAAAAACCCACGTTGACACCGCTCGTCTCTGATGAACAACGTATAAAACTGCATATGACAAAACATTAAAAATAAAAGTTTAACTCAGGAGAGGGATGAATAATGAGACTTTTATTCCCTTGAAAAACTCCTTCAGTAATCGAGTTAATGCACAAGTGAGGAAATCTTGATTTACTGTACATTTAATACACGAAACAGGCCCATGCTTCTTAATTAATTCAAGAGAAGATGAAAAAAAAATTTTATGCTCTACTGTTATCTCCGGAGCGAACTGTGACATTAATGTTATTGCTCCTCAATGGATAAGCAGTAATTATCTTTATGTATAGACCTCGTTGTGGAAATCACTCCTGAGGAAGGAGCAGGTTGGAGGCTCACACATGTGGGAGGGTGTGTGCGTGCTAATATAGTTTTGACAGCGCTGAGAAATACACCTATGTCAGGTATCGTACCAGTGAACCTCATCCTGTATAACGCCGCACACCACAGTGTCGGATCCAACTGTTGACCTTTTCCGGAGCCGCTTCGCACTAATACGCGCCGACTGAACAGCTCGCCGTGCGATTTGTTCGGCACTTCTATGAATATGCTGCGGCGACCGAATTATAATTTGGTTACTGGTGTGTCAAATGTACAATAAATCCTCAGGATGTTATCATTTGCGGTGACACTCCAGGACGGGGAGGGGGTGGAGAATATATGAAAATGCATTTCACGTCTTTATACCCGAGCAGTAGTCTTTGACGTTATGAAAAGAGGGGAATGGATCTGCTGCTTTATGTGCTGTATCTAATTGGATTTGGCAATATATAATACGATTCTCCAGTATCCATCAATTCCTGTGTTAGACCTGTTTGTATGGCCGTGTCAGTGGGGCAGCCGCGCTTGTTATGATGCCTGAGCAGCAATTATGAGGTAATTTTTGACTCTTGCTGCGTGAGGCCATCCAGAGGATACTTGAGGGGAGGTTCCTAATGAGTGAGCATTGATTGATTGGACGTAATAAGTGCCCCGCTCGCTTGGAAGAAAGTGTGGGGAAAGGGGGAGAAAGAAAAAAAAGGGGTGGGGGGTTGGGGGGGGCTTGGGAAGGGGTTTGGATGACAACACATTTCCAAACGTAGCAAATGAGCGGTTATTATACCTGTTAGCACATAGGTGGGCGCCACACCTTTTGCCAAGGCGAGGAGAGCTGGCTCGCCGGCTCAGCCCGCCACCAAAACCCATTTACCCTTCACCAGTAAATAATTACCCTAATGGCTATTGTGTGATACATGATGCAATTAAAGCCTAATGAAATGCACCTCACTTAGCGAACGTGTCAGGTCCCACAATAACAGGCGCCAGCGGTCCCGGGCTAACGGGGCTTGCTACCTGACTGGCCAGTAATAGGGGGGTATCCTCCAAAGCCGACAGAAGAGCTCCCTAATCAGCTGGATCTGTCAGCCCGCCATGTTTGTTTGCAACCGGGGGGAAATATTCCACCGGATTTGATGCAGGCTATTCCTGTTAGCAGAGCGGGGGAATAAAAAGAAGCTGGGTAGAAGAGAGGGCACAATCATCAACCCCCACCCTTTCTCCCCCACCCCGCCGTAACCCCAGCGTCTCCTGCAGCTCCCCTCGCCCTCGCCTCCCCCCCACCACCGCACTCCCAACACCCCAGTCACTGTCAGGCCAAACACATGATGAATTGCCCTGTCAACAGAATTCATTCAGGGACCAATTAATTCAGCAGAAATGAACTAGAGCCATCAGTCGCTGAAAAACTCAGAGCAAAGAGAGCAAAGTAGCTCTCTTTGGAAGAAAGAGAGACAGTGTGTGTGTGTGAGAGAGAGGGGGGGGGGAGCGAGGGAGAGGGAGGATGAGGGAGAGGGGTGCCAGGGGAGTGCAGTGGAAGTTAGCCTGACAGGAATTGGTCATTTAATGCTTTAGCGCACTGGAGACAGCCCCTGTCATAGAGAAAGCCATGACAGGACTCCCCTGGTACTTTATTTATTAATTATCCAGAGCAGCAAGGGGCATTTAACTGTCTCACTCCAGGCCTGTCAACTCGACTTCTTGTCATTCCCCCCTCCATAAACAGGTCCTTATGACACGAGCCCCGAGTGAAAGCAGAGCACGTAATTGTTCAAACAAATAAATGTTTTTATTGCGCTAAATAAAGTCAATCGTCATGTTGAAGTGCGACCCCTTCGAAAACACTTGTTTGTCTTTGAGGAAGTGATCTCTGGCGGCAGTGGGGGGGCTCCTGTGAGAGAGGTCGCTCTCACCTCTCCATGCAAAACAAAACCCAAATGTAATAACAGTTCAATGAACATATAAATGTATCTAAAACTTTGTGGAGGAGTGAAGCAGTTTTGGAATAGATCCAGGATTCCCTTTATTTACTTCCTTTTACAAGTGTCTTTCTAGTTTCCTTTCCTTTGACCTCCCCTATACAAAGGAAATACATCATCCTGATCCATGCATGTGTACGTTACGCCTGTTCAGTATTTCAAAATGAAAGGAGAAGATTGCAGAGAAGTGTCTTTCTATCCCAGTGATCAGTGATCAGACTCCCTTAGAGTCATGCGTGACCCCTTGTGAGGGTCCCGGACCTCACACGCAAATTTATTGGATTGTTCACTGGCCCAGGCCTCATCCCTCCACCAGGTTTGATGCAAATCAGCTCTGTTATATTTGCTCAGTCTTGCTGACAAATAAACAGAACAAACCAACAGACAGAAGCAGGAGGTGACACTAACACAGAGGCTGGTAACTAAGGCTATTGTTAATCCAGCAAAGAAAATAGGGCCAAGGTGCAGGAACATGCACAATATCTGTATTATTGTATTCTGTATCTTAACCTTTGTTGATTATCATCAAAACGTGCATCTTATCTTAATTTGAGCTTTCTTATCTTTCCTTTTCTTTAATGCTTTCTCTTTACTGTTGACTCCTTTAGTGCAAACTTAGTCCAATGAGCTGTTGCATTAAATGGGAGTCACTCTGTTTAAACGCTACTGTATGAGACAAATAAAATTCATAAACAAATGAATGGCTGATCCTATAACTGTTGAGTTCCTCTAGCTTTTCTAACTTTGGAGTTTTAATCTGAAACAATGATATGAACGTGAGGATTTATTTTCTAGACAACAGCATGTCCTCCTCGAGTCCGTGTTCTCAGCTGGAAACTCGATGAGACCGCCGTTGACCCGTTCAGTCAAAGGTTTGATCTTTCTCTTTTGTGCCGTGTTGATCAGCTGGTAAATATTTGATGGAACCTTTTTTCTTTAGCACATTTTTACCTCCTGGTGTAACAGGAGGAAGGTGCTAGCAGCTGGGAAGCTGCTAATTCACCAGGGTATTCCTTACCACCATGACACAACAACCTGCAGCACGACAACAACATCACCTGCAATTCCGGCATCACAAAGAACTTTGAAGAAAGAGGAAACACACAGAAACTTAATGAAGGGACGTTCAATTACTTCTCATCCGATACCCTCATTGTCACGTGTGTTGCAACAGTGTTGAGCTTAATGAGTGTGTTAATCCACACAGGCAACATAGTCAGAACCCGTAAGTGAGGACCCGCAATCAACTGAGAGCCGCTTCTCTTCTCTGCAAGTTTGAAACAAAGGCACTGGAATCCAGAGAAAGGCAGAAATAAGAAGAAGAAGAAGAAGAAGAAGAAGAAGAAGAAGAAGAAGAAGAAGAAGAAGAAGAAGAAGAAGAAGAGCTGCAGTATATAATTAATTAAATGAGACTAATTAGGAACATGAGAGCAGGTGCCAGGCTATGGGCTGACAGCGCAGACAGCCAGACAACAGGAAGAAGAAAAAAAACCTATGGGTAAGGGGTGTAACGTGACAAGAGGAGGGACAAAGCAACTTTCTGTGTTTTGTCACATGAAACCTCCAAGGAATATATGTGACAGAAACTGTAGACCCAGACGCCATGGGGGTCTCTCCCTTTGTTTAAGACAGATTTTCATTTTGCCAATTTGAGCTTGATGCAAGCCAGAGATTTTCCTCCTCATTATGTCTGCTCATGGATTTAAAAACACACAAAAAAAATAAATAAACAGAAGAGAGAGACTTGCACCGCTGAGAAACTATATGTGCAGAGACAACACAGAGCATTTAGAGATACTGTGCATATGAATTGAGGCGCAGCGCTTACATCATAGACTGCTCATGCTGGATATGCACTGCTACGCCTTTGTTTGACAATGCATCCCCTCTGCTACAGATACGTGCACACTGGAGTACACACTACTCCGGAGTTTCAGAGCCGCCACAACAGAGAAGTTTGGAAACGCTCGTTTTAGTGTGAAAACTCCCAGGGCTGCTTTTTAATCTGGACAGGCAGAAACGATGCACAAACAACAACCACTTGCTGATTGGGTCTTTCAGTCATGTCATAGCTCTTCACTGATTCGTCAGGCTCCTATCCCAAGACCCCGAATGATATAACTGCTAACATGCGTAACTGGAGAATAACTGTTACTCAAACAGTAAGCAACAGTTCCACAACTAACAGCCAAATGCATCCAGTTTACACCAGCACACACATATACAGTGTAAGTTAGCGGTCACATGATATGTATTTTCAGACATGTTAGTATGGACTGGGATTAAAACTGAAAGAGTCAAAACGTTTGTTAGACAGAGAACGTTTTAGATTATAAAAACATAGTATGGATGTAGTCTCTGCCTCTTGTGTAATATATAGAATTCCAGCAATACAGGTCCAACAGAAAAAGTAATAGTTCCAGAGTGATATCAGCAGGAATAACCTTTGTTACATAACTAGCGTACAACATGTAAGAGAATCTGTATTGTACCACAAAAGATCCTCTGGTTTTTGCTCACACATATGTGGTTCACCATATTATGGAAAGTCCAGCTAGTGCAGCCAGAGATGCTCAGAGGGGGCATCAGCCTATTTTATCACAATTTGCTCGCTAACCAGTTACAAATGTGGCATGTGATGACAATAATGAGGCTTGATGTCACTTAGCCTTTGGGCCGTGTGTGTGGAATAGCAAAGCAGGATGTCAGGGTGCTGCAGGTCCTCCACTCCGGTACTGAGAGGCTTCCTGCTCGGGAGGTGACAGACACCTCGGTTAGAGAGAGAGCCGCCTCTCTAACAGCATTATAAATTACTGTAGATCCTATTTGTGTCAGTGGAGGCAAGTGGGGGGAAAATTCAACATCAGCCTATTTATTCATTTACTTATTCCCTGGCTCGGTCAGGCTCAGTGCTGCCGGGGGGGAGCCACGCTCCCCTCTCTGTAGTGCCTCTCTGCCTCAGAACAAATGCTGTATGTTTACGGGGACACATGGGCATTTTCTTTTAGAGACACCGGTGACATCAGAGTCAGTCAGGCCAGAGGAGGCAGAGCATCACAGCAAAACCATTTTTTCTCTTCTCCCAAGATGGATGAATTCTGAATTTAGTTTTAAAGTGTAAATAAACCTGCAAGATTATAAAATATTCTTGCTGGGACATGGATGTAAAGAATTCAGTGTTCTATATTTAGTAGTCCTTGTAGGTGTGTGACAAAACAGGTTAGGCGTAAATATGCAATAGGAGTAGGTTGTTCTTCAATAGAATAAAACCAAACCAAAACTAAATATATGACCATTATGAAAACAATTTACATGCTCTATCAAATCTATTGTCACAGTTTGGTTTAGTTTGTCACGGGAGGCAAATTTGTGAAAGATTGAAGTAATGATAGAAAAAGATTAATGTCAACAGGATGCCAATTAATGTTCTCCTATGTTGATTAATGCCAACTTGTATTTTTGGCTGTATAACACTAGACTTAGTTTTCTCAACAGAAGAGAAGTCACATTCAGGAAAACTGAAGGTCGTTTTAACCATTTCATGAGTTTTGATTCTGTTGCTGGTGATGTTCAGTATTTGTTTAACCAGCTTTAGTTCAAAAACATCTCATACAAGAATTACAAGCAAATAAGATACATAAACACAGAATAGTAACCACAAAATGTGTCATAGGTCTGAGTTAATTATAAACCAATTATTTATTTCTAGGAACAACCTAAAGTAGAACCAACGAGAAAATGAGATAAACAAATTATACTATTATATCGTCTAAAAATGAATTTAAATCCAGGTAAGAGAGAGATTTTCCTGACTGTTAATAACAAGATTAACAGTTCTTACTTTGCATAATAAATAACACAAGACAGAGAATGGATCTTTAAAAAATGTATGTCCTTGCTAACAGTGATGGGTGCAATGTTAAGATACAAAGTAACTGAAGCTTAAAGTTTTTTTGTTATTGCATGCATCCGTTTATTTTAAAATACAATAGCTAATACAGAAAAAGAGACAGCACTTTTTTTTAATTATCGTGGGATGGCGTGGACTGTGCATCATCATTAGCTTGACTAAATAGCGTCGGTCAGTGACTCAAGCAGTAGTAAATGGTACAATTAGCAGGCTGAGCAGGGAGAGGTATATTCAATTTGAAAGCCTTCTTTCTTAATCCATCTCCTGTGATCATGAGAAATGCTGAGCTGTGGGCTTTTACGCTCAATTTTAATCAGGTTAATTCCGAGTAAAATGTCAACATTGTAATCAAGAACTAGCACACTCCAGCAAAACAGTAAATGTCCTCGGACGCTAAATTTAAATGTCCAACGGCTTTTATCTTCCTCATCTCCATCTTAATGTTCTCTGTCCTCTTGTGTCTGCACAAATTCCTCTGTGCACAGTTTGGCACATTTCCTCTTCAGCTGAGCATATTTGATTAGCAGCTAAGGAAAAAAAAAGGAGCAGAGATTAGTTAGAAACCTACATAGCAACCGACAATGAATAGCTTTAAGTACAGACACCAGGGAGGTGTTGATATGCTTCCTTAACATGAATCTGTTGTTCCTTGTTCTACTTCTCCCAGTGCCCCAGTGCTTAATCCCTCAGTGCACTTGCTCCGTAACCCCAGCAGGTGCAGTGGGAATCTATAAACACAGCTGGTGCGTCTCAGCGTCGAAACCCTCAGATCTGCCCTCACCTCCCAACCTCAGCCCCCCAGTTTACCCAGAATACCACGCATAACCCAGATTCACGATGCTGGCGGATTCTTTAATCAGAGCGGTGGGTACAACAAGAGTTCATGTCAACTAATTACAAGTATTCAGCGTTGCCGTCAGGACTTAAAGACATTTCTCGGGGTTAAAAAGCCACTGACAAAGCTTGTGCATCAGCATGAGACATTGAAACTCTCAGAATCTCTTCAAAACCAGGTTCGCCTATTTTATTTGCATTTACTGTTAGTGTGAACTGAGACATGATGTGATTTTAATAAACAAATTCAAATGCAAAACCAAAAAATAGAGGAATAACTCAGTCGAGTTAATAAAAAAAATATTCATTGCAGGTTTTACACTGTCCAGGGGCAAATTATTTGAGTAGCACTGATAACAGTTATTGACTGTTATGATAAGGATTAAGGGAAATATGCAATAATCTAGAGCATAAAATGTGTTGATCCGACGTTTCGATAGAAAGGAAATTATGTCATATTAACTGGAACCACTAGAGGGCTTTGTCACTTCAACGTAAAAAGAAACCGTGATTTTGGGGCTTTTGTTGAAATACTTGATGTTGTTGTTGTGACTTTCCAAAAATTATCCATTATAGTTACATGTTAAATACATTATTCAACTTAAAATGTTGTTAATATGAACATAATTATGGTTTCTTGGAATTATCTATCATGAAAATAAGATTTCCTATTTACAAATCTATGTTGCTATAATAATGCAAGTATAGTTTTTCTACAAAACGCCCCCAGCTAGCTGTTCTGCTCTTCGGCATTATAGCAATAGATACAGAGAAATGCGCACAAATTACACGCAATGCACACATGCACCAGCTGTTGCAGGATTTTGTGTAATACATGCATCTATTAATTCCTGTGAATTCGGTGTTTGCCCTTACCATCTGAATCCAACATCAAAAGAAGTCAGGACAACATAAGCAGAGGCAATTTTTAAGTGGATGACCGGTAGTGTGTCTTTTCGAATGAATGTATATATTAATGTATATGTAGTGTCACTTTTTTGATTTCAAGCATTTTAAAAATACGAAATTAAGACAGTCAAAGACAAAGAAGTGATCTATGATTGCAAAACCTTTATAACCCTGACAGTAGCTGTTAAAATAATTTAATACCTTACACGGCATCTGTTTTCCTGCTGTATGTACAGACATGTCATTGGGTGTCTCGTCTCTCTTCTAGGAACTTGATGACTCTGGGTATCGGCTGTCTCATTCACTCTGATTTAATGTTCTACTTGGCTTTGCATTTTAACTTGTTAAGGTGTCGTGGTCTATACCTGCCCGAGAACGCTGGTCCTGATTGCTTAGGAAATTCAGCGGTGCCTGTGTGTAATGAGAGTGGACAGAGGTTAGAACAGCTCAATAGAAGAGATAACCAGTCTTTGATCCAAACAGCCATGCAGAACATACAGGCAATACCATCAGAAAATGTCCTGTCAGGAATTTTGGAGTTTAAATTACTCCTGATTAACCTGAGTGGAAGTGGAGGAAGAGTTTCAGTGGACTCGAACAAGCTGAAAAGAAACACGAAGACAGTTGCTCACAAAAAAGCCGTCAACTTTTCTGAAATCTTATACGGCATTTACACAAAGACAAAAATAAAATGCTAAACATAAGCTATTCATACTTGTCACATCTAAGAGTATTATTGAAGCTCTTATTGTAATGAGGCTTTTTTTATTTATTCACCTGTCACTCACTTCCATCTAAAGTGATGGTGAAGTGTGAGAACAGCCTTCACTGATCAAGATCAGTGAACAGTCTCACGTCTGCAGATGTCTGCTTTGTTAGTATCACAAAACATCGACACATCAAACCCCTGCAACGAATCATGAAGTAGAAAGAGTTTTAAATTCTTCCAAATGGCATTAAAGCTTATTTGGTAATATTTGTCAATCCCAACCCCCCTTGTCACGCCACAATTATTAACTTCAACACAACAGTTATTTAGCGAATTGTGTCAACTATTGTCAGGTGTAATTATGCTTTAAAGATTGTATTCCACAAGCAAGCTAAGCTAACTAGCATCCAGGCTTACAGTGGACGCTATTCTGATTAGCTAATGTTAGCACCATAGAACGTGTACTCCCAACTAAACAGAAACAAAGCCAAAATTACCAAGATGCCGATGGTCCATCTTGCGCCAATGACATCATTCTGTGCCAGACTCTGTAGATGATTTCATTGGAGAAAAAAAAACAATGCATCTGGTTCTTTAAATTAGTTTTGGCTAAATAATGGCACGAGTCAAAAACCCATGGATACAATAATTCATCAGCAAAAACAATTTTCAAGCTGAAAACTGACAGTTAACTGATACAACAAAGACAATAATTAAAAACAGGAAAGTGATTATTTTTCTTCTCTCCAAGATAAAGATGGCCTACTATCTGTTGATGTCACTGCCCTCTGTAATTAATATTTTTCTTCAATCAGGATTATGTTTGGATTTTTATTAAAAGTGTTAATTGATACTAAACATTGTCTCAAATCCCTCGGCTCATTAATATTCACAAGGGTGAGTTTAAAAAAAAAGCCCACCTCAGCCACATTGTGACAGTGCCTTCCAAAACACCTGAGGGGGGAAATGATTTTCTCATCGCCAGGCTAATGGCGTTCATTTCTGTTAATCTGTGGCCCAGTGTTTTCCAATTTGGAGGGTGTATCCTCACTCTCCACCGTCTAATGTGCTCCAGGGCCGGGGAGAGGCCACCCGCTCCTCGTCTCGTGGCACTTGAATAAATGGAGGCAACCTGATCGCTGGGAAGGGACGTGGCCAGGCAATAAAGCAATTAAGACGTTCCAATTCTTATCCAAAAGACAGGGCAGCAACCGCTCCGGAGAGAATTAATTTGTATATAATGGTTTCTTCTATTTTTTGAATCACATATTTCTCTCCACGGCTTTTCAGGGCCCTTTTGTGTGGTGAGTACACTACTCCATTGGCTTGTCAGATAGATGGAAACAAATCTGTGGTTAATAGGTCCTCAGTGGACAAAAGAAGTCTATTGGAGAGTTGTTCTGTAACGAGTGGGAGGACAGGAAGTGACCAGAAGAAAGGATGCTGATAACAGGGTTGACAAACAGCTGCTCTTCTGTGGGGTTGACCGGCTCTTGAGAAGATTACAGATAGTACTGACAATGAAAAAGGCGAAATGTTTACCAACAATGTATCAAGTAGAGTTAGCAATGGTCAAATATATAACTTCAGCTTGAACACACTTAAATAATTTGTGTATCGCTAATGAATTACGTTTTTTAAGTTGGTGCAACAATGTTCTCTTTTCACTATAGATTCAACAGATGGAGGTACCACAGACCATTCTTGAAAGGATTAGTTCACCCAAAACAGCACGGAGTTTCTCAGTTAACTCTACTGGCACAGCCACACAGGTAGCGTTGGCGGTTATGGCTTCATTACCATTAGTCTGTTAGCAGGATTACTCAAAAACCTGAACTGATTTCCATGAAATTTTGTGGAGTGGTCGGAGCAGGATTCAACAAACAGAACAGAAAAAAAATCAATGCTGACTATAAGCATGAGACTGGAAGCACTTACATTTAGACTATTTTATCCAAAGGGATGATTCCTATTAAATTTTTACCTCAGCCACTCATGGGTCATAACACACAAACTCCAGTCTCCACATATTTGTACTTTACAGCTATCTAAATCAAAACATATACCCGTTTAAGTGACAAAACCCGTTTAATTTCCATTAGTAATATAGGTTAACTGACATTTTAGCATAATTCGGTTCATTATAGCCAATTTTCTTTTGTAAAGAATGTAACTGTTGTCCCAGAAAAACTACAAAAGGAGTTCAAAGAGTGATAATCATTTTCTAATCACAAGTGTGATGGCTTATAGACACTAAATGTTTGAGAGCAAACAATTTTCTCTGCAGCTGGTCTCTTTATAGATCATGAAAATATACTACTTAAATCAATGGGAGACATCCCACACACAATGGCAGCCCTGCTGTTCAATGATGGCTTTTGTATTGGGGATAATCTACTAAGGTCATCAATCATGTCACGCATCCTCTTAAAAAGAAAAAGAAAACGCGGGCGGATATAATGGATTGAAACATACATTTTACAAAGCAAGTCACACAAAAAAGAAAAGCGAGCTCACATGATTTCTGTATATACAAGAAATGCATATGTTTAGCACCATGCTAGGGGAATAGTTTAGATGACACACAAAGGGAGTCAATAAGGCAAAGTGTTCCAAATTCACTGTCAGGCATGTGGAGAGACAGGCGTTTTCACAGCTAAAGACTCCCTGGTTGAGCTGGAAATGTACAATTGACCCTGTCTGCCTTTTCAAAATGGTGCAACATTATAACCTGGGGGAATGTGTTGTCATCCAAATGAGATAAGTTTATTTTCTGCGATGTAGCATTTGTTCCATCAGGCGGGGAGGCTATAAAGCTCGACGGATCAGTGGGGAGTCGAGCTCGGCACATGTGGTGCGAACAAGGAGCCCGACGAAAAGGCTTGGCCAGCGCCCAAATCTCTGCCTCTGCCTTCTGTGCGGGCCCAGCCTTGGAAAGCAGGAGGCCACAATATTGTGGAACAAATTTCCTCTAATCTGAGCGTGCTGGTCCGGGGGCTCCGGCGGGAAGACTGCTCTCCTGTGCCCTCCCCGCCTGTCCCACAGATCAGCCCAGTTTACCCTTCACAGTGCCAACACACTGCAAGACGGATGAAGTGTCGGCGGGGGGGCGAGGGCTGCCGGGATCTCGGCCTTCACACAGACCGCTCATGTGTGCTCTCAGCAGGCCAGAGCTTTGCCCTGGAGAAAGGAGCTGAGTGGAGAAGAGCTGGCACGGGACTGGCCAGATCCCACCTGCACCCTCACAGCCACCGCTCGTACAACTTTAACAACTTTAAAGCTCATCACCATCAGTCTGAGACTAGTTGTTTAAATCGAGTCAAATACAAAAATATTAACTCATATTAAGTTTTCTTATTGTCTGGTTGCTCAAAATAAACCATTATCAGATGCAACCTGTCCCATTTTTACAATCAAACACACAAGGAAGAAACTTATATATTTTTATATATTCTAAGTGCAGAGCTCCTTCCGTTGTCAAGGACTTCATTTAGATTAAATGCGGTGCCATAGGCGCCGATGGAGACGAGTCACGTGCTCTCTGCCGGGGACTGTATCCATCAGCTTCCAGTCATTTTACTGCAGCATGCGGAGCTCCTCGGCTCAGGATTGATCGAGACAGGAAAGGAGTGGGAGTGATGAAATATATAGCAGATAATTATTTATAGTGGCGATGCTGTGAAGCTCCTCCAGCACTTTCTTTTTTTTGCAGGGAGTTTCTCAGGAAATAAACATTGTTTATACACCACAAGTTTGAGTGTTAAAACTTTGAAGTGACAGCTTAAAGATGAATTACCTACGCTTGTTTCTGACGGCTTACTCTTGATTTGAGGAGTAATGAAAAGATTATCGTGACAGAATCACAATTTGAAGTTTAAACTAGTTTAAACTAAATTAAAGACTTCACATATGAATTTCTTTATATTTCATTTCTGGTTTTAGTCCGTTCAGTTACTTTCTTCTCTTATCTGAACTATCTGGCGTTTCCTTGTTTGTGTGGAAAATACTTTGCATATAAAGTTTAATTAATTCAATCAATCATCTATGTTTATTTCAAATTGATGTCTTCAGCGGACTTTTTTTAAATCTTCCTCCTCATCAATGTCATAAACTTTGTTGCTGTGTTAATAACTTCAGAGTAAAAACATCCTGAAACCAGGCAGGTGGACACTGGGCATCATAACAGGAGTCAGAAGACCATATTCCATATGCCCCAAGTTCATATAAACACACTTGAGGTGAAGTAATTGTGATTGTCTCTGACCCATTATTAATTGTAACTCATTGCGCTACATTTTCACACAGGAATCATGGGGAAATACATCTCTGGTTCTTAAAATGTGTCAACTGGCTGGAATCTTATAGGATAAGATTGAATAACTACATACGAGGGTTGGTAAATATATACTGTGTATGTACAGTTATATAGATGACTTCATACTGGTATACTGATCTTCCGCATTTATTAAAAAAAAGTGTGGTGGAAATACATTTTGACTCTGTTGTTGTAGGGTGTAAAGTGATAAAACATATTAAGTTACATACAATGTACTTTTTTGGTTTATATAACTCCAAACACATAAAAGAAAAATATCAAACATGCTGCTTTGTTTCCTGTGCACATGGATACTCACATTGTCAGACGGATTCTGCCAGGAACTATGAAAACCTTTTTGGGAGGCAAGTACAGAATGTAAATACTTGACCAGCTTTTTCTGAACACAAAAAGCATAAACAGTGTTGTTTAATACGGTGTCTTAAGAATTATTCCTTAATTTATAAGCAATAATATATGTACTCATGATTAATAGACTTCATCTATAGACTTTATTTTCGATTTCTATTTATATACAGCATTAACTTGCATTCTATTTCTGTTGTGGTCATTTAAAAATGAGGTAGAAGACTTCGAAGCACAACAGTTTATCAGTCTTCATCTCTGGACGACTTACGGGAGCCCATTCTAGGACATTTTCCAGCTGCAAAGCCTAGCTGAGCGCCGTTAAGCACCCGAGTGCACCCCGAGCCATTTTCCATTTGCAATAAACCCCGTTTGAAACAGGGCAGAACAACAGAAAAGTTGACTTGTTAACACGGGGAGAAGGAGGAGGACTTGTATGGTCTCAAATGAGCAGTCTGCAGTCTGGGGCATTTTCATGCACCCCAGGAGGAGGGGGGGAGGGATGGAGAGGGGTGGGACAGGCGGGGAAGAGGAGTGGGGGGGGGCTGATTTCCATAGCAACAGTCAAGTCCCCAGCTGTCATGTTTGGGCTGAGATAGGTGCTGTGAGCATAGGGACCACTTAACCCCGGCCACACTTCAGCTTCGGAAGTTAAGATGCTGCTGAGTGTCTGTGCGGTGCCTCACTTAGAATGCAAACTCTATACCCCAGGGAAGATAAGGGAATGCTTCTGAATGAACCCGGAGATATGGGAGCTATGCAAAAAGCCTCCTCAGAAATAATTAACCATTAATGTTTTTGGGATGTCATTGAATGAAGTGCAATAGAAAAAAAGAAAAGGCCCAGTGAGATCATGGAGCCAGGCTCACACACACAATGAACGAACAATGGTGGGGGTCTATTGTCTAGTAACCCGAGAAGACAGACTGCCATTGCTGCAACATCAAAAGTATATTTTCTCTAAGTTATTTGAATCCACTATAGACTTTAATCATATATAATAATTCAAACCTCTTTTATCGCAGCTTGTGCCGTGGGACAGCTCTATAGTTTATAGATCGTAATGTCAAAATAAAAGCCTTGACAAATGAACTGTACAGCAATTTAGTTCATGCAATATTCTCTGTAAAAAAAAGACGATAATCTCGCTTATTATTCTGCACCATTGTCCAGGTTACATGGTTTATCCCGACAATCACGAGCAGCTGAGAGCTCCTGATGCTGAAATGAGCAAAAGTGAATTCAAATTAAGTGTGAAGCTACAAGCCTTTGGTTCGACAGGGAACATGGTACCATTCAAGGGTTTAAAGTGGGGCCCTTTAGTTGATGAAATACACCACAGACTAACTAAAGGGCAGAGCATGAGAAGCAGTGAAAAGGTAGGTTAAATATAGATTAAAAACCTCTTTTACTCTCAGTAAACAGAAGTTGCTGAGAGGACATATGTGTTCTGACTTTCCCAGCTAAGTTGGCTCATTTAAAATGTTATACATATAAATTGTGTTAGCCAGTCAGCTGTTTTTTAACCTTCCACTGTTTGTTTTGGTCACTCGTTGGAACGGCTAGCGGTTAACCACTGAAAGATTCCCAGCGGTTAGTATTACCGTGGAAAAGTTAAATTACCATTAAAACCGCAGTGTTGATTACCACAGTGTAAAGTTCATGGTAAACACTGTCCAGCATTAACCACAATAATCACTAACAAAACACACGCAATATGTGTTGCAGTCATGCTAACATTCTGTACCAGCTACTGAGTGTTAGCTAGCTAGCTAACAAACAACATTCCAAATAACAAATTAAAAAACGCACTCAAAATTCAGTCAGTGTTTTAACAAAACACAAATAAAACAACACTGGGCACATGTTTGAAAGATCAAGAGCTAACGTGCTGATGACGTACCGGGAACAGGTGAGACGCAACACTTCCTCAGTGGTGGCTGTGTCCAGAATGAGGCGTGGTGGCGGAGAGCTCCCCCTTCAGGACACTTCAGGCATCACTAATCAATCACAAGAATGGGGCTCAACTGGTAGATCCCAGTTTACTCCCGTTGACACAGGTATGGGTGTCTTCAAGGTTTTTAACCATGATCAGCACTTTGTAGCATTTCAAACTCGTTATAGAACATTTGAACCTTTTTTAAAGAATCGTTTTTATAAGTCTCTTTACATTTACAGTTGTGAATTATAACCTGTTTGACAATTAATAAAATTTTGTCCCAATAACTGTTTTACAGATTCTCAATTCATCAATCCATCACAGTGAAATGTGTTTTAAATCAAATTACATTATTATACAGTAAAATCATGTTATATCTTACTGTCTCACATGACATATGACACATTATATTTACAAATTCACTTATAACACTATTTATACTTTTATTTTTACTCTCGCATATATTTCTTAGAGTTTACACGCTATTGTTTGATTCACTGTACTCTGTTATATATTGTTGATACTGTAATCTTGAAGTAAGCTTGAACAAGAATTTCCCTCTGTGTTAATAAAGTCTTATCTTATCTTATCTTAAAAAACCCACAGCCCATACAAGCAGTTGACTGTACAATCAGGGTTAACCTTAACCCCTTAACATCCATCAATATTTAAAATGAGATTAAATATTATCCAACTAAACAGGGGATTAAGTCAAATGGCCTCTTCAGGAGCCACTTCAACACATGATCCTTGTTTTAACCGTGGCGATTGCTCATTGTAAGTCGTCCGCCACACGCTGTGACGCTCTGTCCCGGCTGAGTTTTTCCACAACCTAACAGACATTGCTCTCGACAGGCCAGACAAAATGTCCCTGTTGTTTTGCAAGGGGGGAAATGTGGCATTGTCCCTCCACGGCAGTCCCCTTCTGGGTGTGAATGGCCATCTAATCAAGCTCTGCCTTTCACTGCAGCTGGTTTACAGCGAGCAGCGGGGCTGACCTCTGAGGGGCCCGCCTCCCCCCTCCCCGTCCTCTGGGACCCTTCAACAAGCTTTAGAGGCCAAATGAGGTGTAAGTCTATTAAAAGGGAGTTTGTGTGTAGATCACGGTCCCTCTGGGGGTGGGAGCCTTTGCCTTGTCATTCAGGTGCGGCTAATTTCCTTCTGCTCCACACGCAGACGTGAGGCCTGCCCGTGGTCGCCATCGCGCCTCAGACGAGAGCCGCCGCTAGAATTTCAAATGACAGCTTCTCGCAGAGGCAGCAGGTGATTTATTAAAACAAAGCAGTGAAAACAAAGAGAAGAGAAGTGGCCCTAATGTTGTGGATTATTTTCACAGTGAATACAGTGTAGCTGTGGCGCGTTCAAAGACTATGATCCAGCTCATTTGTGAGGCACATAACTAGTGTAAATATCACTGGATGCAAATTAGATGGAAAAACAAACAGCGACATCTATTTTGCTCGAATGTTTCACAACAGTCCAATTCAGGTGGAGTTTCGGGACGTGAACGGAGCTGCAATGACAAACATTAGATCGAGCCGACTGCTGCTTGTTGATCTGAAACAGAAAGAGAGAAAAAAAAACTGGGAATGGAGGAACAAGGCTACGGGCGATGCTTGAGTGAATACGAGTCGGAATTTGAGGCATAAATTGATTGGAAGTGAGAGTTGTCAGAGTAACATGATGTTCTACCAATCAGGGTCGCATAAAGAGATCTGATTATCGCAGTACCACAGAGGCACCTTCAACCTCACAGCTCCAAACACAGAATCAAGCTAAATGCAGCGGCCAAACACCTGACAGTTACAGTGCAGTCAGGACAGGGATGTGATTTTCTATGTGGTGGCTCCAGCGTACTGGCCTTGATATGAAGTAAACACCAGATGCAGTTCACACTACACGTGTTGCTGTCTTGTGATAGGGAGTCTCAGAGTCATTGTGAGTTCATACGATTCAGGGAGGTTGTCAAACACTTCATGATCTTTCAGAATGAGAACCACCCGACTCCTATGTCTTATGTTTGGCCTTTATAGTCATTAGATCTCATTGTCTCTGCTGACAAATTCATCAGCACCCTTTTTTCATCCCTTGAGATATTTGTAATCTTTTGGCTTTGACATACATTTTTTTCTGCTTTATACGCACTAAGGCTCACTCTGACATTTTCTGGAAATTTTACTATAGGAGGCTGGCAGGAAAAAGGTTCAGAAAATGTTCTCAACAATTGACTTAGAATCTTTGCGTCTTCAGACACAGCCTCTCCAAAATTCAGGAAAATGTCTGGATTTCAGTCTAAAAGCAGCTAATGTGTTTTGCCCCATGTCATGTTGCCATGTTACTATAGCTCCCAGTGTTATTTTAACCCGTAAAAATGATATTACTTAAATACTTCAAATATTCTTTCAGGTTCAGTACGTTACAGTCATGTTCATAGTGAGTACAGAGCCAACACAATGACAGATTTACCTCCGTCCTTTGAGCTCACTGTGTGACGACTGAAATTACTTCCGCACAAGTGAAAAGACTTCCTCCGTAATAGATTTCTCTGCACACCTGAGTTGTTCTTTATCTCCTCAGCGTCTTCAGCTTCGCTCACGAATACGCTCAAGCAGAAAGACTCATTTCCTAAGACCAGGTCTGCACCTCACGCACGTATTAATGGATCACCTCTGAATCATGAAGGCAACTGTGCTTGATGATGAAGAAAAAAAGTGACACACTACTGGATTTTTGATTAACCCCTTGAGCCTCCCCCCGAACAGACTGACCTGATATTTGGCTGAGGAAGAGCTTTTCTGGATCAAGCATTGACAGTGTTTGTCAGGGGGGGGCCGGGGTCAGCCGAGCAGCATTAACCTCTGGGAGACCATCTCTGTGCAGTGCATTAGTCACATGGACGAGGAGGAGGGACATCCTGTAATAGATTATTGACCAGCGGGCAGCGGCCTGCACCACACCATGTGGTCCTAGCCAGCTACTGACCTCTTCATCACAGATGGAAGAGCCCACCTGCAGACTGGAGGGGACACACACAGACACACACACACACGCACTCACTCCCATGGCAGCATAACCCCGGCGACTAATGACAAACACACACGAGTAATATTCCCTGTTTGGTTGCAAGATAGTTAGCAGGACAAGGAACCTGAGGGGTATGCAGCCATATTCACTCATAGCTATAAAATGGGAGTCTTGGCTCATCAAATTGAAAGTGTTGGGGAAACAACAATTGCTTCCATGAACTTAGACTACCTAATTAAAGGCAGGCAATTTCTCTCCGAGAGTCACACTCAGGATCTTTAATTGAAATCAAAATGAATATGGCTGGAGCACAGAGAGCAGGGTGGAGCGAGAGCTGGGGGGGGGGAACCACATTCTCTGCCAACTCGTCAGCTTGTGTGACTACATATTTGATTTTCTAAAAATAAAATGTGAAATCAACCTTTACATTTTTGACAAACAATGTTTTAAAGCAGCCAGAATTCACAAAAGTAAGAGAATAAAACAAACCAGAAAAAAAAACACAAACACGAGAGCATCTCATTGCCAATATCATCTGTGCTCTGTTTCCCTTTGGCTCAGCCTCACTGTTTTTTTTTGTTTTTTTTTAATTGTTTGATAATTCATCTCCGAGCTCTAATTTACCCCCCATCGTCAGCCCTGTATGTTCAACCATCGTGTGAGACATTCAGCTGAATTTCAAATGAGCTCGTAGCATATAAAGCCTCTCTTCCAGGGAAAAGCACCTATTTATGGGCATGTTTGTTTTCCATCAGCATTAACCCTTTGGGCGAGGAACGTCCGTATGCCGCCTTTTCAAGAGCAGTCCAAGGAACGTCCTTGGGCGGGGAGTCACACTGTTTCAGTTGTCTGGCGTCTCAGTGACTCCCAGGGTGAAAATACGAGATAATTAATGCGACTACCAGTAACCGGTTAGCTTAGCTTTGCACAAAGACTGGAAACAGAGAGAAACAGCTCATTCCTAAGGTGGCAGTAGCACATTGTGTTTTCTGCTAAGAGGTTGGACAAAGCTGAACTGTTTCCAGATATTAAAGCAAATAAAGACATTTTCAGACAGGAACTCATGAAATGCTCTTAAAATTTGATCCAGACATTTGCTTTTCACATATTAAGAAGGAAGGAGGAGATTGTCCGGGTCAGATGCGTTCAGAGCAACAACAAAATGTCCTGTACATTCAGGTGAATGGTGGTGTCTGGGATGAGCAGCAGGGGACAGGATATGATGTATAAATTGTGCGGCGGAAATCATGTTTTTTTGTTCACAGCACATCGATACCAAATCACCAAAAGCTAACGGATCTTGTTTTTCCTTCCAAGTCTTCGTCACCTTCTTTTAATTGTATGGAACCTTTTCTTTCATTCATCCACATATATTCCTTTTGTTTGTGTCTTTTATGTCAAGTGTTAGAAAAAGGCCTTTACAGACTTTATCATCTTGGCCTCCTCGTACATTACGCAAATATTTAGAAAACAAATAACTATATATCATAGGAAATCATCAGAGTTAATACGTCAGTTCCTGCCTCCGCCTGCATCCGGCTGATCCACCTCTCGCCTGAATAATGCAGAGGATTTGTTGCTGTTGTGAACGCGTCTGTGCAGAAAACCTCCCGCTGCGTTGTGCATGTGTGAAAAGCAGACTGAGGGTAAACTCCGGAGCTAAATCTCTGCCCACATACAACCCCACAAGAACGATTTCAGATGAGTATCTCTCTTAGAAGTAAAGGTAAAAGGATTTCTCATTTTTGGATGTTACCTTTTAACGGCTAATTTTTCTTTTTTCAGATATGAAATACCTTTGAGCATAAGAAGAGTCTCTGTTCCTCAAGAATCCCTTCGAACCTTTTTGAATGTGCACCGAACACATACATGCAGGCTGAAGAAACGCCCACGCACCCACACAGGATTGAGAATATGAGGCTATCAGAGGCGCGCACATTACATTGACGGGTGGAGGTCTTCACTGTTTAAGTGGAGCTGCCTGCTGAGGTTTTCCTCGCCGGCAGCAGGCCTATAAGAGTGGTAAGTGGCGGTGATGAGACACTGTCCCCTGTGCCTCCTTCAGCTGCCATTCCCTCTAAATTGAAACAGAGTCCTGCAAATAAATGCCACATTCAGAGAGGGGAGAACGCCTGAAAGTTGCATTTCATATAAGCACCCGTTGGGGAATTGGCCCCGGCACAGTCTGCTTTATTCGCTCTGCTTTTTGTTATTTATATGATGAAGGAACACGGCTACGTCAGGGTCATTCAGTGTTCATTTATCTTTTTATGTTGTGTTCTTCTAAGGCAAGCGGCTACAGCCAGGCTGCCTATAGCAACACCATGCAGCCCACCCCCCCTGCCATGATTCTGAATATTACAGACAATCTTATTCTGACGCTCTCACCTCTCGGTATCCATCTGCATTAGCTTCACCCCTTGTTCATTAGCTGGGAACGGCATCTCTCCTTAAGATGAATTGAAGCTGGGATAAAAAAAGATGGCTCCTTAAGTGTGGTCCACGGCTTCGTTATTCATGTTTGCCCGAAAACAGCAACTGTAAATCCTCTAAGTTGTTGTTAAGCTGCCCGTATTACCATGCGTGTGCCATTTCCACGGAGTGACAGACCCCCTCTGGATCAAACGGGGACTATTGATCCTGCAGCACTCCATTTCAAGTTAATTGTGCTTGAAATGAGGTGCACACACTCAAGCATACCTGCATCGGGAAGGTTTTATTTATTTATATTTGTCAGGGAACCCATGTCAGAAAATATTCAATTCACGTCTTGTTCAATTTTGCTCAAAAAAAGAAGCCGGTTGTGCTGAAGCTTGCTCGGAAATTTGCTGAAACAGATTGAATCAGACTATGCTCCTCGGTGCGACATGAGACTCGGTCAACGTGGGAGCGTTTTAAAGGCAACACGATGCAGGGGATCGGCTGGAATTATAGTGTGGCTGTGATTTAACCTCACCATTGGAAAAAGCCTCATCAGATTCAAGCCCCCCTCCTCTTCCCTCACACTGCTCCCCAGCTTTGGAGCCTCATTCCCCCCCGGTAAGTAAACCTGGCTGTAATATTTCAGCAGAGGTCAGGAGAAATCTGGCCTCCCCCTGACCCCCATTCCCGACGACGCTAACAAAGCAGCCTCTAAGGTAACCAGGCATGACGAGCCCTGGCAGAACCGAGGGGGCTGGAAGCGCCGGAGTTCCTTCGGCAGACGTCCTGCTCAGCCTTCAGCGTGATCATGTGCCAGATTATGACTTCGAGTGCACACACATACTGCAACCTACAAATCACTTATCGCCCCGCAGCACAGCGAGGCTTAAAGTGGCGGGAATGCGGAGTGGAAAAGAGGCACAGGAGATTAAATGTTTCAAACATAATCAAATCGGAAACAGATCAAATCCCTTCCCCTTAACATACTCTCATGATGCATTATACAACCTCACTAAAAAGCCTGCAACGTAAAGCAAAACACTCCATAATGATAAAATACACTGACGGGAAGAACTTGAGATAAGATAAATTCATGCTTAGACGTAAACTGATCATTTTCACTTTAATATATCAAGTCCACACCACAGGCAGCCCCAGTGTCTGTGACTGGCAGAGAACGTCACAGCCCCCTCCGCTGGCCCCGAGCCAGAACAACCCCATTTATAGAGCAAACCCCTCCCGCGGTTTGTTTATAAGCCCATTCTTTTATAATAGTATATATAAATAAGTGAAACTGTGTAATGGATCGCATTAAACAGGCAGGCATATTGAGGCAGGATTTAATTTGCATGCCAGATTAGCTTGCTATTGGTCGGGGCAGCGCCGTAGGGCAGCCTATTCATTAATAGGATCTAGTCTCTTCAAATCCATTAAGTCAATTGAACCCATACATAATCTGATTTCAGCGGCACCATGTAAATGTTGCACTGGGACAGGCCTTTGCTCTCTCTCCTAACTGCAGCGGTGTGGTGGGATTTGAAGACGTGAGGTGGGATTGGTAAATAAAAAGGTAAAACATACAGATAACAGTGGGTCCATGAAAATCTGTTAGTAGGCTACAGCATGTGTTGTCACATCACGATTCATCAGATGGTTTCAGATATGAGCTCCCGATCATTTCTGGAAAATTGGTTGTATATGCAAAGGGGTTCTATGAATTATTTGGGAACAAATTATAGGTGCTTTTTGGATTTAGGGATGCTATTAAAATAATTTTTATAGATTACATAGACTGTAAATAAAGATGGGGGAAACGGTGGCTTCCAAAAAAGTGAAGCCGAAGTGCCGCCACCTGATGGCTGGCTGCGGTATATATCATACATCCCTCCATGTTAGTGGATGGGACATGGTTCAAACTAAATAGAGCACGTCAAATTATTTTTTCCGCGAACATGGTTTCTGTCATTTTAGGTAGTTTTTGCCAAAAGAAGCGTTTGTAATTAGATCCTATGAAATCTGGTATAAAGCAACAAGGCAAAACAACTGCTCTATCCAAACACCTTTTGTAAGCAACAACTCTGCATCCACATATCATCGGAGGCGGTGACTCCCTGCCATGTTAACAAACTGATGGTGGATGCAGTGTGTGTGTGTGGGGTGTGTCAAGATGACCTAAATCCTTGTTTGTGAGGCTGGCTGGTCAGAGCTGAGGAGGGGAACACTGCTGGAGGCGCTCGGAAGACAAGGCCCAACGTAGACCAGGTCATGCCTGAGTGACCCGACGAGCCCCAGATTTACACACTGTACACACCCCAGCATCTGGGCCAACAGGGAGCCACACACACACACACACACACACACACACACAGCTAACTCACAGATACACACACATCCACACTATCACTGTGAAGACAGGACAGGGACTCACCATGGGGAAATCTATACAGTTTATAATTGGGGGAAGGCTACTGAAGGAAGAAGAGAACCATAACAAATCTACACAAGGGTGCATGAGGCTAAATAGACCTGAATGTCTGAGAGGAGACTCAGAAAAAGGGGGATGATTTCAGGAGGGGAGATATGATAAATACATTTGAAGCAGTGCAATGGTATATGTGTGTCTGTTGTGTTATCTGTCAAGTCTGTGTTTTCCCTCAATTTTGGGTAAGATTTTCAAATGGAGGTTCACGCAAAACATTCACGTTCAGTAGTACATGTATCTGGTTGGTTATAGGTTTAAAAAAAGTAAAATATAACTAAGGGATTACAGTAGGAGGTTGTTAACTATCTCTCACCTTAAACACGTCATTCTGAAAACCCTGAGCTGTGTGTGCCAGAGGATTTGTCACCTCCGCTGTGAGGTTTTTCCTGCTTTTCAAAACACACAAAGAGGGAAAATTAAATCCTTGGAGGAGGATTTAGACACTTATATAACTCCCCAATTATAAAGTTTTTTTCCCCTTCCCCTTCAAGAAGCCTCAGTGGCCTCCCTTCTGTTTATATGACTCACAAATATCTAATACTGAACTGTGTATAATGCCAGGGTGCCCACATGACTGCAGAAAAGGCTCTTTCGCTTTCTGCCCGACTGGGTCAGGCATAATGGGAGGCTTGAAAAGCTGCGAGCTTAAACCAGCACAGTCCTGACAAAGCCTCGGTGGCTTGCTGGGAGACTGTGCATCCCGGGAAGTTGCCAAAAAACTAATTTTCAAGAGCACTCAGCATGCTCTTAAAGCTGTCTAATGGAACCACACCCAGGCCGGACGCTAAATACCTCCACTCCTGCATGGGCAATTTGCTGACAATGACGAATGGAGTGATCACAAATTCAAATTTAAGAGAAAGACATAAGAAATGATGGAGAAACAGCTTTTCCCAACATGCAACACTTTACTGCCCAGTCCACACGAGAGCTGTAGATTGTACGGTCAAATGTATGTGGATGCTTCAACCGTTAAACCAATATGTGATTGTTGAATATATATTAGTTACTCCACTCTTCTGTGAAGGTTTTAAACAGTTTATTAGAACCAGGTTGTAGATATTTTCTTCCATGCAGCCACAAGAGCATCTGTGGTAATGGCTCCGATGTTGGGTGATAGAGATTCATAAAGCTCAGCCCAGTTCTTCCACACTATAGGGCTGCAATTAATGATTATGGCCATTATCAGTCAATCTAATAATAGATTATTAAGACCAATTAATCGAATCATTGCTAGGTGAAAACACCACTGAGCTTCAACTTCAACACAACGTCTCACTTTGACCAACAACACTTATTTCATTTACTCATATCATCATATCATATATAACAAAACCCAAGGAAAAAAGGACTTTATTGTGATGGATTTTCGCACTTTTTATTACTGAGGGTCGGGAAGAAATGTTATGTCTATTTTTGAAGGAGCCTCGCCTAAACCATAAACTCCCAAATTAATAACTTAAATTGTGGCCATACAGAATGTGTTATTCTCATCGATAGCAATACCTGAGATCTGCACGATGTCTGAAATGAAATACTAAAACAAGCTAAAGCGAATAAACTACTGAAACAAAAATGTAACTAATCAAACACATTGTTTATAAAGTCTGGATATAGAAATGCACATACCTGTGTGTTCTACCCTACGTTAAGGTAAGTCAATCTGATTACGGGAGAGTATCTTGTACAAAGAATGCTTGGTATTTTCCTCCGTTCTCTTAAAAGACATATTTTATGATAAACCACAATGACGCTGAGTCATCGAGAGGTCCCTTTTTGACCCCCCCTACTTTACCTGATGGCCTCAACCCTCCCTTAGCCCTCGACTTATATTTCAACCAACCTTTGGTGTACCTATTTTACGTGTCTGTGGGTGGTCCGGCTGGAACTTCTTTTTTTTTAAAGTCCCTTCCCCCTCACACACTGGCAGATCCAGGCAGAGGGAACCTGTTTGTCCGATATAAGGAAACGGCCGAAGCTGCCTGCTTGTTTTGCAGTTTACGTCCTCGGCAGAGAAGGATCGAGGGTGGGATCATTCAGCCAAAAGAGAAAGAAGTCCCCTGGCCTGGCCTCAGGACCACCTAACCTGTGGCTACTATTCCTGAACCCTTAATGTGTGTGTGGTTTGAGGGGGGGGTGGGGGGGACCTTTTTCTCCAACAGTGCTTCCCCATATTCCCTGACCCCACAGAGACATACAGTGGGCAAATATAAAGCAGGGCTTCATGAAGCCTGAGCTTATCTGGGCTCTGAAAGTATGTGAGACATGCCTGGGAACAAAAGGCCGTCTCTCAGCCTGGGAGCGGGCCAGGGGGATCTCTTTCAGCGGCCACAGATTGCCCTGTGTTTTCTTAATTGACAGACCCTGGCCACATTTGATAGAAATGACATGCAGCTGGCAGAGAGCCCCCGTCCGTCCAGGTAGGGACCACCTTTCAGCAGCGAAATTGTCCTCAATCTGCTTCATAAAGAAGTTCCATGGAGGTCTCCCACGTCTGCGTCACAAACGCATCGTGCTGTGGTGGGTTCATCTCGCTGGGCTTTACACCTGCGTGGGAAAAAGTTGGTTGAAAGTTGTGGGACCAGCTCTCACTCAACTATAGGTACACAGTGGAAGTTATTTCACAAACACATTTATTTATCTACAAACTGTAGAATCCTATATTTCATTGATTGTATTTAACTCAACTTGTAATACCTATAATTCTATTTAAAACATTACCAGCCTCATTCTAATGAATATATGTTAAAGTGTTTTCCTTCATCATGTACATGTGCAAATATTTCTTTCTAGTAAACCCTCTGGTATCCACTTTCTCAGTTTTCTCTATGTAGATACAGTAAAGATCTATATGCACAATGGCCTCTGTGTGGCTTTATGTTCCCTATCCCCCCAGTCTGAGGAAAGCACGTCCTCCACTGGCCACACACAGTAGTGCACCCTTTTTTTTATAGCAGGCCTGTCAATCAAGATGCAACCACACTTTATCTGTGTTTGTACATTGAAGCCTGATATCGAATCTCCAATAGAATTTAATGCTATTTTATATAGAAAAATGTGGTTGTATGTTTTTATTTGGGAGAAACTTAAAAATCTTTAAATTATACTTTAAAAAAGTGTCCAAAGAAACATCTTAAACTTAATTCACTTTTTGATTTCCTATAATATTTGTTGGTATTCTGACTGATGATTATTATTTTTTGTTTCACTGAGGTCATGATTTGTTGAACATTGTGTTTATGTGGCTGGAAGGTCCTGAAAAAATAAACTTTCAAAAGTTAATAAGAGCAAGAACAAATCCAAACACGCTTCAGGTATGTGAGGCTTGGATTTAAAAAAAACAAAACCATATTATGTGGCAGGTCAGTCCGAGAATGGTGGCGTTAACAATTACTGCATTTATATACTTTTCCATTAGAGTCTTAACAATCGCTTCTTTATGATAGTGTGTATTTAGTGTGACGCCACTGTGTGCTGAAAAGATGCTAAAGCGTCTCGTCAATCTTCTCATGATGACAAGCAACAACATAAACTGCCCAAATTCCTTTGTCACGTCACATATTGTCCAAGTCTCTCGTGTGCATTTAGACGCCGGGCATCAGAGAGGCCCGAGCTCCACAGGGAATAAAGAGGACGACATATGGCATCCATGTCTCAAGCCCTGTGATCCGCGTGGGCTGATTTCCCATCCGGTGCAGGAGAGAGGGGATTTCAGGGTGCCAAACGGTGTGGGTCCCCTGTGGATATTACTGGGCCATGGAAGATAAGAAACCAGCCACCCCAGACATCCACGACCATCAGGGACAGATAAGAGATGAAAAGGCCGATCAGCTCCATCTGAAGCTCCTCTGATCTACTACAGGCTGGATGTGCTGCGACCTTACAGCGCTCAATACCAGAAGTTTTCCTTTTCTTTTCTTTTTTTTATGTTGCAACTACTGCATGAATATATTTTCAATAATTGAGTGTTATTAGTTTTTTCTGTTTTTATGAGGTTTTCCCAGCGTCCTGTTAGATCAAGTTGTTTATTTGAGAGTCAAACAGGCCAAGTGAAGTAAACATCTTTCACAAAACACAAAAATCCTGAAAATCACTCAACCAATTACAATGTGGGATATTATTGTACTAAAAATTGTATACTTAAATGTTCATTTAATCAACTATGAAGTTTTAGATGGTAGAACCAGACCTCAACAACCTGTCATTCTTAATTGATAAGCAATATATTTATACACAATATAACAAGGTCATTAAATACAATTCAGTTCTCATCCCAGGCTGCTTCTTTACTTATAACTAAAACAAGACAAATTTTAAATTCAGGTTTAAACTCAAAAGCTGAAATGTTGTAGTCGAGGTAACCTGAAAATAAAAAAAGGTCATTGGTCTTTTAGTTACAGTCATAACTCTGGTTTCCTATAAAAGGTAATTTTTTATTTCACAACTTAAACACAATAAGTAAAAGAAATAGTGAAATCAAATTAAAATAACTTAAATCTATTTAAGATATAACTAAAATTAAGATATATGTTTGCCATGGCCTGTTTTTGGTCATAAAGCGGGAATCTAAGGGCCTTTAACCTTAAGTGTGTAAAACATTATGCTTAACATGGTCTGCAAAGAATCAGGGAAGTTAAAAATTTGAAAACCCTTCTTCACAAGCGTATTTTCACCATATTCAGGCATTTCAGTTGCATTCTGACACTTCCTAATCAATTACTCCAAATATGAGATGATGGAGTGGAGAAGTGTTTAAAAGCAGGTCCATTCCTCCACTCTCTCAGCCCTGAGAGTTGACCCCCCCTCCTGCCCCAGCCCTCTGACACCCAAGGTTGAGTCCCTGCCCAGTCCCGGGCCCCCAGAGGCCAAGTTTCTCTAGTTATGCTTCATTTGCCAACGATATAAACACACGCTGATTTACCTAATAGAGAATACAGTATACGCATACAAGAAAAAAAAACATGATGAGTATCCGTCCTGGCAGGAGCATTTTGCCCTCTGACTAATCTGGGCTGCTAAATTGTGAGTAACTGTGTTGAACTTGTGTCCTCCAGCCAACAGAGATCAGAGTTCAGCATTGTGCTGTAATCGCAGATCACATCTTGTTATGCTTAGTACACTGAGAGATACCCAAGGCTGTAATTCAGTTTGCAGGAACACAAAGATCTGCTTCAAGACAAAGGCAAAGTCTGAATTCGATGAACAAAGGCCCAATTTAAATTAAACACCATCCATGTCTGTAGATGGGGATATCCGAGAAATGAAGTGTGATGATTTGGAGGAGGATATCTCTTCATGTTTGAATCCACAGAATGATTAACACATTCAAATAAAATACAAATACAAAAACATCACCTTAGTCTCGTCTGTCTCATTCAGCCGAGCTGCTTCCCTCTGACATGAAGGAAACTCGCAGTATTATTTGACAAATGGAGCACAAACAGCAAAATATGTGTTTAGTACATGTCCCCGGCCCGTAGATTAATGACATTAACGAAGTTTCCATTAGCGCAGCGATCGGGGGAGACAGAGGCGTCCATGCGTGAATCCACATGACTGAATCACTGATAAGAGAAAATGAAACACATCTCTGTGGGCCAAGAGGGGCCAGGGAACGCCACTCCAAATTAGCCCGCGGCCCAATTTGTTGTTACTTCATTAACCGACCAGCATCTGCAGAGGAGGGGAGGGAAGTTGTGACCCAACTTCAGTTGAAAAAAAAATCCCATCTCTGTTTTTTGAAAAAGGCCTCAGGAAAAAGAGAAGTAGCAGAAAGGGTGTGGAGTGGATCAGGGATGTGACAGGAGCTCCATCAGCCGGCTACTGTGCACGAGGAGAGTTTCACCTGGTTGTGAATCCCCATCGTAAACATCTGGAGCATGACAGTGAACAAGAGAGGACACGTGGGTCTGTTCAGCTCAGGTTTCATGATCTCAAAGCTGATATCTCCCCCGTTGATCTATTGTTTCACTGGATATTCACATCGACCATGAAGTGTCTTAACGTAAGAATTGTTTGAACACAGAGTGTCAGGAAGGGAGAAGATCAGGTTCTTGAAAAATGTGGGTTAATCATACACACACAGCCACGTATATGCCCCCCTGTATATAATATATGTTATTATTGATATACTGTAAGATGTATTATATAACAACTGGGTTATTGTGCAGTTGTAAGGAGGTCCATGGTAAGGCTTAATGGCTTAAACAGGTGAAATCATTAGAATATCACATAAGTTCCCTCAGCTCAAGGTGATGGATTCAGCAGTATGGCAGATAGAGAAACCAGCATCTGATGGTAATGCCATAAAGATAGTGGAAGATATTCAAATTAATATTGTCATTTTTTTATTTTTGGGACTTTTTTGTCGTTTATTTCATTCTATTGTATTGTATTTTATTGTATTCAAATATACCGGTTGCTACGACTTAATTTCCCTTCGGGGATGAATAAAGTAATCTATCTATCTATCATCTATCATCTATCTTCTCTTAATCACAACTTCTGTTATAATCAATGATTGGTTAATGAAGACACCACAAAGTGACGATACTGGAGTGAAAACCAGGGTTCCTCCCAAAGAACCCGGCCAGCACATTCTCCAGCCATGCAGTCATTGAACAGTCGAGTCTCTCTGGCTGTGAGGCTCCATTCATTCAGAGCAAATCACACCAAAAATGTCTTAATGAAGAGGTAAAGTTAGTGCGGACTAACTAAGCGGTTTGGCGGGGCCGGGGCCGGAGCCGGAGCCGGCTGACCATGTGTTCCCCCGTTCGGGCCCGGTGGTTGGGGCCGCGGTAATTAGGGAGGATGCTAATGGCTCTGACAAGTCCGAGTCCCTGGAAAGCTGGAAACGTCGCTTCAATTAGACGGCACCCTGAAGACGTCTTGTGTGGTGCTGTCATCCATTCCTCTCGGATGCTGCAAACACACATATTCTAGTTTGATTTGCTCACATCCCTGAAGCCTGAAGATGTTTTTTCCATCACCAGCACCTTCACTTCCCTCCCAAACCTGAGCCCACCAGATTCTAAACACACATGTTTATTCATGCCGATTTTTTAAAACCCCCGACATTATTTCCTGCTTGGTTGATCGACATTTCGATGGCACACGCTCACAAAAGCCACTTTAATGTTGTCATTAGTTATGCTTCTCTGGTGGGCAAAAGATGGATCCCTAAGTCCCGGGATCCAACGGGGGCCGTGTGTGAATGGTTGGGGGAGATAAACTACATCAAACAAACGGGGGAAAGACTCCTTCAGTGATGGAAGACGGCGGCGGAAAAAAGTCTGTTAATTAAAAATATGAAAATGAACAAAATCTCTGACACAGTTTTGGGCCCGTCTGAGCAGCTACAGTGATTCTCGCTCCACCTTACAGGAACTTCATTTAATTAACCGGAGGCTGCAAAGTATCCTCAAGCAGTTTGTAATTATTTTCCTGAGCAGATTTTTAAGATGATGTGAATAAACGACTCAAAGAATTTAGCTAATTCTTACTTTATTATTCAGTTGGTTGATGTTAAATGAAAAATATTCCCAAGTTTACTTATTTCTCTTGGTTTTTTTCAACTTAAATGTGGTTTTATTTGCAGGTGGACTTAAGTTACATTGACGTTCAAGTCTTTTGTTTGACTGGTTGTTATACGACATGAAGCAAATGGTATTGACCTGTAGCTATGAGGTCAAAAGCTATAAGGAGAACTTCCACTTGAGACTTTCTTCTTATCAGACAATGAAAGTGTTTGGTTATGGTTGATGAGAGTCAATAATAATATACTAAAAAGTATGTGTGTTTAATTGTGTTCAAACAACTTATGTTGAATTGATGTATTTAAAAATTCGATTTGAGATATTTAGTTTCCTGCTTCTCCTTTAAGGAAATAAAATGTGTATTATATGTATCTGAGTGTTTGTGTATGTGTAGTATATATGTGTTGTATATTTCAACTCGCCCATAATTCATGCTTTTTGTCACCAAACACAGTGATAGAGTCATATTTACATAGGGTCACATATTTTGAAAATTGCAATATTGATGTTTAGAACAGACTGGAAGATATGATACTATATGAAAAGGACCAAATTATGTTTTGTGATATTTTCTTTAGACAGATTATCAAACTTTTTATATCAAAAATCTAAATATAATGTTAACAATAGGTCACAATTTTTGATTTACAGCTAAACTACTAAATACAGTATATAATTCTAATGTTGACAGTGGTAGCACAGTAATATATATATATATGTACAATATTTAATTGTTTTATTGGAAGGATCACAGTCAGTAAGATACTCTGTCAGGGAGGACATCGAAAAGCAGCCTGAGATTAAACTCAAATTTATTCTTTCTTTTAATAAGTACAGTATATTACATGCTGCCAGGGGCTCAAGCTGCATTCTGAATAAAATGAAGCAACCACACTGTTGTGCCTCGGTATAAAATGATCAGTTTCTATTGATCAATAATTTAGACAAGTGCCAGATTATTGGCAGGGAGACAAAATATGTTGGGCCGGCTGCGTTTGAGAAAACCCCCCACACACTCAATCACTGGAACAGAAATTGCTCCATGGTATATAATAACGCAGCGATGTTTCTTTCCCCCTCCTGCAGATCAATGCTAATTGAAGTCTTACATGATGAATGTAGTCTGAAACGTTTTTAACCCGGTGGCTGCTGGACAGGAGCGAGGAGGGTTCACTGAGCACATGAGGTGTTTTTACACGCATTATTGAGACTGAGCAGTTACAGCTGATTTGTTATAATTCCCTTTGCATGCATAGGAATAATATCCACTGTGCATCATTTGATCACTTGATAGTTTTGGTTTGAAGTGTGAATAAAATACAGATAGATTATTCAAAGTGAGTGAGTGGCTTCGCGAATTGAAATTTCACAACCACCGATGCTGTAAAGTCTCCTCGGTGGCAGAAGGGAAACCTCCAAATGTAACTCTCTGTAGGTGCACGCTGAGCCCGTGGACGGCCCACAGCAGATGGGGTAAACCGTGCCATCAAGTGGAAAATAGACCTGTTGTGTTGTCACAGAGACAAGTTACAATATAGTCTGCCCACCGGACCTCCAGGGGAAACTGAGGGAGTTCTTACTGTGCTCCCTCCTGAAGCATCAGGTAGAAGATGCTTCTGTTCACAAACCTCCTTAGTAATCAAACAAAAACTTTCCATCATCTAAATCTTAGAAAAAAAATATTCTTGGCCTTATCACACAGGTTCCTCCTGATACTGTTATTTAAATAACAGACCTGCATGCACTGTTAGTTTAGATATAATCATGCAACAAGTATAACATAAACATCCCGACTCACTGCTGCCACCTTGTGCCTCTTTGAGTCATAGACATAGGATTTTGTGCTTTTACAATGCTGCTAATATAATTTAAGAATACCATTTATTGCTTTTTCCAAACAGACGAAGCAGGAAAAGTGATGGTGTTGTATTTTATAATTTATTATTTGTTTGTATAAATCATACATTTTGTTACAGGGAAATATTTCAACACAGTTGCTTTGTACAAACATGTTCATGTTCTATGCATTTATTACCTCCGTCAAGGATGCTGTCATCCGTTTGTCTGAACGATTATTTGTTTGTAGGATTCTGGAAAATCTACTTTACTTTGAAGGTGAGCTGTCTCTAGGCCCCCTCTCAAGGGGCTTAATTTCCAAGCAGTCTGCTGCTGCATGTTTCCATGTGATGTCCTGAGGCTGCCCCCTGCTGGCTGATGGGTTCCTCTGCTGCTCTTGC
Source organism: Pseudopleuronectes americanus (assembly GCA_038501795.1). Lineage (NCBI taxonomy): Eukaryota > Metazoa > Chordata > Actinopteri > Pleuronectiformes > Pleuronectidae > Pseudopleuronectes > Pseudopleuronectes americanus. The sequence goes on from CM076735.1 coordinate 11,632,962, forward strand.
TTGGTTTGTGCAGCTTGTGATTAACTAAAGTTGTCCATAAAAGAAAATCTTTATTATCCTTCAAGGGAAATTTGATGTACAACCAGCAATCAGTGCACGACAAAAATAAACCAATATATACATATTTTTTTTACTTCCTATAACATTTCTCTACATTTTTGTGGATTTCTCCTGGAACAATTAACGGATATTGATAAAAAAAGTCATGTTAAGGGGAATGATACATTTATAAGGGTTTGCAATTTGGTGCAGACCCAAATAAGAATCTGGATCTAGTGTATTTAATTGTGGTTTCATTAAGGGACTGTTGGGCCTTGGTGGAGATACTCTCTCAACAGAATGCCATTCAGGTTACTACTGTAGATTAAAGGGTTGCATCACACAAAGCAAAACAAAACAAAACATTCCCAGTTACCCCAGCATCATTAAGCCATTAAGACTTGATTGAAGTGTTATAACTGTTGCTTAAAACAGTTTTCATCAGGAAACATTTAAGCACTGTAAACAATGAGGTCTGATGATGATCCTGAGGAGACATTCTTCCTGGAAGACACATGATCTACACAACAAACAAAGCGCCTTCACTGTGTTGTGATGCCAGGCAGAGGTATCAGGCAGGAAGATAATAAAAAAAACGTGACAAATAAAAAACAAAGGCTGAACAGAGCTGGTGGTCAGTGGGAAAAAGCTCGGCGGGACACATTGGGTGAACTTTTCATTTAAATGGACACTTAACATGCAAAATGAGACGTTTAATTCAACTCAAACATGTTTTAAATGTTTCTAAATGAAACATGTGTTTTACGGCTTCTTTTTTCTCTCTCACAATATAATGTACACAAGGTACAAACAATACAACACACTCTCTGCACTTTGGTCGGAATTGCTTTTTTTCTACAACCAAAAAAAGTGACGTGACATATTTTGGACATGAGGCAGCAATTCTTTAAAATGTACATGGCTTTCTTCAGTCATTGAAGAATTTTCAGTACCATCTTGAATACGTATCTCTGATCACATTCAAACTTAAGTGCAACACATTCAGGATTTTTTTCGGATTGTCTCACAGCAGCTCGTGAGCGTGTGACTGCTGATATGAGGACACCTGTAGCAAAGAAATGTAAAATGTTGATTACCATCGATTGACTGTTTCCAACATTATTTGTTCATGAAATGTATTACGAATTAATTCACTGATTTGAATTTCTGGCCCCGTTTGGATATTTGAACCTTGAGTTTAGACATTAACATGTACTGAGCTTGTAGAGTAGATAAACTGCTGATACCACCTACCTGTGTCGTGCAGATTCATGACCCTTTGGTTATATCTGGAGATTTATAAAAGGAGCGAACCCCAGCACGTCCTGAAGAAGCACCAGAGCCCTCTGTAATGGTGGCTCCACATCTATCACAACGTTGCGCTTCCGTAGAGGATCGAGGCTCGACTCTGTCACATTGTGGCAGTGATTCACCTTCAGGGACTGGAGCTTTGGGCAATACTCCGCGACAGTCCTGTGAGCACAGCATGCATAAGACATTACGGATGGTCGCACAAATGAGAAGATACGTGTCAAAGTGTCGACACAAAGTTAGTTGGATTCTACTTGAGAGTAGGATGTACCTGATGGACTCGTTTCTGACCCTGAGGCAACCCGTCAGGTCCAGCTGCTCCAGACCCCTGCAGTTCTTGGCCACCTCCTCCACTGACTCGTCAGTGACGTTGGCGTTGACTGCCAAAGTTAGAGACCTCAACTTCAAGCACTTCTTGGCCAGGTAGCAGATGGCGTCGTCCTTGAGCTGGCGGCAGGCGGTGATGTCGATCGACTGCAGCCCCCCGCAGTGGTCGGCCAGGCTGCGCAGGGACAGGCTATCCACCCACTCGCAGTGCGCCAGGCCGAGGTGCTGCAGGTGGGCGCAGCTCAGCGACACGGCCACCAGGGAGTGGCGGGTGAGCCAAACGCACCCGCTCATTTCCACTCTCTGCAGGTGCTGGTTCTGGCCGATGACCGGCAGCAGCTCCTGGTCCGTCACCCAGTCAGAGCAGTTCTGAAGCGACAGCCTCTGGAGAACTTTGCTGTCCTTCAACATGGAGCAAAACGCTTCCTTGGGAATGCATTGTCCAATCTGTCAACAGAGAAGAAAGCAGACTTTTTCAGGTACTGCAAACAACTTGCCTCTCAGATTCAACAGGACTTAAAACACACTCAATCCAGTTTTGCATCAAAAGGCCTTAAGAGGTATTGGAAAGTATGATATTTCATTTACAAGCTCATGTGTACGTTGGAGACATAAAACACTTAGAAAACCGCGAGTGAACTTTGTGTGAAGAAGGATTTTATTACGCCTTCGAAGAGGTTGTTTTCATATGCGTTTATTTTATATAAATGTTTTGCCTAATCCTGCAAAGAAACAGACATTTTACCATGAACCTTACTTTAACATTAGGATATTGGAAATTATCATGGATTTCTCTTAGATTAACCCATGGATCTTGATGTGAGCCTTTAAGGGGACTGATTTTTCTAATATCCAAATAAAAATCCTGATCCAGTGAACTTAAATGAGCTTTCATTAATTAGCTCAGAGGAGTGTCATTCTAGTTATCCTCACAATCATTGAGAAGAACATTTGCTAGGAGCTCAATTAGACTTATGTATCAATCTTCTGCCATTTTGCTAGGTCCAGGTTCAATACATCATAAACAGTCACATGCAAACTAGGAAGTACATTTAAGTTTGAGTAAAATCTCTGGTTATCGGAGGCCTTATTGTGTCTTTTAGGTTACTGTAAGATTTAGAAAAGACTTAGAAATATGTATAACACGTGTGATATCCAGCTTCACCCCTCATTGCACTGAGAGGGAAACCAAGTGCACCCACTCACCGGGGACGGATCAAAGGTCCTGCAGTTGGCCAGGTAGACCTGGACGAGGCTGTGGAACTGCTTGCTCACCCTCTGCAGACTCACAACATGCTGCAGGGGCAAGTAGCACAATATGTGGGGGACCAGGACATCTTCCCAGGGCAGGTCCAGGAGATGACATCTGCAGAGAAGACACACACACACCTGCTTGTTTACAGTGTGTACAGCTGACACAAGGATAACAACACGGTTACACGCTAACCAGGGGGGTTAAAGGGGCAGGAGAACAGCAGCGGGGTTACATGAGCAGACTGGAGGGTGTCTACCAGCGGTGTCACGGGGGTAAACATACACAACACAAGTCAGCTTCCATGTTTAACGGACACGGACACACGGGCTAGCTCACTCGGCCGTTGTTGCCTGTAGCCGCTAGCGGAGAAGCTAACCTTCCGGGGCCACCGACCCCGCTGGGTTTGTAAATAAAAAAAACAAACACTCACGTCCGTATCGTGGCGTCTTCACTCATTGTGAGTCTGAAGCGTTTTTCAACGTGTGTTGTTCTTCACGCGAGCACAAAAACAACGTGTTTATCTTTAGCATCTTTCAACCGGTTGAGGTGTAGCCCGAACCCGGTGCTGCCTTCAAGGACCGTCGGAAGAATGATCAACAATGAAAGACCACAATGTTGTGAGTTCATTAATTATTAATTTAAATAACAAGCAGGGTTCAAATCCAACAGTGTATAAATTGTATGTATCAAATTAAAGGATCACAGGGATAAAAACTCTAAAACATTAAATAATATATCTCCACAAGGAACATCCTCTTCCCTGAACACTACTGCAAAAAAATCGTAAATGTGAAAATTGTAATATGGAAAATGATACAAATCTTGTGGCATTTCTGTGGGGACAAGATGAGAATTGACGATCAAGGTGATTCACTAAATATAAACAGCAAAATAATTTATAAAAACATCATATAATATATATATTTATATCTAGAGTGATTTCAGTTTAGTATGTCATCAAAGGTGGAGGCGTTTTCAAAGAACAAGTGAATGCAGCAATATATCAGACATTCAATTGTTGTCAGAATGTCATATAAAAGAAAACTTTAATTATTGTGATAAAGAAATGTTTTCGCTTTCCTTTCAGTGCTTCAAAATTTTACAGAAAAAAGTACAAAGCAGGAAGTTCAGACTATGATTTCATGTAAAATAAATAATGTATATATTTGTTGAAAACTTGAGGAATAATTTAAAAGATGTGTTTTACTCTTAATTGTCTTTTTACTCTGAGACCTCATCAAACTGTCAGTTGTAAAGAGGAAATAATGCAGCTAAAAATAAGTAGAAACATCTGTAGGTGCCCACATATTTGTTTAAATTATTTTATTTCCTAATCCCAATCGGCTGCCATCAGCTCCTCTTCCTGATACACATGTGTTGAACAATTGACCCCCCCCTGCCGGCTCACCTCTGTCCAGAGAAACAATGAAGTCAGTCATGAGGAACAATTGCTGACCCATGAGTTATGTTTGCGTGAATGAGATGAGCCAACAGGAAAGCAGAGTGAATCCTCACTCCTGACTGACTAACAGTCCCCCTTTACAAGCCGGAGCACAAACATGGCGAATAAATCAGTGTATGATTTCTGCGCTGAGACCCTGGACGGACAGCCGGTTCCGCTCAGTAAGTACAGGGGTAAGGTGCTTCTCATCGTCAACGTTGCCACCTTCTGAGGGTCAACTATAGAGGAGGTAATATCCCGCCAGAGCCCTGATTGATTGCGGTCAGATCCATAACAACGCGAGCTGTGTCACTTTTATTAGAGCCGTTTGCTTTTGTGTCCTGTTCCCTCAGTACCACCGACTGAATGCACTGATGGAAATGTTTGGTGACCTCAACTTCGCTGTCTTAGGATTCACCTGCAACCAATTTGGTCTTCAGTCACCTGGTGGGTTCAGTGAAGCTTCTGAAATGTGACAGATTGCAAATCCAATAGGACAATAACTGTTTTACTGCACCAAAAGAAATACTGTATTGTTGAGCCTCCCTAAATCCTTTGTGGAATGTACTTTTACTCAAGTTCTCTATTAAGGAAACATTTTTAGATACTTCTTTTTGCTTAGCTAAACTTGCTAGTTACTATTCAGATTCAAGTTTTATTTATGATATGAAGTTTACAACATCCAGCATATTATTACAAATTATACACCAAAAAAGATTCTGTCCAATGTCCTAAGAAGAAGGTTAAAATCTGGAATGCAGCATTTGTTTTCTTCTTCCTATTTATTGTGTAAAATGACAATCAATGAACTTCAGTATATAAAGTAGATGAGGTTATAGCCAACAACAGTAAAACGCTGCTATATGAATGGGGCCGTATTTCTGCCTAATGAGTACTTTTACATTATATATTTTAAATACAATTACTGCTGATACTATTTGTGTTACTGTTTTTACATTAATGTATTGGTATATTTTATATAATTAAAGGATCTGAATACTTCACCATTTCTGACCTATATACAGTTTCTTTACATGCTCACATGTATACATAGATGGGCGACACATCTCCACTTCCAACCACTATCCAGAAATGAAGCCAGAATATCTTGGATATGAACGCTGCACACTTGCATACAGTATTTTGGGCCAGAGTCTGGACGGTAGCAATCGAGGGATGGGATGGTTTTAATGACTTATTTGTTTAAAACATATCATTTATAACACATTTTTTTCAGAAGTCAATCATGAAACCCTCAATATTCTGAAGTATGTGAGACCTGGTGGAGGGTTTGTGCCCAAGTTTCCTGTCTTTGGCAAGGTTGAGGTGAATGGGTTAAATGAAGAGCCTCTTTTCAGCTATCTGAAGGTAGTATGTTTACACAGGATCACATTTCTGTGTCAGAAGTGCAGCTGTCAACATGGTCATTTCTTGTTCACCTCAGGAATGGTTGCCATTTGTGAACCCTGTTATTGGAGATATAAAGAAATTCTACTGGTCCCCAATCAAAGTCAATGACATCCGGTGGAATTTTGAGAAGTTTCTCATGACTGCTGATGGCCGGCCCTTCAGAAGGTAAAGTCACATGAGCTACTGCGCTCCTTTAGGTCTAACAGGCATAACATCTAATGTTTTCCCTTTACTGCAGATATGAACTTCACTGCCCCATTGACAAAGTGGAGAAGGACATAGCAGAACTTCTCTGACGGACTTTCTGAAGTTGAACACCGGTGGCAGAGTGACGATCCCCCAGTAAATGCGCACATGCACCTGAGCTGGATCTGATGGGAAGAGGAGCAGGACTCAGAGCTTTAGTGCATTCACTCTGAGAACAGCTCCCTTCAGCCACTGGAGGAGTTTTCATGTCACCGTCACACTTTTGTCTAATGTTATGGGCTCTGATACTAGAATTCAATAAAGCATTACAAAACACATTTTTTATGAATGGTTTGTTTTGTTCTCTCTTTGTAAAAGTATCCCATTACAAATCAATCCTACACTTCAGTAGAGGTATAATCAACATACTAACGTATCAAAGTAAAACTTGACAAAAACCTGTTTCCACATTACTGTTTACTTTTCTATCAGAGTCTGTTCATATCCTCCTCTATGATGTCCTCGAGTCTAAAAATGCAAATCAAGATGTCAGATAAATATAGTGGAGAAAAGTAAAATATGTCACTCTGAAATGGAGTGGATTAAGAAAGTTTTAAAAATACCTTTAAAGTTGTATCTACTTGAACAATGTTATTCTTTGCTTTACCGCCACCATTATGATACTTGTTGATAATTATTGATATATTTGTATTAAAATGCTATATGTAAATATTATAAATAACGTTTTTGTACAATTCTTTATATCTTTACTGTCTGCGTTAAATAAGTTCGCGAATGTTCCGCATTGAATTGGTCCTTATCTCTACCTGTACTTCCAACCTTGCGCATGCGCACTGCTCATTCTGTCAGACAGTCAACATGGCTGCTGTTGGTTTCCGACGCTTGGCCCAGGCTCTCTGTAGAGGGAACCGGCCCGGCCTTCCGGCCCTGGTGTCGGTAAGCAGAGCGGGTGAGTCGTGTGTTATCTTTTCATCTTGCAGCGTGATGTACTTTTCTGTGGATACGTGCTCGAAAATGTGAAATTCAAGCCCCTCAATGGAGGTAACCTTGACATGCTAGCGTTAGCTCATGCTAGCTGAGCGGCTATCCTGAATGAGAGTGAAGCTGGACAGAGTAGCTTAGTTGTTGTCTTTGTTTTATTTCGCCTTCCTAGAGCTTTATAGCTTATATTGTTCTTATATATTTGCTTGTGTTTCAGCCTCTGGTTTGACGAAGGATGGTCTGCCTGGTAAGTTCCCGCAGACCCCAGAGGAGAAAGCTGCTGCAGCAAAGAAGTACAACATGACGCTGGCGGAGTATGAACCGTATCCCGACAATGGAGAGGGGTAAGCTTTATTTTGAAAATCTCTGCCTGATGTGAGTACAACTTTGGGTGCTGAAAGAATGTGTGCAGCTGGTTCTTTGTTTTGTTTACCAGGTACACTCACACTTCACAATGAAAAGTGACAGATACTCATGCCATCGTTGTGTTTTTGTAGCTTCGGTGACTATCCAAAGCTACAAGATAGATCTCAGCATGAGAGGGACCCCTGGTACAAATGGGACCATCCTGACCTGAGGAGGAACTGGGGAGAGCCGGTGAGATACTGGTTTAATTTACTGCTCCTGGAATGATTTGGTTCTGTTTATTACATTTGATAAACTAATGAAAAGACACAACAAGCTCAGTAAAACCCAAACATTTGAATTACACTACACCTTATTACTAAGTAAAAACATACATTCAGTATTGCAAAATCAATTCAATACAAACACTCCTGTAGTAATAGTCCCACTACATGCACACTGCTCATCCCTCTCTAACATCAACTTTGTTGTTCAGATACACAGAATCAATATAACTCATTAATACCGCACCCATGAACATATCTTGGATCCAAAAAAATAAGTTTACTATTGAAATGCCATTAATAATTAATCACTTATATGAAAATTGGCCATCCCTAACCCATATGTCAACTTTAAAAATTCCGTATTGCCAAGCTGTACATTTTTTAAGTTCACTCATGGCATTCAGATATCAGTTGAACATTAATTGCAAGACAATTTGCAGTCTAATACTGTAGCAATGAAAAGTCAAGAGTTCATACTGTACATCACAATGGATAATGTCTGAAGTTTGTACATGTATGTTTGTGTCCAAACTGTATGGAAGCAATAAAAACAAGCCTAAGTTCAAAGTGCATGCTATCAGTCCTCAGTAAAGTAACACAGTCTACTGTGTATTTTACAGTATTATTTTTTCCTTGATTATTTATGTGTCTGGTCTCTGTCTATTTGTAGATGCACTGGGATTTTGACATGTACATCAGGAACCGTGTGGATACATCTCCCAGCCCTGTGTCCTGGTCCACCATGTGCAAACAGCTGTTTGGGTTCATCGGGTTCATGCTGTTTATGTTCTACCTTGGGGAGAAATTCCCAGCGTACCAACCTGTTGTAAGTATAGATCAAGGCCTGGATTTATATGTCCACATCACAAGTTAATTTTCAAAAGTTTTTTTTAATGACTGATGTGGAGAAGATAATCGTCTTGAGCTTGCAATACTAGCAACAAAAAATTCTCCAAACAGCTCCTTTTAATCTTTAAAAATGCTTTACTTGCTTAAAATTCACATTCGTGAGCGATGGTTTGATTTCATACATTTTATGTGACGCCTCACATCTTAGAATATGGGAAGATGGTTAATATCCCTTTTACTGTTAAAACGTCTTTTGCACAATTCAAGTTACCAACTTCTAGAAGATGTAAGCAGGTGTTATCGGCCACCAGCAGATTTTAGTTCCATAACTTCGGCTGTGCACCTTAGCGTCATCAAGTGTTTTGGTCTTTTAATCAATGATACAGGCCATAGTTGAGGATTCTCTGAGGCTAAAGTTAAATCTGACTGGCTACTGGCTTGTATGGCAGTACTATGAAAGCCATGTGACCCTCAGAAGATCTGACATAATTACCTCTATGCGTTTTTTAACATAAACACTGTCCCATTTAAGAACATAGGCAAAGATGGAAAATATCCCTTGTGTGTTCTAATGTATAATTAACACAAAATAGATTTAGATTTTTACAAGAAAACAGATTGTGATGATATCTTACTTTTAAGTATGTAGTCGTAGAGAAAATGCATTTGTTTGAAAGCACATTTCCATAAAAGGGTTTGTCTGTGTTTCAGGCAGCGAAACAGTTTCCCTACAACGACCTGTACCTGGAGAAAGGAGGAGATCCAGAAAAACAACCGGAGGAAGTGAAAAACTACGAAATCTAAACGATTAAAATCTTCTACTTGTGTATATATATATTTCTGTGAAGAATAAAACCGTATGATAAAAGTTAAGATTGTGTCCGTGTCTTTTTCTTGCATTTGTGTAAATAATAAAAACGTTTTCAGAATAATTCTCAGTTACTGAAAGATAATATAACTCCAGGTTATGTTTTTGTTGAGCGGAGACAGTGGGGTTAACCCAGGCCACTTCATATGAAACGTGATCCGCGTCGGCCACCGTAGCGCAGTGACAACACGGCTTAGCACTTTGCTCGGACTTCGCCTGTGGCTAAGCTGTTAGCTCCGGACTAGCCTCTCAGTTAGTAGTGGATGCGGACTGTCCGGCTGTGCTAGACAGTTGACGTGAGTTACACTAAGACCTATTTTTATTATTAAATGTCTTGCAGGGTTTAAATGAGCCGGATACACAGCGTTTCTGTTGGAATGGGTGTTGGCCGGTGACTAGCTTGCTAGCTTACAGCCAAGTAGGCTCAGGTTATACACTGGAATAAAACGACTGGGGAGGATGCTACACCAACCTGTTAGCCAGCTAGCTACTTGATTACTGTTTAAATACATTGCTACGTTTGAGCTAATAACAGACCCCCATGGAAACCCATCTTAGTGTTAGCTAATAGCTGCTGTCAGGTTGGGTTTAACGTCAGATGAAGCTAACGATACGTGTGTGTCTGTGGAGCCGATACGATCAGGTTATACTTCCTAAAATTGTAAGAGTCTCGTCGACAATTGATTGTAGACAATATCAGCGGTAACGACAACTGTTGAATAAGATACGATCGTGGTGTAAATAACAGCAATTGTTTATGGTTGCTCGTGTTATTAGTTGCTTTGGCAAAAATAGCATTAGCCACAATTCCAGGAAATAGTCGGAGGTAATCTGTCAGTAAGGGTGGAACCCTGCTGCAGTCATGTCAGGTGAAGAGCAGGAACATGTGCCTCCAGGTTCTGAACTCATTCTCCAGATTGAGGAAACATCAGTGACAGTATTGATCGACCTAGTCGCTGTTCTTTTAAACCAAATTATCTTTGTGAACGTGGGTTAGATATTGTAGATCAGTCCAGTCAGCAAAACATAAATGTGGTTTGAAACCCACTTTAGGACTTTTAAATAAGTATATTTCTGCTGCTTTTCCCCCATCTAGACTAAATAAGACCAGGTCCAGATCAGAACCATTACAGCTGGTAAAAAATATTTGTGAAACCAATGCAAATGCCAGCACACAAAGATACACCCATTTGTCTGTGTTATTTGAATGGAGAAATACACAAATCACCATTATTGTGCATTCAAATGTGTTTCCCTTTATTTAAGAATCAGAATCCAACTTTAGTTTCATATATGTGTTTCTAAATGTATCTCCTCTCCTCTTGATGTTAGTGTGAGTCCATAATAAATGTTAGGCAAACAAATGTTTTACCTTTTGATTTGTAAGGTGTCCAAACGTCTGTCCAGGACTTGGAACTTGTACTCGGAGGAAGATGAGGCTGAAGGAGATCCAGAGGACTGCCCACCAGGCATGGAGTCCTGCAGAGCACCATCCCATCCACCTGGCCTTAGGGACATCCGCCCAACAGCTGGATGCCTCTTTCAACACCACCGCTGCCCTGGAGATATTTGAGACAGACTTTTCTGACCCCTGTCTTGAGATGAAGCTGAAAGGGTCATTACCAACCGCACACAGGTAATCAAACAGATCAGGTACAATAATATGATACGTTTAGATAGCAAGACGTATAGAAGCAGAAATTATGCAGAAAGATGGAATTACTTGGTGCACTTCAGGTTAAGTTATGAGTCTGACATTTGCAAATAACTTGCTTCACATTTAATATTCCACAGGTTGCACAGCATCGTGTGGGTGAACTTTGGAATGGGAGCAGATGGTATTGGAGGAAGACTGGTTGCAGGCAGTGAAAATGGCGCATTGACCATATATAATCCAGAGGAAATAATGAACTCCGGACCGGATACAGTTGTGGGACAGTCTGACAAACACACAGGACCCGTTCGAGCGCTGGATTTCAACCCTTTTCAGGTAAATGTCTGACTTCTGAATCTTCATTGTCCTGAAAGATGATTTATATTCTCTTTCCTGGTACTGTGTTGGATCTTATCAATCTTTGCAAATTGCTTCCCCACTCAGAGTAATCTGCTCGCATCAGGAGCGAATGATTCAGAGATATACATCTGGGATCTAAACAACTTGGGCAGTCCAATGACACCCGGAGCAAAGTCACAGGTGGGTGCATGACTGGCAGAACACAGGTTCTATGAAGTTTTCCAACGTGACTGGTTGTCTCAGAAAGCAGGTTGGTTTTTGACAGTAACGGCCTCCATCTCTTCTTTCAGCCTGCTGAAGACATCAGTGTAGTGTCCTGGAACAGGCAGGTTCAGCACATCCTGGCCTCTGCCAGCCCCAGTGGGAAAGCAGTGGTGTGGGACCTGAGAAAGAACGAGCCCATCATCAAGATCAGTGACCACAGCAACAGGGTTGGTGGCTTGAAAAACCTCATACAAGTCCAAAGTAAACCTTCTGCCAAATCATTGCAAGTTTGTTTGTCATGGATTATCTAGAAGGCTCATTGGCCACACTTCAGCAACATTTTATTTGTGTTCTTACCCTCTGACCACTGTACTGTAATCGATGTTTATTCTCTCCTCTGGGCTCTTAAATTATTCAACAACAGCTCTGTATAAAACAGGCTGTAAACACTTATGTTTATGTTTAGAAATACAATCTTAGTACACCCTGGAGTGTCTCTAACAGACAGTGATTTGATTGATTGATTTTCAACACGGGAGCTGCTCAACAGATGACTCTTATCTACTTTTAAAGGGAAGGATTCATATTGACAATAATTTTAAGCTGTAATGGTTTGACAGAAAGTTTAGATGTTTGTGTTGCGCCCTGTTGAAATTCCCTTTTATCCATTCTGTGGTTTCAGATGCACTGTTCAGGAATGCTCTGGCACCCGGATGTAGCCACTCAATTGGTGCTGGCCTCTGAGGACGACAGACTGCCAGTCATCCAGATGTGGGACCTCCGGTTTGCAACATCACCCCTCAAAGTCTTTGAGAACCACACAAGGTGAAGCTTTAACACTTTGATTTGATTGTTTTGTCTTTGACCATCTTGTTGTGTCTCTAAAATTGTTGGTATGTTCTTATAGGGGAATTCTATCCATATCCTGGAGCCAAGCCGACTCCGAGCTCCTGTTGAGTAGTGCTAAAGACAACCGGATCCTCTGCTGGAATCCAAACACTGGAGAGGTATAAGACATTAACTTTCGCTTCTCTAAATGGCCTCTCCCCTGTACAGTGACTTGATTATGATGCCATAGGTTACCATGTGTAATTTCCCTCATTTTAGGTCATTTACGAGCTCCCAACGACAAACCAGTGGTGTTTTGACGTCCAGTGGTGCCCCAGAAATCCAGCCCTGCTTTCAACAGCATCATTTGATGGGAGAATCACGGTCTACTCAGTGATGGGCGGGAGTTTGAAGGCTCAGCAGCAAAGCACGGCTGATAAGGTGGGGGGTGTTCTGTCTTAATGTGGTGTGTTTCATTCCTAAGGCCTTGCGCTGTTCATAGCATTGTTTGTCCACAAGATGGTGCTGGTGTAAAATTCAAGAATTCCTTTTTTTTATTTTATTGATTATCAATATAATTTTGAGTTTTCTGTTGATTGACTAATTGTTTCATCTTATGTTTCTAGACTTATGCTTGTATTTAACATTCAACATTTTATTCAACAGATATCCTCCTCGTTTGATTCAATGGATCCCTTCGGTACAGGGCAGGTGTTGCCTCCCCTGCAAGTCCCTCAGCCAGCAGCGCAGGACACCATCGTTCCTCCTCTGAAGAAGCCCCCCAAGTGGGTCCGCAGGCCAGTGGGAGCTTCCTTTGCTGTAAGTGCAACAGTAAAATATTTTATAAGCAAGTTTATCGAAAAGGCAAACATCTTTACCCTTACAACCGATCCATTGTTTGCTTGGCAGTTCGGTGGAAAGCTGATAACCTTCGAGAATCCCAAGATGCCTCCAGTGCAGAGCCCCCAGCCTGTCCCCAGGCAAGTGTTTATGAGCCAGGTTACCACGGAGACGGAGTTCCTCCAACGCTCCAGGGAGCTGCAGGCAGCGCTGCAGGCGGGTTCATTCAACAACTACTGCCAGGCCAAGATTCAGAACGCCAAGTCAGATGCTGAGCAGGACATATGGAAGTTCCTTCTGGTGGGACCTTACACACTGACATATTATTTATTCTGTCAGTCTGTGTTATACTCTTGTATTTTAAAGTAATGCCCTTTCTCTGATTACAGGTTAATTTTGAAGAGGAAGCTCGTATAAAATTCCTCAGACTTTTGGGTTTCAACAAAGATGAATTGGACAGAAAGGTATTTTCCCTGTGATTACAACTGCAGCTATCTGCTAACACCTATCACACATAAATATTTGCCCTTGAATCATCATCATCCTCATCCTGTGTCTTTGCTGTGAAAATGTTGTTCCTTTAGATTTCAAAATGCCTGGGGAAGAATTTTCAACCAAACGGTCATGGAGTAGACGCCAAAGATCTGGCAGAAAAGATGCAGCAGCTCTCCACTGAGGTCTGCACAATATTATTTGTTGTTATTATTAAAGTATTATTTTTCACGTCTTTCTGGTAATTTGTAAATTTCAGCTCATGTTAACTGTGGAATGGTCTCTGTCCTGTTTCCAGAGATCTGATGAATTGGCAGGAGGTGATGCGAGAACATCAGGTTCTGTGTCACCAGCAGACTTTTTCACTCAGACCCCAAAGGAAACCTCCAACTTCCAGATCCCTGTATCATGTGGTAAATACCATTTATTACACACTATCGCTGATAATATATCTTGCTCCTCTTTTTTGTGTCCTTGTTACACTTGCATGATTGATGGCTAATGACCCTGTTCTTTTGAAGACACCGATGGGTTGATAAGCCAGGCGCTGCTGGTCGGAAACTTTGAGGGAGCTGTAGATCTGTGCCTGAATGACGGTCGCTACGCTGAAGCCATCCTCCTCTCGATCAGCGGAGGAGAAGAACTGCTGAAAAAAACTCAGCAAAAATACCTAAGCAAGCAAAAGAACAGCATTTCAATGGTGAGAGAATCAATGTAAAGCTGATATTGTCACATTTGATTCATCGATTGCACTTCAATTGAAAGAATCGCATGAAAAGAAACATCTAAATGGGAAGTTAATATAGTTTATGTTCTTTTCTAGCTGATATCATCAGTAGTGACCCAGAACTGGAGAGACATAGTGCAGAGCTGTGAATTGGACAACTGGAAGGAGGCTCTGGCTGCTCTCCTGACCTATGCTCACCCTGAAGACTTTGCCCGTCTGTGCGGTAAGTCTCTCACACACTGAACGTGCTGCAACTTGCCCACAGCCATGAGAACTGCACTGTTTCAGCGGTACTTGTTTCACTTGCTGAATGGCATTCCTGCCTACGCTCATCCTCTCTGCTCTCATGTCAGCTTTCGCTCTTTCTATACCATTGTTTGATTGTGTACTTCCCGGTAGACACGCTGGGAGGCCGGTTGGAGCATGAGGCGACGGAGAAGCGTTGCCTGCAGGCCTGTCTGTGTTACATCTGCTCTGGGAACGTGGAGAAGCTGGTGGAGTGCTGGGCCTTGCATCGAGACTGCTCCTCCCCTCTGGGTTTAGAGGTCGGGTTCTTTAACAATGAAGCAAATTATGTTTTGAGACTATAGTCAAGTCTTCAAGAGAAGAAACTGGATGAAAATATATATTTTTTGCTGATATAATTTAACAACATCTTGAAGTACATATCAGAAGGATCCCATCCCCAATTAAACAAATTAAGCATGTTTCAATTTCCATCATAAAGAAACGCTATGAGGTGCAAAATGAAAAATAACCTGAAAGATCATTTTTATAGGCTGCACATGCAATGCCTTTTTGTAGCCCCAAGGTGAGAGAGCTGAGGATTGCCCCACTCACAGTGTCATGTGCTGTGTGTTTCACAGGATCTGGTTGAGAAGGTCATGATGCTGCGGAAGTCAATCGAACGCCTCCGCAATAGCGAAGTGGAAGTCCAGAGCCCCATCCTGGCTGAGAAGCTGACCTGCTATGCTGGCATACTTGCTGCAGAGGGCAGTCTCTCCACCGCCATGACCTACCTGCCTGAGAACTCAGAGCAAGTGAGAAGGAACCCAGCGGACCTTAGTTCAAAACCTCGTCTTTTGATCTGGATTGTAATAAGAACCTTTTTGTATTTGTGCTTTTTGTTTCCCCAGTCTGGGATCATGATGCTGAGGGACAGGCTGTTCCATGCTCAGGAAGAAGCTGCCGTTCGACAGCAGCCTCCAAATTCCTTCAACAGGGTCGATGTGTCGGCAGCCAAGCCGGCTCCTGTTGCTCAGACTTCTGCACCTAAAGCACAAATTATGGTATTCATTTTACCAGCAAATCTTAAAATCATTTTTGTATTTGCAAGATTCTTTCTTATCTAACTATGAATGTTGGGGATTTTCCTTAAAACATATTGAGCATCCAGTTGTTTTTTTCATATTAGGGTCAGTACCAGCCCTCTGCTCCTTCCCAAGTGGCTCCACAGAATCCTATGGCATCGTTCTTTACCCCTAACGCTGCTCCAGTCAGCACTGGTCCCGGTCTGCCGCCTTCCTCTCATGTACAGCCGCCCGGTGCAGCCCACCCTGCCAGGAGGCCATCCTACCCGCAACATCCGCCTCCGGCTCCAGGTTTGACTTTTTTTTGTAGCCCACTTAGGGATGGGACTTTAAAGGAGTTTTCATGTTCGAATATTCATAACGTTATTGAACAATTATTCGAATATTCGCTGAGGCACGACGCAGTGCGCGGCTTGAACTCTATGGACAATTCCATTGCGATATCTGGACTTCATGCCCACCGTGGTGCAGTGCACTTAAATGACGTGTTAAAGTAATATTTGGTTAGTCTCTGTTCGCTTATACTAAATTCGAATATATGCTGAAGTTCGATTTTGTTGAATTGAATTGTGTTAAAGGCCGTTGCATGCTACATGCTTATGTATCCCTTCTTATGTTCTTACGTGCTTACGTGCGTCGCACAATTATTCTAACTATAGACAAAGCTCCGCGCAAGGCTGTGATTGGTCTGCTAACTACATCCTTTTCGTGGTCGCATTTCCGGTTTCATGCCCCATAATACAGGCAGAAACAACGGAAGATTTAGAAGAACGAATATGGACCAAATAGAAAAGCAGTTGTCAGAAGAGATCCGAAACTATAAACACTTGTATAACCCATCACTGACTGTAAATAAACAGTCGACGAAGAAGAAAGAAGTCGTCTTCGACAAAACACGTTACTCCACCTAGTGTTCTGGCGGTGAACACGCGCAACGGTTGGGGAAGCATGAATGACAACGAGTCCTGCGCCACAGCGGCGTGAAAAGCCGCAGTTGCAGAAGCATGCACTGGCCTTCACTGTGAAAATATATGTTCCATTATCTGAATGATAAATAAATATACATATAAACAATAAATAAATGTGATTCTTTTTCAGTTTAGGAACCCTGGTCTGTGAGTTTACGGGAAAGGATGGGGCGGTTAGAGTGAATACATATTTTCTTTAGATGTACACATCACTGAACTGAACTAATAGTCTGTTAACATATCTGACGGGGATTTAGCATCGTTACACTCATCTGCTGTAGGAAGTCGCGCTCGCTCAAAATACCGGAAGATGTTGTTCTCATAATGCGCGGGACTAGAACGATATTCATTAGGCTTGGATTTTTATTCGAATAATTCTTAATGAACGAATATTCGAATAACGATTATTCATTACCAACCCTAAGCCCACTTATTTAAAGCTGATTTTATTTGATGCATAATGACAATTACTTGTGTCTTTTCCTAGGTTTCCTGCCTCACCAGCCATTCCAGCCTCAACCTATGTCCATGGGCGGACCCTCTTCTTTCCCTCCTCCAGGTCCTTCTATGCCAGCTGCTGGCTTATCTGGACCTCCACTACCGCCGTCGTCATCGGCCCCGGGAGGCCTCGCCCCTATGCCCAGCCCTGGGGTGCCACCAACAGCCTTCATGCCGTCTACCTCTTTATCCTCAAACTTCATGCCAACCAGCTCCCAGCCCGGAGCCCCAGTTCCCATGTACCCAGGGGGCCCCCATAACCAGGGTCCAGTATCCCCCATGACCTCCAGTCCTTACGCTCCTGTTGGATCAGGGTATCCACAGGGAGGCCCCGGAGCTCCTGCTGTAAAGCCCTTCCCAGCCCCCACTCTTGCTCCTCCTCCTACAGGTACATGTTGATCACGTTATAGTCAAGAGATCATTTATCTTTTTTCCATTTGATTTTGTTTCACAGATGTTTACCCAAATATTTTTAGATAGTGACAAACCTACAAAGCAATACAGATATTTCTGTTACTCATGCTTTTACTCCTGATTTGACTTGCAGGACATTTTCCGTGGCTGTATTCCCAGTGTGACCTTGAAGGTGACAGTGTTAGGGCTGGATATGGAGTTAGATGCATTGAAACATCTACTGAGTGACAATTATAACATTGTACACCTGTACAATACAATATTGATAAATTATGTTATATCTTTGTAATAGATTGCATTTTGTTTTTGCAATCTATTTTCTTTAATTTCTGTGATCACTCAGTGTGTGTTTGATGGTGTATGCTTTTCTTGCAATGTTTCAGGGAACTGCAATAATTAAGAAAACACAATGTGATAAAGACAACTAGTTTCGAGGATTGAATTAAGATAACATACACATTTCCATATTTATTGTGAACCTCAAAAACATTTTACAATATTTGCATTCACTTTATATGTTAAATGCTAATGATTCCTCAGCCTTTGGTACGTGTGTGATTGCTGCCTGAACATTTGCCGTTTTGTTTTTGCACATATTGCACACTCTATGGACTAAAGCTGTGTTCTCACTGAAAGCGTTTTGCCATCTAAACTAAAGCAAAGCTTGTCATGCAGACATTATTTGGCTGCTTGAGTTTGACTACATGAAGAAAAATGTTACTAGATTCTCTCTAATTCTCACTCTTCTTCTACTCGTAGGATTTCAAGAAGGCTGGAATGACCCACCCGCTGTCCGAGGTGGACCCAGGAAGAAGAAGGTATTCATAGATTTATCACTATTAAAACAGTCTTTTTGTTTTTTAAAGTTTTGTCCAGTCCCTGCAACAGTAAAATGTGAAATTAGAATAATATACTTCCCAATCAAATGTCATACGTTAAAGACATTTATCTCTTAATTTGACAGATCTTGTCAAATTCGCTGCTCCCCTTGCTGACTCGTTTTCTTGTTACTAGTTATTATGATAAAAATAAATATTCAAAAACTAAAGCCAGGGTAACCACTTACACCTTCATGGCTGAATTGTTCCACAATCCTTCCACTTACACCTTCATGGCTGAATTGTTCCACAATCCTTCCACTTATCCTCAGGTGAATGTAATATTCTCCGGATTGGAAGCACTTTTCTATAATTCATGGTCACAGTAAGAGTCTGCTGTATATTAATACTGCCAAAAGGTAAATAATTGAACCCACTAAGAGCCCAGTTCAATAATTTAAGTTTTCCCAAAACAATGTTTTGAATTACTACTTATCGTTTAAAACCAGATTGTGTAGTAAAGAACCCGCAGAGTGGAAAAAACCTGTTATCATTAAGCTGATTTCCAGCAGCAGGATTCAGATGTTTTGAGAAAATAAGCTCTAATAAACCAACTGCTCACTACCTGCTTTGACAGAAAGTTAGCAAGTTATTGACTTAAACTTAACTAAAATCAATATTCAGTCATCAAGGTGTGGAGTTCCTATTCATATCCTCCCCCTCACTGACTGGGTATGTTACTTTTTTCTGTTCACAGATCCCTGAGAACTACACTCCACCAGCACCCATCACAGCCCCAGTGATGGGATACCCAGTGGAGGCCCCTCAGCCTCACGACCACGCCCAAGTCCCCCCCGGTGCCCCACAGGAACCCAGTGTGCAGGTACGTGTGTGACACGATGCTGCTCTTTGAGTTCTCAGCAGCAACACACATAGCAAACACCTCTAACACTTTGTATTGGTGTCCTTGTTTTGCTCAGCTCCTCCAGCAGATGCCTGCGGAGAGGGTGGAGCAGAAAGAAATCCCAGCTGAACACATGGTCCTCAAATCCACCTTCGACAGCCTGGTGCATCGCTGCCAGCTCGCAGCAGGAGACCCTGTAAGTCCTGCTGCTTGTCTGCTGCTGCTGCCTGTCATCCAGGTCTCATCCAAGTGTTTGTGCTAAGCCTTGTATGGATTTAAAAAGTTTGATGACATATTAAAACATATTATTTTCATTTCAGCAAACCAAAAGGAAACTTGATGATGCAGGCAAACGTTTGGGATTCCTCTATGACAAGCTGAGGGAGCAGTCGGTAAGGAATTACTACATGTAGCCACGTTTTATCCAGTAACCAAACTTACTGGATAAAACGAATAATTGAACATTCTTCAGTCTGATTATAAATCACCTCAGATGACAGAAATCACCTTAAATTACACAAAAACTCAAACTTGACTTGGAGAATGTGAGTTTATAATCTTTACTGCAGTAAGCCACCAGGGGGCGATGATACACTTTGGCTTTCTTTTTTGCAGAACTTGCTATATTCAGTCTAAACCATCACCCAGTAACTATATTAATATCTGCCTGAGTCAAACATTACTTTTCACTTTGCGGATAGAAATCGGAGCAGCGTCACACAGATCAGCTCAGATCAGTCTCAGGCTGAGGTTTAATAATCATGACTTTAACTTGTCACAGCATGAATGTCGTTTATCCCTCACCTTATATGGAAGACAGTCGTTATTATTAATGTTAAGACCACACCTCTGCTTCACCTGTTGGAACACGTAAAATGTCTGACCTAGAAAAAGGTCCCATCATTGACTTACTACTTTCCCCAGAATACATTTTTCATTCATTCATTTAAAACTAAATGATAAAAGATATAAAACACAATAGTTGTGAGACGGCAAAATTAAAACCCAGTGCACAACTCTTCTCAACAACAGGTGTTACTCAGAAAATATTCTGGGCTAAAAAACTATTTCAATCATTAATCTGTGCCTGTTCTAGACCTGTCTATTTCCATTGTTCTTGTTCTGTGGTGGTGCTGGTTGCATGTTTTCTATCTGAAAGTGTGAGAGCGACCTGCAGCAACTGAGCCACAGCAAGTAAAGACTGGCTGCAGGACTTAGTCTGTGACACGCCAGCTCTGCCTCACAAAGAGCTGTTCTCCACTCTTTATTCACAGTTCAGTGAAGTTCCACTGACCACGCAGAATACCAAACTCATCAGTTGCTGTTGTCATGATCACCTTGTTTTTGGGATTGCAGAGTCCCGTCCCCCCCCGCTGCTGCAGAGCGCTGGTCGCCTGCTTTTTCAAAGTTTATTTAAAGTATAGTCAAAGTATATATTTAAGTCTAAATCGCACAATATTCAACTCAGCCCCTGAAAATACACATCCCCTGTTTCCCAGGTTTCCACTTACAGACAGATTTTTGGAATCGTTAAATAATAATAATGGCATGTGCTGTTTTCACATCTGATGTTGTTCTTCTGCCGATCTCTCAGCTCTCTCACAACATCCTGAACGGGCTTCACGAGATCAGCCGCTGCGTGGCGAGCCAGAACTACCAGCGCGGCCTGGAGGTCCACACCCAGGTGGTCAGCAGCAGCAACTTCAGCGAGATCTCCGGCTTCATGCCCATCCTCAAAGTGCTCATGACCATCGCCAACAAGCTGGGCGTCTAACCCTCCCCCAGGGGGGGGGAACTCCACCAACCAGACTTCAGTGTTATCATATTGTTATATATGTATTTATTTCTTTTTCGACCTGATGACCTGATGAAATCAAGATGGTATTGCAGATTGTGATCTTTGTCACTCCACACGTGCTCCTTCGCGAAGGACTCGGCTGATTTTGGGCGGCGAGGAGGGTTCTTGTAGAGATGTGTCGATGTTGCTGTGGTAATTTTACGAAAAAAAGAAAGATGAATGTGCTCTGACAGTTGTGTTTCTGTGTAAATTCAACAGTTGATGTAATATACGAAGCAAGTTTGAATCAAGGTGGTGTTTATACGAGTAGATGCATTTTCATAATCCACGTTTGCAACACCGGTGCTTAATTTTCTTCTCATCACGTTTGTGATTGAAACGAAACGTCCGACACAAACAACCTCGACCTCCACTGTCGGGATGAGGGTTTAAAATACTGTTGACTTATTCTGAATAAGACATTATCTTTCGATTATGGTATTTACCTTTAGTTGCTAGTTAAATATTTCATTCATATTTTCGTTAACATGTTACAGAGCAGAGTCTGGTTATGAATCAAACAGTTAAATGAACATTGCTAACATAAGGAGTTTTGGTTATTTTCTTTCTAGTTTTAAAAAAGCTACAACTCCATTTTATGTTGCATTAAGCAGATGGCGAAAACTTGATGCTACACGTCAATGTTACAAAATGCAGTGAAAACTCCAATAGGATGCTATTATTTAATTAGAAAGTATCCATGTCTTCATAATCTAAGGTCAGAATACTCCACACGTCTTGATTGCATATTCCTAGTATGCCGTCATTTGGGTTAAGTTGATCAGAAAATGCTGTTTCTAGTCTTACTCAGATTATTTGCTTTATCGGGTTAGTATTGTACACTGATGTCCATGTAAACTGTCTGTTTGAGTGAGAAAGCGCCTGATACTTAAGTTCTTCTTACAGAGGGGCGTGTCAAAAGCATTATTTTTTTTTAACACAAACAAACATACTGATTGTTCTCTTCACCTGCAGTAACCGATTGTGTCCAGTTCATTGTGCCATGAGGGGGTTTTGGGGCCAAACCTCTGCAGAAGGATGTCACCGATCCCTGTTTCCTCATAGTTTGTGTCAATGGCTGAATGTAAATGAGTTTCTCCTTTCACCCTCACACCTGATTCACTCCTCTGACTGCTGAGGTCACACAGCAGCTAGGGAACAAAAAAAGATTAGTAAGATTTATGTCTGAACTGAAAAATGAATTGACATCCTTTTCTGTTGAAGATGCTTTTTCCTCCTGCCACCTCTTATCCTTTGTAACTCTGAATGACTTTTTTTTATTCATACCGGTCATATATCAGATCATACAACATGAATAAACTGTTAAATGGAATAAAAACAAAACGCTCTTGAGGTTTGTAGCTGGACATTTCGGTGAATCATGGCAGCAGAAGGCAGTGAAGTGCCTCTGTGCTAATTTTGGTTGCACAGATATTTATACAATCCACGTTGCTTACTTTACTCATTTCGGTATCTTTTTCAAATAAAATCCCTCTTCCAAGAGTTTGAGCTTTGACTCGTTCCTTCAAAAACAAAAATAACTAACTCGTGGTTTTATTGATGGTTTGCATCATTTATGAGGAAAAACTTGAATATTCCCTCATTCATTCATCATTAATGATTTGAGCTGTTGGTTTATTTGCAGGAGAGAAACATGTGACCCTTTGTTCATATTTGAAAATGGAAAAACCCAGTAACTATATAGTGAGACAACCTCTTCATTTAAGCAACTTCCATCTTGTTTTAATCAACAGCTGATACCTAAATTTACGGAGCAGGATGATGTGATGCGCTGCACGATGACCTGCGCCGCATTGTGATGTGATGATGGGCGCACATCATCACATCACCGTGCGGCGCAAAACTATCTCGGGATCTCGCAAAACTATCTCGGGATCTCGCAAAAGTTTCTCTGGATCTCGCAAAACTATCTCGGGATCTCGCAAAACTATCTCGGGATCTCGAAAAACTATCTCGGGATCTCGCAAAACTATCTCGGGATCTCGCAAAAGTTTCTCGGGATCTCGCAAAACTATCTCGGGATCTCGCAAAAGTTTCTCTGGATCTCGCAAAACTATCTCGGGATCTCGCAAAACTATCTCGGGATCTCGAAAAACTATCTCGGGATCTCGCAAAAGTTTCTCGGGATCTCGCAAAACTATCTCAGGATCTCGCAAAAGTTTCTCGGGATCTCGCAAAACTATCTCGGGATCTCGCAAAAGTTTCTCTGGATCTCGCAAAACTATCTCGGGATCTCGCAAAACTCCGTCCCTTTTTTTTTCTTTCCCCCGTGTCCCCTGGGGGGCTCCGTATAAATTAAACATTAGTAAAACAATTTAACTTTCAGCATTTTGGTTAGAGGTTTGTTGAAGGTGCCTCATTAGAAAACTTGTGATTTTGTACTCAAGGGAGTAGATAGATAGATAGATAGATAGATAGATAGATAGATAGATAGATAGATAGATAGATAGATAGACAGACAGACAGACAGACAGACAGACAGACAGACAGACAGACAGACCGATAGACCGATAGACAGATAGACAGATATATAGATAGATAGATAGATAGATAGATAGATAGATAGATAGATAGATAGATAGATAGATAGATAGATAGATAGATAGATAGATAGATAGGTAAATATGAAGCAAATGTACAAAATCAAATGCACAATCCTACAGAACAGAAGGTATTTTACTTCTCTGAAGGGTGGGGGGTGGGGGGGGCAATGTGTACTTTAGCTACAAGTACACTTGTCTTGTGTCAGTAAAGTGACATTTGAATGGTGCACTCTCTTTGTTCGTGCAGTATTGCCACTGGGTGTTTTCCATTTGTAACAACACGTGATTTGTCTATTCCTTTACAAGGTACTCGACATGTATTTGCTTGGTGCTCTGTCAGGGGTGTAAACTGCCACACGCACACACACACACACACACAAACAGACACAAACCCACACGTGCACACCCTCTCTCACCCCACCCCCCACCCTGCTGCTGCATACACCTCAGTCTATATTTACGACCATAGCAGATTTTCAAACCTCGCCACTTAGATCCACAGTCACTTCCAGAAAAAGTCTTGTGAGTTTGGTGATCTGGATCGTCACCCGCCCTTCTTCCCATTGGTCCAAGAGGATCATAAGTCAGATCTTGGCCCGTGATTGGTCGGCTGCAGTCAGACGCTTCTAACCCGCGTGGCGTGAATGTTTTGGGGGCCGATGATGAACTGCAGTAACCTGGTGTCATGTCACCCTGGGGTGATGGCAAAAGGCAGCATCACACCACCAGCAGTCGAATAAGTGAGCCCAGAGCTGAGTGTGACTCTGGGACATGTGACTGTGGGAAATCTGATCCATATTTATACACAAACAATATATATTGTTGTATATAAACTCTGTCTCAGTCAGCTGCTTTCCTCTACATCGAATTCTTCACCAATACATTTACACATTCACATCAAATACATATACAATCATATAATACCAAAAATGAAGAAATTAATGAAGAAAGTATATAAAGGTGTTCAACTTAGTCCCTCCTGCCATTCATAACACTAAATTGATACTAATGCATCAATAATTATGTTTACATATTATTTTGTCAATAATATTAGAGGACTAGTATTAGTATTATTACATTTGTATGCATGTCCTTAACCTGCCACCTATTCCATACTGTAGTATTTCCACTTTTACTTACTTAAGTACAGTAGGTCAATTTTATTTGTATTCATTCAGAACTTCCACTTACCATGACTTCACCCTGAAGGAATCCCATGTATTTTAAACTGGTTGACATATCGGTCCTACATTCCTCTCTGACCCGTGGAAACCTGAGTCTTGTACTCGTCTGCGGGCAACAGCTAATTACTGCAGCACTAAATACAGGAGATATCTGACTCAGTGTCTGTGTGCGTGTGTGTACTCATAGGAAAAAAATAGTATTTTATGTAATTTACTTTACAATTTTTAGTTTTTAGGAAGGTTGTTTACCCATTGTTCATATCACATTATTCCTATAATCATTTCCTGTTGTTTAAGTCTTGTGTTATTAATTCTGATAACACAATCAATTTCTGTTCAATAACTTGGAATTTATGAAATTCCTCTCCCCTTATTAATGTCACACCCCCTCAGGTTGAGCTTGTCCCTGAGGTTGTTAAAAAAAAACTGTAAATTAGAAAGTGTAAATAATTTATTTCAATTATTTACACTATTATCTGCTGACTGATGCGTTGTGTTTGCAGATGTTATCAGAGGGAGTGTTCTGGCAGCAGCTGACACCACATCACCTGTTTCACTTTTCAAGAGCCGTGCCAGCCGACACTGAGAGACTGACAGTAAGAACACTGATAAACCACATTTTTAAAAAGCAACGACAGTTAGAATTGAATTACGAGTGTATTGAAAATATCGTGACTTTTATTTCAGAATAGAATACAGTTTAGACTTGACATGATCTTTTACACTGACAACCTCTCCATCCTCCAGGTCATTTAGGAAAAACCAGATGGAGGGAGTTGTTGGCATGTGTGGAGATATTTCACTGTCGGGTTTGGATTGAGTGAATGACAGCACCCATTTGTTTGCAGGGTTTCAGAGTGAGATGCTGTGAAAGTACAGTTGGCACATCCAGCTGGGGAACCATGTTTTGCAAGTTAAATCTCACCATTAAACAACGGGTGTTAAATTTGAATCAGATCCAATTTGCATTCACAGTAACGTAATGTTGTCATGCTGCCTGAATTGAATAAAAAAATAATAAAAACAAGTAATAATGTTGGACCTGGTGCCTCAGCCTGTAAACATGGACCTCAGTCAGGTTTTTTATCTTTATCTGACAGGACATATATATATTTATATGTATATATAAGGCATTAAGTTGTATCCTGACTCTTGGGGAGGGGGGGATAAAAGTACGCATGTGCTCCAATTTGGTATTTTTGATATTTAAAAGACAATCTTCCAATTCTTGCAAAGCAGAAACAGGTTCAGGTTAGAGCAATATTCTTTTAAGTCAATAAGAAATAGACAAAACCAGAGTAAACACCTGAAATCTGCTGGGAAACCAGACCCTCCCTGTCACCGTGGCAACAGCTCTGTTGATCCAAAAAAAGAGATGCATCTCCGCGGTTACGTCACAGAAATCAGACGCAGCTCTGCCGTCGATAAAGAAAAAACACCTCACTACAAACACCTACTACGGTATATCGTCATGCATGGGGTGGCATGATGTTTCACAACGCCGGAGCTGTCACATGACCGGGCTGCTGCTGCTACGTCGACCAATGAGATGTCTGCGGCAGGTGTTTGTGGACAAAGGAGGAACAAGTCGAAAACCACAGTAAAACTTGTAAAAAAAAATACTTCCACAACAAATTTTAGAGAAGCAATATTGACTTAGCGTGCTGGATAGAGATGGTTATGAATGAGTCAGTCGACAACAGGCACGCTCTTCTGTTATGTAACCATCAAAAACACACAACACATTGCATGGTTCTTAGGTAAAATAACATTTATCTTTTACTGGTAATATTTATTGGCAGTTTTTTTAAGATTGTCTCCAATTACTACACAGACTAAAGAAAGCATTAGTCCTTTTCCAAGTTCTGCTTTCCGCAGAGAACAACCCAGTTAGACAGAAACAAACCACATGACTGAGGTTTCTGTTCACTTTTTGGCAATCTGGTTGTCAAGTCGTAAAGAGATGGTCTGGGTTCCCTCAGTCATCCATCAGGTGCCATATTTCATGAAAGCCAGCAACTTTGTTCCAACAAAACAAATGTGATTTTAACTCTCTTCAAACTTTGACACCTCTTTAAAAGTGCTCCAAATCTTAATTTATATCAGAACTGTAAAAATCTGATGTAAACTGTCAACAAAGGCAAAAGTATCACAACTTATCGAATAAAATGTTGTTTCCTTTTTTGTTACGGCACTTCTCATGTATTTTGATTAATAATTTAGTAAAACCTACATAAAAATGGCTACATGACTGATCTTGCATGAGGAAATGCACACCAAAGTGGCAAAACAGCAGAGAATGAAGTTGACTTTTAAAACGTATCTACTTCAAATCTAAAACAACTTTGCAAGACCTTGGCCCGACTGAACAATATAGAAACTGAGGCCAAGAGCTTAGCAACATGTGTTTTGTTTTTTTTTAAATCCAACTTGAACAATTTGTTAAGTTACAGCTACAAAAAACCACAAAAACAAGCAAAATGTGGTCAAGGCCCTCATGAAGCTGACGTTCATCCTCTGAGGATGAGAAATGTATAGCTGTCAAAGACTGGGAAGCTTCTTCTTCTCCTTCGGTTGTTTTCCCCTCGAAGCTGACCGCGGCTCGGCGATCTTAGCCACTCCGGTGGCTCCCGTCTCCGGTGCGCTGCATCCGCGCCAGGATCAGCTCGCTGGACACTTTCTTGCGGTCCTTGGCCAGACCCAAGAAGCACATGAGGTCGATGAAACACGTGGTAAGGTTCAACTTGCACCCGAACTCGCTGGTTGCGTAGTCATAGGGGAACGTGTGGTGGTAGTTGTGATATCCTTCGCCTGTAAGCAACGGGAAACATAGGTGAGCACTTCAGAATGAAGACAGATGTTTCCACTGTTATAGGACCAGTTAATTGAAAATGTCACAAAACATGTAATGGCAAACAAATTGAACAACTTCGATGTGATTAAATCCACCAAAGAGATTGTGCTATGTCAAGATAAAAGTGAATAAAGGTACGTCATTCTACATTTTTGACAAACGTAAAGAGAGTAAAGTTCTCATAAAGCACGACAGAGACTTGCAGCAGGTTTTGAAATGAGATCCCACTTTTGACATGTGTCTCCATACCTATAGCGCTGAACGTGACAAACTTGTTTTCCCTGGGGTTGATGCCCTGGTCATAGGGCCGGTTCCCCCACATGTGCGCGGCGCTGTTCACGAGCCAGGTGGAGTTCAGCACCAGCGTGTACCTCAGCAGCGCCGGGACGAAGTAGGCCACCCACAGGGACTCCCCCCCACAGGTACCAAGGCACAAACATGGGGATGAAGAAGCACATGAGCACCACCGACAGCTTGTAGTAGCTGTCAGGGAGAAACAGCGGGTGGAGATGGAAAGAATGGAAGTCAGTATTTACTCAGTGCAACACAAACATGGAACAAAAAGACCGCTGCTCGGCAGACATGCTCACGCCCTCACTTTCCTTCACATGACAAGAGTGACTGGTTGGTAATTGTCACCTGGTTAAACCAGAATGACTAAGTTTACCTGCACTGCTTCAGTGACCCATAAAATCCAAATTAGGCGAAGTCTACGCTGAGTTTGAGACAATGGTTCAAGTAAAAAACCACCTGACAAAAGTCTAAAGTTCTACAATTATGTTTTTTTACTATATCTACGAGTGTAAAAATAGATCATTCACTGAAGTGACTTACTTCCTCTGAAACATAACGACTTTGTCGGCCTGCAGGTCAGTGAGCTCCAGCTTGCGTCCCTTCTCGATGACGTCCGGGTGCTTGCGGAGCATCAACCAGCCGATGTGAGAGAAGAAGAAGCCCCGCACGGCGTTGTGAGGGTCCGCGTCCGTCTCTGAATACTTGTGGTGAACCCTGTGGTCCCGGGCCCATTCATAGATATCATTCTGAGGGTTATAAGTTAAGATTACACACAGTGAAGGACCCAACATGGTATTTACACTGTAATGAAAGGGTGTGCCTGTGGAGCTGTTAAATTCAGGTACCTGAAATGCCATGGAGTTAGCTAAACTAAGAAAGATCTTTAGGGGTGTTGAGGCCTTGTAGGATCTGTGGCTCCACAGGCGATGAGCTCCTGCAGTAACTCCCAGAGCACTCACCACAAAACAAAGTGCAGCTGTGGATAGAAATGCAAAAGGACAAATTAGTTCGACCACGTTATGCTGATCTGTTCCTGACAAAAGAACTGATACTGCTCATTGCAAAGACTTTCCATCACCTTGTAGCTTATAGAACCTTTACTGTTTGTTAAAGGCAACAATTCAGTGAATTAAGCCACAAAAGCTTCAACAATTTAATGTTTATAAATCCACCTATGACTAAACTGGTCTGTACTCGCCTGTTTGTTTCACAAGACAATGCATCTATTCAACTCTCGTGTTATTACATCATACCAGATGATGACTGGACGAATTAAACCATTTGATGATTGTATGATGAAACTGGAGGCATTAAAATCTACCCACGAGTCCAGCCTCTTTGCTCTAATGAAAAACCTACATCTCCAATATATGTTATAACCAATATATATACTGTTGCATGGCTGCAACTGAATGTTGTTTTTTATTATAAGGTCACTTGTAGATTATTTTTCCAGAAGACTAATAAATTTGATTTGTAATCGATTCCCTCCGACGATCGATCAATTCCCAAAGTAGTTGCTGGATGGTTTCCTGCTGATCGACCGAGCAACAAATCACGTCGTCTCTTCGGTGTTGTTACTTAACAGCAGCTCTCTGTTCCCCATGAAGCAGCGGCAGCAACATTCAGACATTAAATCTCTGAGGATGTGTGCTCCATCCATACCGCTACTGGGAGGATTATACACTGATGTAAGCGACCATGTTTTTGCATGCATACACCATTGGTGTGTCAGAGAGAGAAAGAGAGAGAGAGAGACACAGAGAGAGAGAGAGAGAGAGAGAGAGAGAGAGAGAGAGAGAGAGAGAGAGAGAGAGAGAGAGAGAGAGAGAGTGGGCAGGGCTGCTGACATAACAGCCGAGAAGATGTTACACGGATACATAACTGAAAGAATGAAAGCCCCCCCCACGCCCCCCCCCACCCAGTAACAGGTAGAAAGAAGTGTTGTTGTGCACTTACACCAGAGCAAGGTCAGGGGGGATGCTGAGGGGATGAGGAGGACGCCGTACGCGGCCGCTAGATGCAGGACGGTCATCAGGACGACGTTCCTCCACACGATGACCCGGGGGGGTTTGGGCCCCTCTTTCTCTTTGTACGTGTGATCCACGGTGTCTTCCCTGGGGGGCTCCGGGGGGACGCTGCTCCCGCTGCCGGACGTGTGCCGCTGCTGCAGCGGCTTTTTCTCCAAAGCCTCCGCCTCCGTCATCGTGGCTGCGGTTGTGGCGATGCTGTGACACGGAGGGGTAGAGAGAGAGAGAGACGTCGGTGGAGCCTCAGAAACCATCCAAACACAGCGTTACAATACATGCGTCCATCTTTAAATCATTATTATTGTTATTATTCCCGCTATCCAGGTTAGCTAGCTAGCTGCGTGGATGTGGCGATGATGCTCCTGACTTCTCTGACGACACTCGCCGGCGGTTGCGTAACGCAGATGTTACACCTGTGGAAAAAAACGGAGGGATGAGCGGCGGAGAGAAAGAAAAAACTCACCGACAGACGACAGACGAGTGGGGATGCGTGTTCTCTCTTTCACCGGGAGGGAACGGAGGACACGGGGCAGCGGGGAGAGTTGCACGCGGAGCTCCAGCAGCTCTGAGAGGGGAGAGAGAAGCTCGTCAGCGCCGCCGCAGCCGAGAATCAATGGGAGCCGGGGCTGGAGGTGCGAGCGGCCAATCAGCGCGCAGTGCTCGCCTCAGCCCCGGCCTCTGATTGGCCGCCTGTTTATCTGCTGTTCACCTTTTATTCATTGCGCGGCCAGATGTATATTTACCTCCGCGCGACGGCAGCAGCTGGACCGCTGTCTAGACACGCAGTGACTCCACCGTGGGTCCGATCGCGCGTGGATCGGGAGTCACGGTCACGTGAGCAAGCGTGAAAACAAATAAGTAATCATGTGGCACGGAGACATGTTGGGGGACTGGCTGTTCTAGTTGCCGCTCTTACAGGAAACCTCTGCCCGCCCACAGGGAGAACGCAACTGTGGCACGTCACCCTCACCCCACCAATGCAAATACAGAAAATCCCCAAAGTGATGATAGTTTAAACTCTTATATAGACACACGTGATCTATAGGTGCCTGGTTGATATTTGAAGAGAAAACAAGTAAATAGAACTTCTTCAGCAAACACAATACAATTAGGCTTTCTGCTAATTAGGGCCCAAGCAAAGAACAGTGGAAGGCCCTATGGAAATTGTAAGGATTTTTTTTCCAGGCAAATGAACTGGCTTTTTGAGGCTTTGACATTCTCAATTTGTAACCAAAGTTTAATGGTGAGAATTTACGTATTCTGGAGTATTTTTAAATGGGCGTGGCAAAATGGCTCGACAGCGCCCCCTTGAACGCAGCCCCCGAGTTCCCATTGACCAATCTTCACGAAAAATTTATACCAGGGTGTATCATGTTCAGACGCACAAAACTCTCAAGGAGCATTATGAAAAACACAACAGGAAGCCCGCAATTTAGGATTTAGTGGCCATTTTGGCAAACATGTCCCAGGGCTTTCATTAGATCAACTTCAAATTGTGATGAGTGTCATCTAAACAAGATGGAGATAAAAACTACCTTAAAGATCGATTTTTCATATCACCTTGTGACCGTGGTGTGGCGTCAAAGTTTGATTACACGCTATCGAAACACGATGTGCTGTATCTCGGACATACATGGACCATGAATCCTATGATGCTGAGCAGTCAACAAACAGCTCCTGAGGTGACAGTGTCAGGGGTCATAGGTCAAAGGAATCTTTGATGTCTTGCAAAGGTGACATCTCTCTCTCTCTCTTTCCACCCTCAGAATTGTGACATTTCCTCAAACCGTGTAGTACCACGAAGGTTCATCCTTCGCCAAAGGAATTGTTTTCATAACTCCACTGTGCATTGTTCACCACCAAACTTCTGTCACATGATTAGAGTCCAAGCCTGAAAAGCTCTGTGTCGATTATTTTCAGAGTAATCGACTTGCATATTATTTTCCAGAGTAACTTATTGACCAAGGAAATTTTAGACTAATAAACTTTCACAATTGCCTTTTTTTAGAGAAATAGCGATTAACCAATGATTTTCCTGGTTAATCAATTTGCAGATTATCTTCCGGAGTAATCAATTTGCAGAGGATTTTCAATGCTAATCGACTTTCACATAATTTTTCCAGAGTAATCAACCTGCAGATTAATTTCCAGAGTTACATACCTGCTAATTATTTCCCCTAAAGCATCCCCTTAACCTTAGTATTTATTCCAAATGGTATAAATAGTCTATTAACTGAGTCATGGGTTGATCCGGGGCCCTGGGGCCTGTGCATAGTTCAGATAGTGCAGAGTCTGTTGTGGTCTGAAATGGCTGTTAACATTTAGTGAGTTTAATAAATCAAAAAGACCTGAAAGTAACACAAAAACTGAGGAAATATTAGACAAGATGAAACAGTTAGGAACGAAAAGTTGGAACATTTCACTTTACAGTTTCAAGACCTTGTTCCTACTCTGGGATTTACTTGTTGCATTTCTTGCATTTCTTGATATTTTTATTTGAAATAAAAACGTAACAAAGAAGTAAACTCGTGTTGCTGCTCACTCATGATCACTCCTCACGGACCAATCAGAGGGCTCATCTGAAAACAAGCGGTTTGGCTCCATCTAGTGGAGAGACGAGGCGGCGCAGGGAACGGACGCTGTCATCACATCGCGCAAACGGGCTCGAACGTATTTCCAGAGGCTCCCGACTCCAGCGGCAGCATCACGGCTCTGACGGCTTCATGTCACCGGCCGACGGGATCATCCGCAGCATCCACATGACGGCATCAGCAGGCGCCTGTATTTACTCCCGCTCCGCTTGTCTGCCGCTGCTGCTGCGATGGAGGTGAACAGGGACGAGGCGGAGCGCTGCATCGACATCGCCACTGCGGCGCTGACCGACGAGCAGCCGGAGAAGGCGCAGCGGTTCCTGGAGAAGGCGCAGCGGCTGTTCCCGACCGAGAAGGCCAGGGGTGAGTCAAAATGGCCGAGCTGGAGTATAGGGAATCAGGGGGGGAGCTGGAGAGGGAGGGAGAAGTGCACAGCAGCAGCAGCATCATCACCTGCAGCATCACCTGCATCGTCCCGGGGCCTCGCGTACACCCCAGCTGCAGTCCCTGTGTGCACACAGCAGACAGGGTGTTGAGGTACATCTACAATGATAGGACCCTGGTGGTAGTTAACTGTACATGAAACAGTACACAGGGAGTCAGTGATGTCACTTTGCTATTGGCTGCTGGGTTTTATTAGAAAGCTAAACCTATAAAGTCAGTTACAGGGCAAGACATACAGCCAATGGTGTTATCATATGAGATGAGATGAGATGAGATGAGATGAGATGAGATGAGATGAGATGAGATGATCTCTTAATGGTCCCACCACTGTGAAATAAACCGTGTTGCAGCATCAGCAAAAAAAGGGAATACACTCACTAAAGGTAATAATTATGTAAGAAATACAGCATAAACACAAGGAAACACAAAAGATACAAAATATGTACAATGTACATGTTTATATTTGTATATGTAACATATGCATACTGTGTTTATTGAGTTTAAAATGTGTACACAATTGCCTACACACACACTCCAGCTCCAGAGCAAGAGGGAGGCTGCAATGAGACACAAGTACGCCTACACACACACACACACACACACACACTCAAACTCTCACCCAACCTTTAAACTAAACCTGGATCCTGTAGCTGCTCAACGACTGTGTGTTAAAAACTGAGGACCAGTCCAAATGTCCTCTCTGACTCAGAATGTCCTCACTCTGCCATGTCTGTTTGTGGTCCTCCCAACTGCAGAAGTCGTTTATCCAATTAACCCATCCCCCAATCCCCATGTGTTTGGACTGTGGGAGGAAACAAAGGCAGATATAGTAAACATAAGTACACAAAAAAATTATGTTGATTGTCTGAATATAACGATTTTACTTACACATCATCCACAGTCAATGAAACCTATGACACATTCTTTGTATTAGTTTGCTGAGGCTGCCACAGCTTCTGATATTTCATGGTATTTACTCTTTAAGTGTTTCTGGACCTTCCTGGTTAATCTGACCAGATCAAAACAGGAAATCTCTTTCTATTTTTATCTCTCTATGCAAGTGTGTTGGATGCCTGCATATATTCTAATCCTCACAATGGTGCTTTTGTGTTGGTTCCAGTGCTGCTGGACTTGATAGCAAAGAATGGATTCACACCCAGAGCAGGCGGCCACTCGGACTCCAGGGGGCGCTCTGGGCCTCGACAGCGGCAGACCACCGGTGAAGATGCGAGACCTGAACAAAAACCCTCAGACGCCTCCAAACCCTACACGGCGGATCAGCTGGAGGCCGTGAGGAGGTCAGGCCGACTGACATAGAGTGTACTCTGCGGGTATATGTTCTCCGTTTATATGGAATCTGATGTGATGTGTTTTTTCTTCACAGGATAAAACAATGCAAGGACTACTATGAAACCCTCGGGGTCCAGAAAGACGCGCCCGAGGACGAACTGAAACGATCATACAGAAAACTTGCTTTGAAATTCCATCCAGACAAGAACCACGCTCCAGGGGCCACGGAGGCTTTTAAAGGTAACATGCACGAAACTGGGGTTCATCAATCATCATAGTCTGTTCTCTGTGATGCTCAAACACAATTCGACTTTGTGTTTTTCCTTTCCTCAAGCTATCGGGAACGCGTACGCCGTCCTGAGTAACGCTGGCAAACGGCAGCAGTACGATCAGTGTGAAGAGGAGAGGCAGCATCCGTCCACACACGAACCCAGTCAGGGAAACTTCGAGCCAGACATCTCGCCTGAAGACCTGTTCAACATGTTCTTCGGAGGAGGATACCCGTCAAGTGAGTGCCTCTGCTACACCTTGTGCTTTCAGACCATAGACAGCAAATCAAGATGGACGACATTACAGGCTCCACAAAAGTGAGGCCAAACTGCATCCATCGCCCCCTGGTGGTCATAAACCCTGATGATGCTCTCATCACACAGACTTTGCTCCAAGTGTTAATTTTGTTTTTAATATGTTATTTCATGCTATAAATACAGGGGGAAACGTCATTATTGACAGACCGACTCACGATGTTCATCCAATCATATATACAGAACATTTTGGCTTAATTTCTGGATAGTGGGAGGAAGTGGAGACGTGTTGTCGACCTTTATAAACAGTCTATGTTTTATTCCATGTTAAAGAGGTAGATAGATAGATAGATAGATAGATAGATAGATAGATAGATAGATAGATAGATACTTTATTAATCCCGTGGGAAATTAAGGTCATCCAGTAGCTTATACACTTATACACTTAACCAACATACATATATAAAACACATAAACATAGGTAGAACATTGCAGATACAGGTACATGAATGGGTCTGACCCTATGTTACAGAATGCAATGATGTGATTGTGTCAGTGTCTAGTATGGAAGAGTTATGCTCTGTATGTTAAGTGCCACGTGTGCTACCTTCATCCAGGTGCTGCTAACGTGTACGCTAACGGTCGGATGCGTCCTCCGAGGAGAGAACGACGAGAGCGACCGCGAGAGGTGAGTTGGATGTTTTACTTTCTAGCTCCTATGGCAAGCCGATTGAGCATTTATTCCATATCCTTGATATCAAGTTTCCGTCCCCTCCACTAGTTCGGTCATTGTCAGCACTAGTGGGGCACACAGTGTTACTAGTAAGGTTTCTGTTTTAACTAGTTGAACAAAAGTGTCACTAGTTGCTGAAAAAGAGTGACTAGTAAGATTTTCTGTTTTAACTAGTTGGACAAAAGAGTCACTAGTTGCTGAAAAAGAGTGACTAGTAAGATTTCTGTTTTAACTAGTTGAACAAAAGTGTCACTAGTTGCTGAAAAAGAGTGACTAGTAAGATTTTTTTCTTCAACTAGTTCAGTAAGATGCCGAACTAGTTCGACCAAATGTCCAACTAGTGCTGACAATGACCGAACTAGTGGAGGGGACTGAAACTTGATATCAAGGATATGGAATAAATGCTCAATCGGCTTACCATTAAGCTCCTTCTACCTGCAGACGTGATGTAATGTTACTATTTAACAGCAGGGGGAGTCCTTGAGTCATCTGTGATTTTTTTCTACCTCTGCAATATTCAAGTGTCTGTTTTTTAAAGAGCAGAGAGAGGTTGGAATGATGTCATGTTTCCTCTGCAGGGGGGACTCGCTCTCTTCGTGCAGGTCATGCCCATCCTCATCCTGGTTATTGTGTCAGCGCTCAGTCAGATCATGGTCAACACCCCCCCCTACAGCCTCAGCTTCAGGCCGTGAGTTTGATCCCTTCCCTGAATTAACACTATCACACTGTTTTACTGCAAATTTACACATAAAACAATCATCTTCCCCCCTCAATTCTGTGTAATCTAACCCTTGATTGTTCGATTTTCATGCAGTTTTTGAACAAAAGCCATTTGAAATATTGTGTTACTAGTTGTTTTGTAGCCTCAGATCTATTGTGACTTGTCTGTTTTGTAAAGAAAGGTTCCATATCGCCTCCTCATGATTTTCTGGCTCCGTGTGTCTGGCCTCCTTCCACATTTCTCCCCTGCCTTTGTGTCCCTGATCCACTTCTGTCGTTTCTGGCCCGTACTCCAGACGTTATCATCATCAGAGTCGTGCTCACAGAGACAGACGGTGCCAGGCCTGTCAACCTTGTCATCGCCGGTCACGTGTTACATCGCTCACACTTTTTGTCCTTTCCCCCGTGCAGGTCAGCAGGTTACACCCAGAAGAGGCTAACCGAGCACCTGAAGGTGCCATATTACGTGGGGGATCAGTTCTCCAAAGAGTTTACGGGGATGAATCGGAGGAATTTAGAGCGTTCGGTGGAGGACGATTACATTTCCAACCTTCGCAACAATTGTTGGAAGGAGAAACAACAAAGTATGTGTGCCAATATTAAGCTGCGAATATTGACTGTTTGTTCTGCCAGTTCTGGGCAAAGGATTAAAAAAACATATTCTGTTTTTTTATCACCTCCCTCCTCTCTTCTGTCTTTCATGAATTGTTTCCTGCAGAGGAAGGCATGTTATACAGAGCTCGCTACTTTGGAGACTCGGATCTGTACCAGAGGGCACAGAGGGCTCGCACTCCGAGCTGCGTCAAGCTGTCCGAGATCACGGCGTCACAACACGGTTGAAGCTGCTTTCATATTCAAACACAAGTATCCAGAATCAAACCGAAAACCTTTTGTTCGGAGGCCACCTGCATATTCATTCATTGTTTTCTTGTCGTCTCTAGGTTTCCCCAATCAGTACTGAGGTTTGCTGGCTGTAAATAGACGAGCTTTACTATCTGGAGACTGACAACGACTCAACAAGCAACACAAACAAACCAGCAGCAATCTGCATCGAACTGAACTGAAAAACAAACTGGATGAAACTATGAATTTTATTATGTCAGGTTTAAAATGTAACATTAACATAATGATATGAAAAAGGAAAAGCCACTGAAAACAGCTCGTCCCCCTGACAAGACACCGGCCTGGAAAACCTCCACGTCCCAGTTTTGCCTGGAAGCCGTGACCATGGCCGAGCTCACTTGTTTTTTTTGTCTCCTTCTAAGAATGCAGTATCAACCGCCCATCATTTCCCTTAAATTGCAATCAAGCTGCATAGATATATGTTCTAGAATGTGCCTGATTTGTTTCCCACCAAGATCCATGAATTATTTCCTGGGAAAAAATGGGAAAATGTTGAAAAGGAAAATTCCTGCATCTTGATATTTTTTATCTGCACAAAAAATTCACTGCATTGGGTTTAAACATAAGCTCCTCGGCGGATGTAACCAGAGAGGGGGGGTGGGGTTACATGCTGTATGGATGTTATATATGTAGCAGCTGATTAGAAACCACAGCGAACGCTTCCTCTGTCATTTTAATCAGTCAAATCCGTCCAGGGGAGGAGTCGGGGGCTGGATTTTTGCTTGTTTGACTTTAAATGCACATTGTGAAACTATGCAGGGATAATGTGAGACCTCTGATGAATACACACTCATGTCTAAGGTTTGTCGAGACATGTGAAAACTGGGATCTGTCATCTTTTTCTGCTGTTTGTGTGTCGGTGTGTGTGTGAGAGAGAGATAACAACCATGAAATGTCCCTTTACACTTTACCTCATTTAATTATATGAAGGATTGAGTGATATAATGTACTGTAAACGCCAAGAGTAAGAGAGGTGCCTATCCACGAAGAGGGGCTTTCACAGGCTTTATTGCTGGAGTGTACTGTCCCATCTGATGTTCATCTTTTTGTTCATAGAATGCTATTTATTCTCTGACTATTTATTCTTAAGACTAAGAACAGATTATCACACAGAACCTTTTTCCACCATGTTTTTAGTCCCGGATGAAAAATAAATGTGGATGCTTGAAACGTGTGGGACGCGACTCATTTCTCCAGAGCAGAATGTGGAAACAAAAGGTTGAGTCAGCACTAAACTCTGGCTGGCTCACGGAGTGAAGCTGGGAACTGGGAACTGGGAACATGGCTCAGTGCACGTTCACGTTTTGGGAGACGTGCAGAATGTCCCCGGCTGTTTTTGGCAGTTGTTGCAAAATGTACTTCCACACTTTTTATGACTGTTGTGCGTGATTCGTCTGGTTCAGCTGACGGTCATGACGAAATAACATTATTCCTCAATTCAAATAGGTTAGTGCTAGTTTCATAAAGGTTCTACGACTGTTTACTCAGCAGAATGGAGCCAACTTTTCCACTGCTTATACATAATAATTAATATATTAATTTACACAATTACCATAGGAAACACGAACCAGGATGTAAAACTGCAAACTAGATCTGACTGGGTTCATGAAATAAGTCGACATACAAGAGAGCTGTAAAAAAAATAATTTATTTGCGATCATGAAAATACAAACTCAGTGCAATGTTATGGGTATTTGAATATCAAATAAATAAAGTTAAAAGCAGGACAGGGCTACACAGATACAGGATCAAGGTACATTGGAATCATTAGCCTCAGCTTTACACATATACTGCACAAGGCAAGCACTGGTAGTCCTTTGTTTCAGTCACTGTAAAAGGTCCCTAAGGGTTTGCTTATGGTACAGTTCATCACGTACAATCAGTTAACTGCATTGTGAAAAAAAAAGAAATAAAACAATGGGTTTCAATGAATATAACCATAGAGCTAGCTGCCATCATGTGGTTTCAATAGAAACTGAGGTACACACTTTAATACTTGCAAAATAATGCTATTAACCATATATAGCATGATAGTTAAATGTTGCAATTGAAAATATGGAAATGTCGACGAGGAGCAACATCCGCTCACGTACCATAACCTTCGACTACCGTACAGTAGAGTCGTCATCCTGACTAAGTGCATCCTCGCACCTTACGCAGAAGGCATTACACACACAGTACGAGTACTGAGGCCCTTCTGGGAGATTTACTGGGCATTTCTAACAATGAAGATCCCCTTGCATTTCTCAACATTCCTCAATGAGCAGTTCTTCAGAACAATACAGTTTCTTCTTAATCACGCGGAAACCAGTCCGAAGTTTAATCTCTTGTCTCACTACTGGAGCGGAAGGAGACTTTGTGCTAAAGAGTCCTTGGATCTTGGGCCACAGGCCGTCCGACTCCAGCCTCAACACCAGAGTCAGCTGGAAGGTGGGGACCAGGTAGGGGTCTACGGACAGCTGCCCCATGCTCTCACAGATGGCCCCCTGCTCCACACACAGGTCAATGAGGGCCCCCCGCAGGCCGCAGGGCTCGCTGGCCGCCAGGTGAAGGAGCTCCTGCCCGATGTGCTCCAGGAGTTTCTCCGGGATGAGCAGTTTGGTGCAGCGCAGGGCGCAGTCAGAGTCTTTGGCCTCTCGCAGGCTGGCTTCTATGAGTTCCACCACGTCTTTCAGGATGGTCTCCTCCATCGGGTCATAAAACAGGTCCTCATCGGAGGGAGAGAGGTCACCGGAGATGTCAGAGCCTGTAGTGAAGAAACCCTGGGTTAGAACTGGAACCAGGCATCGAGGGGAGAATAATGAGATCCAAGTCTC
Organism: Pseudopleuronectes americanus; assembly: GCA_038501795.1. Lineage (NCBI taxonomy): Eukaryota > Metazoa > Chordata > Actinopteri > Pleuronectiformes > Pleuronectidae > Pseudopleuronectes > Pseudopleuronectes americanus. The sequence continues at coordinate 11,673,083 of CM076735.1, forward strand.
ACAAAAAGACTGCAAGTAGGGCTGGGCGATATATAACCAAATGTTCTATATAGAAAATAAACTTTATTTATGTAGCACCTTTAAAAACGGTGTTAACAAAGAGTTTTGGCAGACAAAGGATACTCAGGGGAACACTGGTAAAAACATTTTTTGATGAAAGCAATAAAAATACTCAGATGACTTCAAATATTAATTATAATAACATTATTATTTTTTCTTTTAAGTTTAAAAACAATTTTTTCTCCTGAGATAAAGTTGAGGTTTTAAATCACTTTACCAGCAGTTTGCACAATGCACACGTAATCTAATGGGACTTTGAATGAAAATAACCCTGCACTAATCACAGATATGGTTTTTATCATCGCCCAGCCATTGTTCCTGGATGCCTCTGCAGCACTGCTCACCTGAGTCTGACAGGTCGCTCCTGCTTCCATTGTTGTAGCCCAGCTCCAGGCTGCTGCTGCTGCTGCTTCCAGAGGCGCTGAAGTCGGCGAGTCGCTGCACCAGTTTGCCCCAGGACAGCCTCCTGTCCACCGGGGAGTGGGGGGAGCCGCTGGCCTCGCTGGGTGCACAGAGAGCAGGCATGTCTGTCCTCTTCTCTGGTCGGATTGCTAACCGGGAGAAACAAAGACAACAGGTCAGTGAAGTTTAACTTGCAGCGAGTTGCTGACAGAGAAAAAAACAGGAAAGTTGAAGCAGAGCTAGCCTCGGACATCTTTGTTCAGATGTAGCCAGCAGGTAGTTGAGAAGCTGTTTAATCTGTTAAAACGAGCTAACAAGCCTAGAAAACCAGCCATTGTGACCCAATACTTACAGCTTGTGTTAAGACGACGCTGTGTGAGTCCGTTGTGCGCTTCAGGTTGCTTATTTCCACGGTTATTGTCTCGCAAAACAACAATCTGCTGTCTCCTATGACTCCTCCGTTCCTCATCAGCTGTCTGAGCTCAGGGATCCGTCCTGCAACAATGGTTATATACTGCCTGGCGGGCCACGCCCCCCGCCTCCCGGGCCAGCCAATCGAAAAGGGAGGCACGCCATCTGACCCAGTGTCCTGCCTGGTAACATAGAGAAGGAGAGAAAAACAGCAAGAGGAGGAGGAGGAGGAGGAGGAGGAGGAAGGAGGGGGGGCTAGAGGGGGATGGTGGCGATGAAGAGCAGATCCCAGTGTTGTGGAAATGTACAGAGATTTGCCTGCATCAGATTGTGTTGCACCTCTTTGTTGTTTCATGTATCCCACCACCTCAGCATGGGTGACTATATGTGCTGTTGTGTCTCTTTGTGTGTCTGTGTGCAGCCTCACTGCTGACAGCCTGGAACAGAGTCCAGCAGGCAGCAGGCAGAACTCAGCCTGATCAGTGTTGCAGTGCACATTACGTCACTTGTTTTGCAGGAGCATTACATCAGATTTCGCTCAGCAGCCACACAGGGGTGCAAACAACAAGATCTGCTGCATAGTGCAACACTGCGTATATGATAGGATGGCAATAACATGACAGTGTGCCCTGTAAGGATATGTGACAGCTCTTTGTCCTTGGATAGAACAAAGAATACACGCAGGGCAGTGGGAACACAGTACAGTATCCATCAATTAGTTATCTTGCCTTTGTTGTTCACCCCAACTTGAGGTAGAGGCACAAGCAAACAGCAAGCACAGTGGAAATGTGCACAGTGCATTGCACAAACTGCCTGGTGTTGTGTTTCTCTTCTGGCAGGGCCGCACTGTGGCTTACTGCAAGGTTTGCACAGGGGAAACTTTTTGGAGATATGTGCTGCGTCGATGCACGTGAGTGGGATGGGCTGTTCTTTTTTGTCGGGGAGGAACTGAAAGATGTAAACACGTGAAGGCACAGTATGTTCTAAAGGGGAGGATGTTGTGAGTTTGCCGTCACAAAGTTTGGGTGGGGGAGGGAGGAAAAAAGTTGGTTCCCTTTTGTTTTTTTTCATCCGACTGGACGAGGCGTACAGGCAGCTCTTGGAAAGCACACACACTTGTAAAAGTTACAGTAGTTCCAAGAAAGCTGTGCTGTAAAGTGAGCTGTTGTTCCAGAAGGAATTTTGATCTGCAGCTGTATGAAAAGGTGTGGCCTCTCGTGCTCAGGGCTTTCAGACGTTTACACTGAACAGGACGTTCTGTACGTGCCCTCCGCTCATTTGTTTAAAAAAAACACTCGACTCGCTGAGCAAAACACCGAGATCTGCATCTTTCCTCGCTGAACACGCACGGCAGGGACGTGACACTGAATCCATCACATCTATTAGTGTCGGGCTTCAGCTCGTTCAAGAGACGGAAAAACATTAAAAAACACACAACATGCAAATTTAATCTATCCCCCTCTATAGTCTGGGACAAACCGCACGACACAGAGAAAACAAACAGAAACAGAGCCATGACCTGTCGAAGTTTGACTTTATTTACAAGCTTTCTTTGTTTTCGAGCAGCGACCAGGATCCACACAGAGAGGAGGGTGGACTGAACAGGCACCTGGTTTTCAGATTCATGAGTTACAGAGCAGCCAAGTGCAAAAACAACATCTCACTCTAAGGGATTCATTACGTTAGCAAAGATAGTTTTGTTGTCGCAGCCTTAGAGCAGACTGGACTGGCAACACTTTATTAGCTTAAACCATTTGAAAAGTATTAACAATCTATTACAAAAGTTGAATTTGTTAAGTTATCATAGAAGATTTGAAGTGGAGAAGAGTTTATCTAAATATGCAGGGATGAAAAGAACAAGTTGCTTTAACAAGTAATAAGTAAACAATGCTCATACAATAAAAGGAGTGATAAAATATTACATCTCACATTGTATATCTCCAGGTAACATTTCAAACATAAACCCATAAAAGGAGGGATATAATTTATGAACTGAAATAAAAGTATCTCCTTTCCCTTATATTTGGCTGATTTGTTAACCAAAGGCATCTGGGTCATCTTTCCTTAAGACGGTGTAAATCCCAGCAGCTGTTCGATTGGTTTGTATCGCCACTCGTCCGCTTCCAGCTCCTCCACCAAGCTCGCCAGCTTCTCCATTCGAGACACTTGTTGATCTGGGGGAATGTGAGACAGTGGATCAGTCGGTGTAATGTTCTTTATGGGAGCATGCAAATTCAAAAGAAAATCTGCATATGCGGTTACTGGCTTACCGTGTTTGACCTGTTTCAGTGTTGAGGCCACTTGGTAGCTGAATACAGACTCGCATAAAAATCTATCGGAGCCATCTGAAAGGAGACACACAAAAGTGGAAATTTAAAGATTTCTTCAGAAGATTTAACCGCAGAGTTGGAAAATGAGGCTGTGAAGCTTTTTCAGTAAAAAGGCCCATTCAGAGTTATGAAACAGTCAAAAACAAGACAACAAAGAGAAGCAGCTTGAGACCTTCAGCGTCACTGTGCCCTTATTCATCACTTTGTTGGTTGTTTTTCAAATTCACGGTGCTCTGCTGCTTAAATAATCACGTTAATTAGTGTAGTTTGAGCCGCACAGGCAACAAGGGGGAGTAAAGAGCCAGGTGGCCTTTTGCTCCCATAAACAAATCCTGTGTGCGGGGCAGTGACGAGCCAGTGAATGAAGCACGAGGGAGGATCAGTGGAACTCGGCTGCCGGCTTAAAGCTGGATTTAGGTAAAACAGAGAATAGACACATTCTAAATAAATGTTTCAAAGTGCAGATTGTCAAAAGCTTTGTGATGAAGAATTATTTTAGTCCCCAGCATTGCAACTAATTCAACTTGACAATAATGAAGATTATCAACAGAAATTTCCCAAAGTGTCTTCAACCAGTTACCAATAGAAGAAGTCTTTTTCTTAAAATTGCAGAACTATGGTAATTTACTCCATCACAAGTAATTGTTTAACCATTAAACAATTTATATGTGTAGAAGTATATAAGAGTTTAGATATCAAAATGGTCTAATAGTACCAAAGGTAGAATTACTCATTATGCAGATCAGTCCATTAATATAGGCTGGTTTAGCATTATTGGTTAATCAATATGTAAATAACTTAAAAATGGCTGCTGGTAAACGTATTGGCATATTACATTAACTTTACTTAGCTTTTAATAATATATCAAAAATATTGATTATGTTCATAACTATTTAGAAAGTCACTTGTTATCAAAAGCTGTATTGACGACAATAATTCCTCTCAAAATGTATTGGACTAGAAGTAGTATCTAATAGCAACACTCATGCAAAGTACTGGTACCCAATACTAAATTAATTTATATTCCATTGCTGCATCTGCATTTATTGACACTCAGGAAACAGGATCATAGGTCACAGTTGTGAAACAAATTTTCCAACGGTTAATAAAAGACGCTTGGCTGCATTTTTAAATGACTTCCAGAAAGCTGCAATAACTGTAGAGGTTGTCTTGTAAGCATTAGTCAGATAAACGGGTGCTTAGCTCTAAGATCTGAATGCTTCATTCAGCACATAATCTGCAACTCTCGGGAAAAATGATGTTGCATTTGCACCATAGGCACCAAGTGACTGACACCAACCTATGTGGCTCGGTTCTCTCTATGTGAAGATAACCCTAGCATTTATTATTATATTTAATGAATCTTTACTTATCAGATATGATTGCGACTGAGATCTATTTTTCAAGAGAGCACAAAACATTCATCATCAGATATACACAGTATCAATAAACAGAAATAACACAACAAATTGCAAGAGTCCTAAAACATTATCAAGATAATAAAGTTTTAAAACATCCAATGGGAATGAACGCCTTCAGTTCAAAAGACAGCTTGAAGCTCATTCCACTGAAAAAGACGTGTAGCATTTAAACCCAGTTGTGTGAAGATGAGTGGGTGCATGAGGTGAAGTCATTGATGGATCTTGGTTTGTAGATGTTGAAAGAGATGTGAGGTCGTTTGGGAACTTAAACACTAGACTAGAGCTTTATGAATAAATATGAGACGATAACTTAATTTTGTCTGTAGAGGGGATCATCCATTGTTGTGATACAGGGACCACTGATGAGCGGGACGTTTGTCATTGCTGATAAAGCATATAAACTATCATAAACAGGGTTTACCTGAAGTAAGGATGGAGCAGAGGGACATTTAGAAACAGACACAGCTTTTAACTCTTTAATGTTACTGGTCCTGTATGTTTGTGTGGTTCATCTCTTGCCTAATTGTGAAGATAAGAGAGAAAGATGGCCCCAGATCAGTGGTGACTCTTACCTTCCATCATCTCCCCTGCACCTTTTGGATATGTGTACAGCACTTTCCTGGGAGGGATGAGCTCTGAGGCGCTGAATCCGGATCCTGTCACCGAGCTGCCGCTGACACCCCCCGCGGAGGAGGACGAAGAGGACGCAGCCATCGTGTTAGAAACCTTTAAAACACACAAACACACGAGGCTCAGTTAGATAAACCAAACCTGTCAATTCTACCGCTAGTGGGAACAATCAGCTGTGAGTGGCTAGCAGGGAAGCTAACAACCCTGCTAACAGCAATAAAGTCAACAACCAGCCGCCATTAGTATCATGAGACACATCACATGAATAATACATCTATTTTAAACTATATGAACCAACCGTTGTTGTCCAGATGAATCTGCATCGACTCTAAATCCGCGCTGTTCTTTCTGTTGTTTGTTTGTGTAGTTGTGTTCTTACTACCACTTTGCGACACATGCAGCGTTTTACGCTCCGACAGCAGATTTCAAAACTATGCGGATGAAACGCTGCCACTGCTTTCTTAAGGGAATGTTCGATCCTTATTGTTTGTAGATCTGCTCACGAGAAACCAGCGGAAACGTTGACCTAATTGTACGTCACGACGCTGAAGTCAGACTCCTAGTCGACAGTGATGTTATACTGGAGGAAATAAAGGTTTTGAACTTTTTAGAATGGGACTCGAACATCGTTGAAACTTAAACTAAAATGTCTAAAAATATTTCACTTCATTAAAGCGTAAAGAAACGGAAAACGTGTACTTTTCAATTCTTCTCCTAGCTATCGAATGGAAAGCTAACTTCAACGTTGGTGGAAACGTCATCAGCAAGTTAGCTAGCTAGCTGAATTAGCAACGAGCTAACCAGAGACTTGCCTGTGTTGTTAGCTGTGCTTAGCTTCAGCTAACGTTGTCAAACTTGCACTATGGAGGTTTTACGTCCCTCGCTCATCAATATAAATGGAAGAATATACCGAAGAAATGTCATCAAGGAGGAACAGTATGAGGAGGAAGAGGAGGATTTCTCCTACATGGGTCCATCAGGTTAGTGTTGACAGACAGCAGAACTTCACTAACTCAGTTTATTAGGGAACATCAAGCTAATGCAGAAGTGCTGTCACAAATAACACCGTCATGAAATGCAAATTGTGTGTTTAAGATGTGTTGAGCTGTACTGAATAGTGTTGACAGGGGTTCCTATTATTGTGACCATCCCATTCAAATCAATGAGGGTGGGCTTATCGGCAGAAAAACCATGCAGCTGAATCTACACCTTTTAACACTGTTTCAACAAAACTTGACCTTCATAAAGGGAGGGCTTATTGTGGGACTATTCAATTTGATTGATATATTAGTGCTGTCAGGCTTTAGCCATAATAGAAAGAAACCAATAACCTATATGTGTGTTTGTTACTTAGAGAGCGAAGAGCTGGAGGCAGAGGAAACCTGTGATACCCACCTCATTGAACAGACTGATAAAGGATACCGCTGTGCCATCGACGTCCCAAGTGTCCTTTACAAGTGAGTGATCTACAAAATAAAAGTGTTTTGATCGTTCTGCACATGAGTTTTTGTTTCTAAGCAGCACAACGCGTGTCTGTGTTTCCTTGTTTGCTTCATTTCTCTACGCAGATACATCATCGGGAAAAAGGGAGAAACACGCAGACGTTTAGAGATGGACACAAAGACGTCGATCAACATCCCGAAACAAGGGGTGGAGGGACAGATTGGTGAGGATTAATCAAACCATCATAACACAGATGGAAACTGATGAGAGGGCACATCCTGAGAGAGATTTTCTCTAAACTTTTCTTCCATCTTCTCACAGTTATCACAGGCTCCCACAAAGCTGCCGTTTCATCTGCTGTCACTCGAGTCGAGGTCCTCCTTGACGGTTTCCGTAGAAAGCAGCCTTTCACGCACTTCCTGTCATTTCCTCTCAATGATCCCAAAATCCAAGAAGGATTCCTTCGGTTCAAAGATGAGGTGTTGGAGAAGTGTTCAAAGGTATGTTGTTTTATATGTGTGGCACATTGTATTGTTCTTAAAGTCTATGTTGACAAATTGTTGTATCTTGATGTGTAGGATCATGGAGTAGATGGAAGCATATTTCAGAACCCTGCAAAGCTTCATCTGACAATCGGCACAATGTCTCTGCTAAATGAGATGGAAGTGAGAAAAGCATGTGAACACCTCCAAGAGTGTCAAAACGTCCTGAGGTAGGGGCCAGACAAGGATTCTATATCATGCTCAGATTTGAACTGTATAACTAAATAAATAACTTCTTTATTTGAGTTTAAAAAACAAAACTTCACTGCTGTTAAAGGAAAAATCTGATTATGTTTAATATTTATCTTACTGTTGGCAAAGCCCATGAAAACAAAGAATAAATTCCTCCTACAAACAAGTATCACCTGTGTAGCTGAAGTCAAGTAAACCGTATTCCTCGCTGCCATAAAAAATATTGTCTGGCTTTCATGTTCCTAAATGGCAATAAACATTGTTACTGGAGTTAAGTTCTAGACGAGCCCACTTACACCTTCCTCCTGTTAATACTCACTAGTAGCTCCATATCTACTGTGGAAAATGGTCCCTAACAAACACCAGTTTGAGTCGTCTTTGCTAAAAACTACTGAGCCCTGTTTTAGGGAATTAACCAGTATGATTTCAATTGAAAGTATACATTTTTGAGTTATTTTAAGGAGGTCTTCAGCTTTATGGATGAACTCTGGGTAGAGAGGGGGTTTGGCAGTGGGAACGTATCGTGAGACTGATGTTGGTTTTAGTTCATTGATGGAATTTTGGCTTAGAAAAATATAGTTTATCACCAGCCTTATTCTTTAATGAAATTTGTACTTTTGAGAAGGGAAATTAGATTACATGTAACTAGATTGGATTTTATTGCGTAGATTAGATAAGGTCAAACTTAATTGTCAGATTGGGGCTGAAAAATGTGTGGTGTCCAAAGCCAAGTCTGCTAAACAGCAGAATCCAACACAGAGAGCTGCAGTGTAAAGTGAAGGGGCCACACTGAACTATGATGCTGGTTTGTGATGGTGTTTTGTGTTGTCGCACATCAGGGAAATCGCTGGAGGAAAACCTCTGCCGCTGGAGGTGACGGGTATAGAATACATGAATGATGACCCAGCCATGGTGGATGTGCTGTACGCAAAAGTCAATGTGAAAGACAGATCTGACAAGTAAGTGGATTAGTGATGAAAACCTTGTGGAGAGATAAGTAAATCAGAAAATCTGACAATCTATTATCCCTTTTTGAAACATGATCACACTTTAGGCTACAGGTGATCGCAGAGCGGCTGGTCGAGCACTTTGTGTCGGCGGGGCTGATGGTCAGAGAGTGGGACCGGGTGAAGCTGCACGGCACTGTGATAAACACTCTGTTCAGGAGGGACACCACAGGTAAAAACATTACATACACATGACGGGCTAACGCAAAACAGCATCTGTGCCTGGCGCTTGTGTGAAAACAAACTCGCTAACCAGCTGTGATCCCATTGGAACCTCCTGCCCTGAAACCCATTTGCCAATGTCCCCTTATTGTGTTATGGCTCGGACTGGATCCTGCAGTGACGACAAAGCTTAATGTCGGACACCACAGCTACAGATTCCTGAGGAGAGGCAGGATCGGGCTGCTAGCTCTGCGTTTGGCCACAGCTCTGTTTACATGCTCCAAGCTGCGTGTTTTTCCAAGTACTGTGACAATGGCTTCATTCATTTTGGCCATGGATCAAGTCCAGCCCCAGTTCGCCAAATTTGAGCAGCAACACAACACAAGGGAGGCGCTGTGTCACTGCCGACCATGTTTACCAGCATGCTGCAACATTCTATTAAAATTCTACGTTTTTTATTTTCCCAGGCTAATTTGACAGACTAACTGACCTTGATCTCCCTTTATTATTGTACTACAGCCGTACAACTGTGTCAGCAAGTAAACAGGTTTATTTGATCAGGAGATAACAGGTCCACATGTGTTTGCCCTGTGCTACATTTTACAGCTCGTCTTTTTAACTCCGGTGTTTTTCCAGGTGAGGACACAGGCAGCTCCAGGAGACAGACCATGAACGAAAGAGAGGCTTTCGATGCCAGGAACATATTAAAGGTGCGAGGCAAATCTTATCCTGCCTTGGCTTTCAAGATAATAAATCTCATGAGGATGTTTTTACATTGTTTTTAGCTTTTGTCTAAATGAACCACAAAAATATGGGCTTGCTTAAAAACTCTGCTTCATACACACAAGTCTTTAAACACAGAGAATTTGATCTGTGTGAAGTGGCTTTGAAAGTTTCGTAAAAGATTCTGAAATTGTTGGACACAGTTCGTTGAAAGAAGTGAGGAAAGAGGGTGTCGGAGATTCTTAGTGATGAAGTATCCTGACGCCTTTTAAATTTCAGAGAAAAATGATCGATTCATGTTTTTTTTTAAAGAAACACTTGACAAAATATGATTGTAAATTCTGTAAAGTGATGTCTCACCCCAGATTGACACAGCAGATAGAAAGCATGTGTTTAAAAAAACCAAAATCCTTGATTTTCTTTCCTCTGAAAATGACACAAAGCAAATCTTCAGTCCCCCGTAACTATGGTAATGGAATGTTTGCACACACTAACCTTCGTTTCTCTAAATCTCTCACTGGTTAAAACTGCTTCTCATATTGAAAAGATGCATTAATTGTATAATTATATGTGCTGCTTTCATGACAGGAATTCGGTGCTCATCGTTTTGGAGAGTTTGAGCTGAAGACTGTCCAGCTGTCCCAGAGATATTCCACAGATTGTACGGGTTACTACACGTCTGCAGGGAGCATCAGCTTCTCATGAGATACTAAAGAGCTGACCTTATTCTGAGGTAAGAAACTAAACATTTGAGAGATACAGTTTCTAGTTTAAAAGGAACACTTGAAGTGTTGTCAATGGTGTTGTCCAGTAGGTGGCAGGAGAGGACATCTTGTTTTATTGAACACAAATCCTGATACATCTTTATCCAGATATTTTGTTATATACAACACATGGGGAGCAGTTTAAGGAGGAAAACTAAAATGATCAGAGTGCAGAATGATTGGAAGTGGAGAATAAAGCTCATTTAACAGATTAAACAGCCATGCAACTTATTCCTGTTCAAGAGAGCTGAATTAGGGTGTTTGTACTACTCCAAACAACGGATTCTCTTTAGGGAACATACAATTACAATTTTTATGTAACTGACAAAAGAGAGAATGAAAATAATCGGTTTATTTGTGCAGAGATTTGATTTTAAATGAGATTCTCCGTAAAAGTATGTTCCTTTGTGAGCAACAGAAAAGGAGATGAAACAACCACTCAATGTTCACATTCACACTCATGGGCAATTTAGAGTCACTCGTTGACCCAACCTGAGTGGGAGGAAACTGGAGTACCTGGAAAAACCCCTTGCAGGTACTGGGAGAGTATTCAAAAAATAGTCTGTGGCTTTTCCAAATACAAAGTTACCCCACTAGCTGATGACAATTTAATGTGACGTGTGGAACTCATTGTAGCTGTTTTCAGACATGACTTCCAGAAAATGTCTGGAAAATTGTGTCCAGAAGATTTCTGGGGTTTTCTTTTGAGATATGAAAACGAGTTTGCCCGAGTCAGACGGGTTCACAACAACAGGAATATTCCTGTGGCATCTGGGTAGAGCAGGCAGGAGGCAGGACATGACATGTGTTAGAAATGTCATCAACAAGCCCACTCGCTCGCTGTGAACTATCTTGACATTTACAAGAGGGCAGGCAGGAAAAGTTCCACAAACTAACTCACTCAGACGTTTGGGTTCTCGCATGAAGACCCTCTGGGGAAATGTTCATGTGTGACAGCAGCTTGTGAGACTGTGAGGTTCCCAGGAAAAAGTCACGATAATCGCTCCAAAGATAAATGGCGTGCCAAACCAGGAAGTGTTCATAGATTCTGAAACGAGCAGTTTGAGCTCTAGCTGATCAGTTCTCATCTGCAAACTGGTGGTTATTTTAAGTCTTATCCATTTCCTCTCATGTCGCTGCCTCATGAATGTGTTAATGCGTCATGGCGTGATTTATTATACCAGTCTGGGGTTTTTTGGACTTCTTTATCAGTGTCCTTCCCACTCGAGCCACAACCTTGTCCCCACTCCCGTCTGCTCACTGTCAGTGACTACAGACGTCGGACACAGCTTTTTATTTTTTCAGCTCTCCCTTCAGCTGCCGACGTTCTCTGCTTTGCATTCAGGAGGGCGCCTGCCGAGTGTCCTAAAGTTACACTGATGGAAACTGAGGGCCCTTTTTTGTTTGTCAGCTCTGCCATCCCGTGCTGTCCACCCCCCCGTCTTTTTTTCTTCGCCTCTGCCCCTTGGAGCCATGTCAAGAGACACCATTAAGACAGGGACATGCAAATTTTGTCATCGGATACACAGGCAGCCGGTTGATGCCGTCCATGCATCGACTCCAACACCGTCTGGGCATAAGATGTATCTTTTCAGACCCAGAAAAGGAACCTGATTACCCGCTCCCTGTCTCCTGGGAACACGCTTGTTAGTGGGTCAGCAGTACACATTCAGCTTAATGCCACTCGAAGGTAACTGATGCAGCGAGGATTCTCAGGATTGCCAATACTATTCGTCACAAGCACGCAGAGACAGGGAGAGGGAGGGAGAGAAAGAGAGAGAGAGAGGGAAGATGGTTTGGAAGTTAATGAAATTCAGTGCGACTGTGTGCGTCCTTGTTTCTTTTGGCAGGGACATGATTAAGGACGTACCGGGCAGATGTCTTCACTAATGATCGCACTGAGAACACATGTGAGGGAACATACGCCATCCGCAGGCAGACTGACTCTCAGGACAGATTCAATATGTCACGAGATTCATAAGGTTTATATTAACGCAAGATGTTCACACTATGTGTTTATTTAAATGAGCAAATGTGGGTTTTGTGGTCTTTTTGGAAAATGTATCAACTGTAAGTCTAAAAATAGGAAGAATTGTGCAGCATTAAGCATTTATGATGTTAACGGTGTTTTGGGACAATAATAACATCCTGTGAAATCACATTATATATTATTAACCCTAACCCTAGCCCACACTAGGAATTAGAGTAGTTATAATAAGGACAAAATGTTGCAGTGTGTTGTAGATCATTAATTGAATACTGCTCACAGATTTCAAACAGGGGGCTGAAAGTGAATTGTTGAGGAAAAATGTGTCTCATAGTTTGTGAGTGCCCAAGGCAACATCTTTAAATCATTTGTTTTGTCCGACTAACAAGAAACACCCAAAGAAAAAAGAATTTCAAAGATACAAAACGGAGAAAATCAGGAAAGGCTTATATTTTTTAATCCGGAACAAGCATCTGTTTGGTAATTTTGGTTGATAATTGACAGGAATGATAATTGGTTCTGAATTTTATTCATATTCTAGTTTACATTAGAATTTTAAAACACCTTTATATGATATCTAAAGATTTCATAAAGGCAGAATTGATTTGATTCTCTGATAAAATCATGCCTTCTTCTCTGACCCTTGATATTTCGAGTCCCCTCCAATAAGCCTGATAAATACGACCCATCATTCTGTTTCTCTTAATGTAAACATATTTCCTTTGAGGGTTTGTGTTCCTATTACTGAAGATCTGAGGAGACATGAGAGCTGAGTTTCAAATGTTTCACAGTTTAATTGTCTTTGCGGCCAAGTGTGCATGTTCTCGTTTACCTGCTCTGATGAGTCTTATCATATGAATTGAAGTTTGTTCCCGATGTTCTCTTAAAACAAGCCTTCATGATGTAAAACAATCTGAGAAAACTTACTTTTAAATTGTTCCCCTGTGTTAAAAGTATAGAAGGAAATAGGTCAATAACCTGCTGGTCAATAACGTGCAGTGAACCATTCAATAATAATAATTCAAACCATGTTAGGTAAGTGGAATCCCCTGTTATCTCACCTGAGTATTGTTTTGGCCTCTTTGCAATTTGCATATTTAATTTCATGCTAGTTTTCGAAGAGGGATTTAACTTGATCCATATCAAACTTTTTGAGCACAATTTTGAGTTTTGATATTCAGAACCACGCGATGCTATTTTCCATAGTGTAATTAGAAATTAAGCTTTTATTCTGGAGGACTGGGGAGAAAGACATGAGGCTTGAGAGACGTGACCTAGTAATTGAATAGATATGTTGGATTTGCATTCTCGAAAGGAACGATTAACATGCATGAAATGAATGAAGCGCCTAATGGGTTTTTAAGGGAACAGTTTTACCTGCTTGTGCCTTAAGACCGTTGGTTAAACGCAACTCCTAAAGCACATGGCGCAACTGCGTTTAGGGGATGTCCAAAATGACCTTTTCTTGTTGAATGGTGGAAGAAAGGTCTGTGCACCGGGCGCATGGATCAAAAGACTCGCCCTTTTGTCGTCATCATTGGTGAGCTTTGAGCGTGACATGCAATAAACCAATCAGAGCGCCATCCCCCATCAGTTTAACAGCCATATGTGCTTTGACGTATCTGATTGCTAATGAATTTAAAGATATTGAGAGCGAACACGTCTCTGCTTGCACTTGTGTGCAAAGGGAAAATGCTTGAGCAGCTGGGTGTTTAACAAGAGGACCTGTAGGGACCCTGAAAATTACACAAAAAGCAGTGCACCTGACCATCCTCGTTTTGAGACCAACATGCACATGAGCACTTAAATGGTTGTGAGTGCATTTTCTGTCAAAACAACATGGACGCTGGGCAGGAAAATGACAACGCTGTTCTGTGCCTGGTGTAAGATAGGTCCCTGGATGTCATGTTTTCTTTAAAATCCTCGCATTGTTTCAGGGACTTGTTTGATTGATCAAAACACATCCACCCGTGAGAAATTACAAAGGTACCCTATAAATAATTCTGCCAGACAAAGCCGACAAATCTTTGAAATTGGATCTCGTTGGCTGTGAAGTATGACAGCGTGCCTCCCTTTGATTGTTCTCTTATGTTGTCTGTGACTCTCCCTTTGAGTGTCAGTGCCATTTGAATTTCACACTAATCACTCCGCCAGTGATGGGAATGAGCGGCCTTGATAGACAGCCAAGGCTAGAACTTCTGAAATGTCTAATCTGTGTCTCCAGCGATGAGGCAGGTGATCCCTGCAGCGGCTCTTTATCATTCAGAGTGCCAAGTGCCGGGGCTGCCTGCAGCTGTCCACGTCTGTTTATTGCTGGAGGCATTCACACACGGGGAGGAGAGGCGCAGAGCCGGGTGTGTTTGAACAGCAGGCAGTCATTCAGAGCCGCTGTTTACTTTATCTACTCTTTGCACAATAAGAGTTTAAATAAGGCTGCAACAAACTTTTATAATTGATTCATCGCCACCACTTTCTTTTGGACAACTGGTTGATATATAAAATGTCAGGAAATTCGAACATTTTTACATTTTATGCACCAACCAGGAGCAGCACTCATTATCTTCAGCAGTATCTGCACAATACGATGACCGTTAAGGATTATATTCTATCAAGAATCCAAAGTTCTGTCTTTGAGTAAACGTTTGCAAACCATTTAATTAAAGACAGAAAAATGGCTCATAGAGAAGTAACATATCTTTGCATTTTAAAAACTGGTTCTAGTTTGTTGTGTATGTTTGGTATATCTCAAGTTTTTATGAATTTCCTCAAAAGATTAGATATTTCCTGAAAATAAACCAAATGCTTTCACAGTGACATAAATGCAGCTTATCACAGTTAGCAATGCCAGCATAAGGACTGTTAAAGTCGATTTTATCTATTGAATTTAAATTTCAAATTAATACAGTCAGTCAGGGCATTAAAACAACATTAACAGCAGAAAAAGCTGTTGTCTCCTCGACTATCTGACTATTTAGCTACTCACGTTGCTAACTTTATTTGAGTGATGTTTGGTGCTGGGCTGAAAAGAACAAGATGAGCTGAGTGGAGACTGATGAAACTCTCCTGTGAGCTGTGGAGATTTATTGATTATAGCGGCTTCAAAGAATAAACAAAAGTCAAGACACAGATTGATGATGACGACGTTTCAACACTGTGCTCCTCTCGCTTGTGATCGGCTTAGAAAAGTGACGGACTCCCTCACGGTGATCGATGCACATTTAATATGCAAAGGTGATGATTCACTGCTGTAAACACTCTCTCTATTTAAAGCTATGACTCTTTAAATCCTCCTTTATTCAGATGTTTTTACTCATCCACTCCACAGTGAGGAATCATTTCACACTGCACTCAATGGTGTGTCTCATTGGCAGGGTGAATGTGACGGGGATTTGTCATTTCTCATAGTTGCCGGTATAAGGCTTTTGAACACGTGATGTGAGGAGTTGAGAACGTTGGCCAGCCTCTGCCTATTGTGCGCGTTTAATTGAAAAAGGTGAAGCTCTCTCTCCCGCCCGTGCTCCGGCTGCCCGCAGAGCAAAGCAGCAGCTGCGGTGCTGGAAACCTGCTGTCACACCGCTCGCAGCTAACTTTGCACTTTTAATAGCCCTGTGACCCAGTTTGAATCCCATTGAATTAAATCTATACACATTTATAGCAGCTCCACTTACAGCTGTAAGTCACCCTAGATTACTCACTAAATATGTCCCGGTGTGGTTTCTCTCTCTCTCTCTCTCCGCAACTTTCAACATAACGTTTGATGGTTCTTCTATCCAGGAAAGTAGTCTCAGGCTGTATTTGCTCAGTTTCTTCTCTACAAACAAGCATCAGCAGTGGCTGTTTGTTAGAAATACAGTCGTGGCATGTTTGTTTTTACGCCTCAATATCCTTTTCAACGACTTAAACTTTACATAACTGGTATATACACATGGTTAAGAGAAGTAAAAAATACATTCTTAACAAAGAACTGAATATTCCTTATCCTTGTAGCTCCAAATCCATCCCTCCATTACATATGCTAACAACAAGAGGGAGGAACACATACATTTATAACAAAAGCATGAATAATATTTCTGTATTTCTCATTCTATAAAGAATATACACCCATTATACAGAACATGCTCACACATATACACTTGCACATATCAACTAGAATAAAAAATATAATGTTTAGCCTTTAATCAAGCAAAAGACAAAATGGTTGCAGCTTCTTACTTTTCATTTTTGGCTTTATTTTGATTAAGATCATCGTAAATTGAATATTTTGTGAATTTGGAACATTGGCCAGACAGAATAAAACTACTTTCAAAAATAATTTCATACATTTTCTAACATGTTATACGTTAAAAAAGGTTTGTGCAGTAAATGGCTAATAACAGATGAATCATGAATTGGAATAATCATACGTTGCTGCTTTTAAAGTACAGATAATGATTATGATTATATGTTGCAGGTCCATGATGAACGAGGTAGGAGGTGCTACCGGATCTTTGCTGATGAAGGAGCTCTCAGCCAACAGCAAAGCATTGTGGGAAACCGTTTTCCATTAGGCGATGAACATAAATGGACTTAACACAAAGTGTCTTAGCATATTTATTTTTGCGGAATCCTGCATTGGAACGAGTTTGGAGGATTATGTTTGTGTTTTCCTTCATGCTGGTTCATTTCGAACACTCAAAATAAATGTGTAAAACATCCACTCACGGCCTGTTGCCATTAATTGTTGCGTACGGGGGGAATTCCTGCAGCGATACTCCGCACATGTAAAACCTCGATAAGCAGTGAAGTTCGCGTTGGGCCTCATGAGCTGTTTGTGAGACATAGAAGGGATGTGCTGTGTTTACATCATTAGACGGCAAATAATCAAAGATAATCCAGTCTTCAAATGTTGCTGCAGTCTCGTCTGATGATATTTAGTTGAAGCTCCCTACCCTGAACTTCCTTTCTGCCATTTGATTCTGCTCGGTGAACAGGATATAGATCATTTTCTTTTATCAACATCTGCCGAGAGAGGAACTGGAGGAACTGATGACATCAGTTAATCCCTTTAGAATTAACGTCACTTGAACAGATTAGCTCTGATATGAGAAAGAAAATGGTAAACAAGATGCTTCCGTGTGTAAAATATAGAACGGCTGCACATTCAGTTTTCTCTCAAGTCTAGAAGTGATCAGGATTTGTTAAAATCAATGAAGGACAATGAATCAGTGGGACAGTGTGATAATAATCCCCTTTAGTGGCTATGAATCAGGATTAACTTTCCATCGCTGCTGAATCAAGTCTCAAATCATTGATTAGCTCAGTGATTAAAAAACGGGCCCGGCGGCTGGAGAAACACAGACCAACCACAGGTTCTAGAGTCAAGAGTGGAGCTGTCGTCTTGAGCCACCTATCCTGTTAAAGAAAATAGGATAAGATAGTGGAAACTACAGGTTTGGGCGTCACTAAATCTTTATATCTGACATTTTCTGTGAAAAACTAAGTGTGCTGCTCATAGAAAACACTGCCATCGCTTCTGTTTCTATTGTGAATCAAGAATCAGGATACGTATGTGACTGTTAAAACTAAACATCCCCTTCATGTGAACACGATTATTGACTGTAGGAATAAAGTTAAACAAAATGTAATTCTGATTATTATGTTATTTTCCCCTCGTCATATCAATTCAAACTTGTTTAAACCTTCTTCAGGTATCAACACATTATGAAAGAGCCACACCCTCATGAGTCAGCTGTGAGAGAAAGCAGGATCTTAGAAAGGTAAGAGTAAAACCATAGACTTGGAATAAGATGGACGACATGACAGGTGCCTTTAAAAGTGAAGCCAAAGTGACTCGATCTCCCCCATGGTGGCCGGCTGCAGTATAGGACATAAACCCTCCCTTTACTGCAGCTTAAGATGGCAACGTTCTTATCCCTGATATTTACCTTTACAGTCTATGAATAACACCAGATGCCAGATGTTGTGAGTAATTGGCGCACTGGTATTTTCTGTTGGTATTTTCAAACGAATTTGTCTTTATCACCAGAAATGAAAGAAAATTAAGAATCACTCTTTTAACATTCAGCTGGGCGACTCAGCCTCTGAAGTGTTGTCAGGGCCTCATGAGAGCGTGAACGCAGCTGTTGAATGTTAACAAGGTGCTGAGAGCCACAGAGACACTCATTTTTAAAGTTGATTTATTTGTAGATGAATTGTCAGTAAGCGCACAATGTTTTCTGGTGCTGTTTTTCTCAGAGGTCATTGATCTCTGAGAATTCCGTCCGATCAGTGGAGCGCTTCCTTTCTAGAAAATAATTTACCAGAGTGGTTTGCTGTGATTGCTGCTCCCGAGAGCCTCCTGGTCCCTGCTGCTACTTCTGGAACAGGATGAGAGCCTTCCCAGAGAAAAAAAAAGATCCTCAGAGTCCTCTCAACCGTAAAAACGTACAATCTGAAGTTATGTTCAACCCTGTCATGAGCATGTTTGTCATTTGCCGCTGCACATGTAGTAAAACCTCAGGGGGCTTCCTCTGTCACGGTCCAGAAGGAAGCCTCCTGATAACATCTCAGCTCCAAAACAATCCTCAAAGGCTAATGATGCAGAGCAGGACACAGTCTTTAACCGCGACCTGAGCGACCCATTGCAGCTCAGTGACCATTAGTCTGCGGCGGCACATCCATCCCCAGTTCATGACATGACTAATGACGACCCCCCCCCCGGCTGCTCATCCTCAACCAACATTGGGGAAACTCAAACGAATCAGATTATGTTTATCTTCCATGGGCGTGAAATAGAAAAGCCGGGGGAAGTGAGAGGCAGAGGGCACAGAGAGTTGAGGGAGCGGCGGGAGTGAGGCTTGAAATGATGTGCAGGTGCAGCTCAGCCGGGATGTGTCACAATTAAACCCTTCAATCCCTCGATCCATCTTAACCTCACACAGAAGAGTCGTTCGAACAAATCAAAGTCTTCTCGATCTGACGGCCTGTGTCCTGCTGATTTACCGAAAAACGTGGGAATGCACAAATCACCACAACCTCTCCTGTTGGTTTGGTGATGATTGCTTATCTTTAAATGGTGAGGGAATAAAATCTGAAATATTCAACGCTGCAAGACCCACTCCCCAAGTTCATGCTCTTCTGAAAAGCACCCCTGTATGTCTACCACTTGATTTCCTGCCCTTGTGATCACCTACCACTGTTCCTGATGTTTTTTTTTACCTGTGTTCCATCATTCCTTCCTCCTTGTGTGTCTCTCTGCTTCCCTTTTTCAGTTTGTCTTGTTTCCCATCGTCCCATTTGTCTGCTGTGTGTTCCTGCTCCTCGTTTTTCTACAGATATGATATCTTTGCCTCATAGACTTGGTCTGCATTAAAGGACATCCATTTTCTTCACCTCAACCTTGCTGCTGCATTTGGGTCCTCCAGCTCCAATTCTTCACATTAATAAAACATGGGCTCTCAGTTTGATGATTTCACTCTACATACCTGTGAAGCTGCACCTGGAGGTACAGGCTGTTGAACTTTAAAACAAATTTAGAGAAAGATTATCCAGAATGTTGGTTTCATATTTTTATGTTGAATTAGCACATGTTGTAAAAAGCCTTATCAATAGACTTCAAGCAATAACAAAGTGTTGTCCTTGTGTATATGTTCAGATTAGAGACAAATACCTCTGAAGTGTGTCACTCTTATACGCAGGGGCGGATCCAGGTTATTTTCATGGTGGCGGCACAAGGGGCCCCAAGAACCCATGGAAGACCGGCCCCTGCTCATATGGTCCCCCTTTCAGCTTTAATTAACAAATGACAGATAAAATTGAGCCAATGTTAAATGAATCACACCTCATTTGCCCCGAGGCCACTGGGCAGTCCCTGGGTGACCCTCAGTCAGTCTGGGGAGCCCCAGTTTGGACACCGCTACCCCTTTGGCTCAACTGCAACAATCCTCCTCACTGGTTGTTTCCCACTCTCGATTGTTTTAAATCAAGTCGCTAATTCCACCGTGTAATTCTGTTAGAAGCCGGAACCGGCGGCGTCCTGCTGGCACAGATATTGGACAAACACGTGGTCTTTTGCCAGGAGCACTTTGTGAAATGTGATCGGTTCATCAGTGCATCTGTTCCACTTGTGTGATTCATCTGCAGTGTGTGACTGTCAGGATGTCTGAGAGAGAGATGGAGAAAAGAGAGAGAGAGAGGGTGTGTGTTTGTTTGTGTGTGTGTGTGTGTGGGTGCTGCTCACAAACAAAAAGAAAAGACAGTGAAGTATTGAAGTAAGCAGAAATGAATGATTAGTGCGAGATCCAATCTTCCCTTTGACTCCCTCCCTCCCTCTCTCCCTGTGTCCTCTCCCTCTCCTCCTCTCTCTGCCTCTCATTTCCATTTGGTGTGTTGAAGCAGCAGCAGCAGCAGCAGTCTGGTGTTTGTGGATCCTTGGCTAGAGGGCAGCAGCAGCATCAGCACCATCAGCAGCATCAGCAGCATCAGCAGCATCAGGAGGGGAACCAGGATACATCCCGGACCAAACTGCCCGAGCACCATGGTGGCTGTGCGGCTCGTCGCGTGCCTGTCCCTGCTGGCGGGCGTCTCGCTCCAGGTGGACGTGAAAAGTGCGAAAGACGCGGGGAAAGCCGGGAATTTCATGGAAGACGAGCAATGGCTGTCAACCATCTCCCAGTACAGCCGCAAGCTCAAGCACTGGAACCGCTTCAGAGACGTGAGTGGTCTGTTTTTTAAGTGTCGTTCCGACGAGCGTGCATGGTCCCGGTTCCATCGCCTCATCCCGGCTCGGGAGTGCGGGTGTTCGGGGAGGACGCTGCGTGGTTTTGCGCACACAGCCGAAGTGTCGCTCTGAGGCTCATTTATGAGCAGTTTGCATATTACATAAATACTTTTTTAAAAATTGAAATCGAACACAGGAGAGGCAGCAGGGACGATTCAATGCGCGTGCATGTACGTGAGAGTGCAAGCGCCCGAATGAAATCACATTTTTTCTTGCAGGATAATTCATGATAAAGGTGGAAAATGACTTCCATGCAAAGGTCCACGATTTCATTATGTGTTTTCTTATCTTTAAATAACCCCTTTTATCCATGGACCTTCTTGTAGGAGAGTGAATTAATATTAATATGTATATATATATAGATATGTAGTTCAGAGGAAAATCTTTGACATTAGCCCAAGTCTCCCAAAGCCATTTCCAGGCTCCTCCTGGGTAACTGTGATGTTCTGAACAGTGTCTGTATTCACTGATCAATACCCATCGATCTGCACATAACATGCAGGGCTTCACAGTCAAGAGGCTTCCAGAGCTTTCAGTCTGAGGAGCCACATAGCAAGAGACGTGCATCCTCTATAAATCCCTTATATCAGGTACATAAGAGAGCAAACAGTTCTTATTCTGAACGTGGAGCAGTCCTCCATAAAATGATGAAGTGATACCCATAGGTCAAAGGTCGGCTTCACTGTAACATCATTATTTCTGGCTGTTACCTCCGGATCGGGGAGTGTGACCCTGTTATACAGCTGGTTGGTGGAGGGATACATCTGTGAAGTGGTGATTCCAATCCACTGATAAATCAATGTTAAAGCAAAACCCTTTTCCATCCAATGCAGCCATAGTGCAGTAATGTGCTATGTACTGACCTGGTATAAACACAGATATAACAGGAGTAGCTGCCTCAGTGTAAACAGTGTGTGCAGTCTGCGGTGTAAACAGAAAACCACACCGAAGTTCACTGATCCACTTCTGACAGGGTGAGAAATTCCTTTGTCTCTCGTGTCATCTGCTAAATGCTTCGGAGAAGTCAGGTGATCTTCAGTCTGTCATTTGCCATCAGTGAGTTTAACCAAGGTGGTTATTTGAAACCCTTGAAAATCAGCTGGGATGACTTTGGCTGGATGTCCACCAGGTTTTATATCACGCTGCCACTGGATTATATTGTTATATTAGATATATTTTAACGTATTTTTGTGTTTTCATCTGCTGCTGCAGACAAACTTACCCTTGAGGACAATCGAATTCAAATGACACATTCTGGTGCCTCAACAGCCTATGGGACATTTCATGATACTTATCTGATACTGCTGCTTTTTTTTTCCCCATATTTAAATGCTGCATACCTCACTGCAGGCAACTCACTGGAATCAGGTTTCTTTAAGATGATGTGTGACCAGGGAACGGTACTAAAAAGTAAAAATCCCTTTTGAAACACAAAATGTTATATGACACTTGATTAAAACACTACCTTACAAAGTGGTTTGAGTTAACAGATCTGCTTGATAAATGTAATTTTGTGCCAATACTTGCATATCAGGTTGGTGCATAACAGCAAATAAATAAACGTTTCTTTTTCATCTCATGGCTTCTACTGCCATATTTGGAAGTTTTATAAACCCATGTTTGAACTGTTTCTTGATTCAACATGAGGGTAATGTTTCTGCCTGATACTGATGATTTAACCAGGAGATGTGTGGCTGAAGGGGGGGACAGGGATCCTGGTTAAGGGGTCAGAGGGTTTCTGACGGTACCGCGTATCACGGCTCCTCGGTTCTTATAGACGGCAGACTTGGTGTGAACGAATCTGTATGCCAGACGTATCAGAGGAGGTGTCGATAAGCACAGCTCAGATCCAAGCCTCCACTCTGACAAGCAGATGGTTGTTTGATCTCGCGGCGGAGAAATATCAACTCAGACAGATATTTCTTATCAGCGTCAGGACCAACAGTAGCTGGAGAGAATTACCTTTGACAGTGTGTGGTGGCATGCAGGAAAGGTTCCTGACTTTCTCTGGACCTGCAGGGCCACAGAGAGACCTATCAGAGAATTTGGAACTGGATTGCAAATTTGTGCTGTCATGCAAGTTTGAATATATTCTGGGTGTTTTTAGTAGTTTTGCATCAAACCAAGGTTCACCCCCTGCTGGCCCGAGGGGATTTGTTTGATATTTCCAGATGTTGAGTAGATGTAGATCTAAGCAGCATATATAATTAAACTCTCACATGCACAGTTTGGAGCACCACTTGACCACATTATGTGATCGCACAAAAAAGATCATTAATGATACAGCATGGTGGTATAGGTTTTGTCATCACTAGTTTAGAAGGTGTTGTTGATTCTAGGGACCCACATCTGATCTAGGGCCACACAATTTTAGCATTATTACAGAAAATAATATAAGATTAGACTACAAGAAAACTACATTTAAATTTTTTCTTAATAACTTGCCTAATCAATCCTTTTTATCAGTGATTCAGTTTCAGATCAGATTTCCTCTACAGGTTGTCTAATTGATCAGTGCTGTCTCCTTCATTCACCTCCGCTGTCTGACCTTTTCTTGTTCTCCTGTTTTACAACTTTGAGCCCCAGTGGATTAATTAGTTTTTTTCTTTGCTGCAACCGATCATTAGAGAAAGTCTCTTAAATGTCAAGTTTCATTAAAGTTTTATTAATCTGCTGCGTCTCAGATTCATGAAACCATAAAAAGATGAAAAAGTCACAGCTGGGGGTGGATACTGTTTATAACCCAGTGTGTGTGCGTGTTTGTGTGTTTAGTCCGGACCCCCTTGGTTTAACATTGGTATTCAGATTAAATATTCAAGTAAATACATAATTAGAGTGAAGTAGTTCCAGAGACGTGTAGAAGCTTTTTGGAATGAGGACAGAACTGCATGTAGCCCAAACCAGAGAGAGAAAATCTATTGAAAAACCAAACTCCCATGTTATAAAAAGGAATTAGGTTTTCACACTTGCTGATATAAAGTGTAATGTCGGCAGCCCTGATGTCACCATGTTGACTTCTCATATTCAACATTTAGTCTGTGTCTGTCTGGTGGTAACAGTTAAATAGATATTCTTTAAAATGACGTTTTAAAGTTATCGCATTGTCGCTGTTTTCCTCTGGTTTAAAAGAAAATCACAAAAGGCAAATCCAACGAGGAGACGAGATGCTGCAGGAGGACAGACAGATAGTTGGCTTCTGCTGCTGCTCAGATAGGACTCTAATCTGCTGTATACAGGGCGGAGAGATACCTCGTCTGAACTGTGACATGGTAGTTGTTTAGTGGCAAACAGGTGGTATGGATCAGCTAAAAAGCAGAAATATTAATTTTTCTTCTGAGTGATGCAAGGGTGGGTGAGGGCTGATCACCATGTTGGCATTACAAACACAGCGACGGCAGTTTGATTGATCCGGCTGGTGTTTCAATTTGACCGGCGTACATGTGATTATGCGGCACAGGGGGAAATAATGAGTAAATGTTGAAAGGAAGAAACAATAAGACGGAGGCAGGAAGTCGGGATAATCCGCCGCACGTTACAGGGTGTTATACAAGCTCCACTGTGACGGCCATCAGTGTTCAAGCTAGGCTGCAAATGACAAAACGTCACAGTCTCACAATGGAGATTCTCCTTTTGCTTTAATCAGCATCTTCTTGCCTCTTCCCGCTATTTGATGGATTCTTCTCGAATTTTTCTTCCACTTTGAATTCCAGTGCGTTTCAGGTGGATCTCCTCAGTGGGAGCTCGGGCCACTGCTCATGTGAACAACACTGGGCTGTTCATTCACGGGCCAGATTCTCCCATCTCTCCGGGCGGCGCAGAGAGGGATCTCATTAAGGAGCTGTGCAGCCTTTCAGCCAACCACAGAGAGGCTGTTGAAGGTTCGCACCTGCTCCACTGCCAGCCCGGTTTTTTAATGAGGGGAAATTGCCACGTCTCTTTCAGGTAAACAGCTCCTCGGCTCCGCTGGCTGTTAGGATTAGCACAGAGTGAGGCAAAAATAATATATACGAGTGACCATTAGCCTTTTTGGTGCTCGGGACTTTAATGTGATATAGGACGGTCGTAAACGCAATGATTACATAACAATGAGTGGCTCTGTAATGTTACCCAAGCCTCTCAGTGTTTAAATCTACACCCTTAATATTCATGAGGGAAGGATTTAAGAAACGGGAGTAGAAGAAAAGTAATTTCAATGTTTTATACACTGCATGTGTAAAAGCTTCCAGGCTGCAACTAATGATCATTTTCATCATCTTTCTTGATGATTTTCAAATAATTAAATCTC
The DNA here is from genome assembly GCA_038501795.1 of Pseudopleuronectes americanus. Classification (NCBI taxonomy): domain Eukaryota; kingdom Metazoa; phylum Chordata; class Actinopteri; order Pleuronectiformes; family Pleuronectidae; genus Pseudopleuronectes; species Pseudopleuronectes americanus. The sequence continues at coordinate 11,698,200 of CM076735.1, forward strand.
AAAGGATAGTAACAAATGCAAAACTCAGGGTTCCAAAGCCCAAAGTGGCATTTTAACAAATTAAAGCGTCAACGATTAGTTGATTGAATTTTGGCTCATCAATCCATTGTTGGAAGCATCTTTCAAGCTCATTGGATTTTCTCATTTTCAGGTTGTTTATCTCATTCTAAACAGAATATCACTGGGTTTCTGTATGTGATCAATATGAGAGACATTTTATAAACCTAATTATATAATGAGTTGATCATAAGAATTTATCATCAGTTGAATCTACAATAAAATAGATAGAAAAAGCATAAAGATAACTTCTAGCCATACAGCAGCCGTGCTTATAGCTAAAAGCCCTTAGAATTACAGTGCGGACATGATAAGGCTTGCCAGGCATTTACCATGGTCACCATCTTAGTTCAGTGTGTTCACATATAGAGGAGATATCTAATTAGCACATAACACAAAGTACAGCAGAGGCTAATTGACAGGTCACTGGCTCAGCAGCTAGCAAACTAAAGCAGTTGGCAAATTAATTTTTTTGATCTGACAAAGGTGCTGTATGAACAATGTCTTCTGTCAAATTATGTCTGGAAGAGATTTAATTTAATAATATCTGTGAGCAGGTTAGCACCCACGACTCTGCCCCGTTTCAATCATAAAATGTAGAGAAATAGTGGGAAAATCCTATTTTCATATTATTTTTGAATAGTTTGCTTTGACTTTTGATCTACAAAGAAACAACACAGAAAAAAAACATATGTAAGAAGCTACAAATAGAGAATATTTGCCATTTTCCTATGGCTTGAACATCTCAAAGTGATCTTGACTATCACAATTCTCAATATTTCACCGCTCAACTAGACTCCAGCAACAGTGACTTGTAAGCACTTCAATTGGCAACACGTCCATTAACGTCAGCAAGCAAGTCTGATGATCTAGCTCAGCTCTAACACGCAACCTGTTGATTTATCCAAACACGAATCAGACTCATGACTGTTGCTGTTAGCGAAATGACCAAGTTGCTCCACTCGGCTCTGCTCCTCTGTGAACAGCTCCTTGATAAACACAGGACCAGGGTTCACGCCGTCTTTCTGTAGATGGACAGTATTACGGATATGAAAAATAGGAAACGTAAGAGGACGGTGTGCAATTGTAGAAAATGTGAGAATGACACCTATTTCCAATTAACAGTAAATGGAAGTGCGGGGGTTGAAAGTTAAGACGAGAAAATGCACAGCAGTTAAATGGGCTATTAGTTATATCTGTATTTCCTCTGCTGTGTGAATCAACCTATCAAATCAACTGTCTGTGGAGATCTGCTCGCCGCACACTAATGAGATCCAAAACGCAGAAGTGGTGGGAAGACTCCTTTTTTTCTGCTTCTTGTCATTACCACTGTGTTTTATATGGAGGTGAATATTTGTCGTGTTATTGGACTGAAGAAGAAAAGGAATCCTGCTTCCCAACGCTACTCGAAATTGAATTAAGAGTCTTGTTGCTCCTGTGGAAAAGCCAGACATCAATTTATACTTTGTGGGAAAAAGAAATGGAAACACAGAGAGATACATAGAGAGAGAGAAACTGCTGGCTTGAACAGCAGGAAAGCTCTTCCAAGCCTCGTTCCACAGCCCCACAGATTGTCCAAATATACAAAACATCTCTCCTCCTTCCCCCCTGGCCGAGCACTGGGAAGCTTCTGGTTGCGATGGGACAGTACACGTGCAGATCAGCGTGTTTCACAATGGAGCATGGATGCACCTCCAACATCAGTGTATCAACACGCACACACAACAGCAATGTGAGTTGCTGAAATGTCGAGCTGAATAATTAGCTGTTCCAAGGTTCTTCTTCTGGCTCTTTTCTTCATGCATTATTTATAGTGGCATCTGCCTGAGAGTTGTCTCTGTGCTGGTGAGGCTCCTCTCTGCCCTGCTGCAGGCACAGCGATAAATGCTGCCACTGTGCCTGTGTGTCTGTCTTCATCCATCGCTGGCACGACGACACCATCGATGATTGAGCTTTTCAACACACAAACCATCATGTATTAAAAACTATATCACTGCAGACTATGAGTCGACAGTGGAAGCTTTTAGGAAGATTGCTCACAGGATCTCCTTTAACTTCTGCCAGTGTGGTCCACAAATATAATTAGAATGGCTATCAGTGGGGCGCATACCTCCGCCAAGGCCCAGCATGCTCAGAGAGGGACTTGGCATTTGGTAATGAGCACTAAACACACACAGTATAGATGAGGGTGATGGGAATGTAGGGAATGTCATCGTTCTGCATGTAAAATTCTAATAAAGACGCTAAATAAATATCTGTACCAAATTTTTTGCTAGTTGATTTAAAATTTGTCGAAACTCAAACTAAAGGTAGCACTAGCAGAATATTCAGGGGACGATATAAATTTAGAGGGATTCATCCTCAGGAAACCAGGGATGTTTGTCCGAAATTACATTGGCACAAAGTGATGGACTAACCAATCTGCTGAAAGGAAAGGAAGGCCCCAAAAGACAACAACAAAGTAGAATAGTCATAGTAATGCAACCAATCCTGTTTATATTTTTGATTTGACATATTTTCGGAAATATATCTCATGTAGAAAAGCTCCCTGTGCAATGTGGTGTACTTGTTGTGTGTTGGGAGCAGGTTCCTGTCTGAATAGACTTTGCATTTAATAGATATGACCCTTCCTCTCATTGCTGGAGAGATTTAGAATCACGAAAATCGACAAAACTAAAAAAAATGTATCTAGGAGAGAGGATCTCGACGATAAGAAATCAACCTTTATTTATTGACAGTGGGAAATTCAACCGCCACTCGACGACGATGACGACCTTATCTGTTTATCTGCCGTGACCTTTATTATTATAAAAGGGCAGTCGTGGGACCTGCTATTTGAGTGGAAATGATTAAACCTAGCTGTGCATACACAGTGTCAGCCGGGTGGAGATATATTGAGGCTGCAGAAAAGTGCTGCCCTGAATATATTCAGGTCTGCCTTGGGCGTATTTAATATTTTTTTGATAGATGCGCGTTTCGGGGCCACCGTTAATGTAACAGGACCAAACAACGCTAAACTCAGGGTCGGAGCAAACACACTCAGATCGTTTATGTTCAGCGACAACAGGCGTAACAATGCAAGGTGCACGGGTTCCTTTGCTCTAGGCCACGAATCGCTCACTGGTCTAACAGCCGAGCAAGTGCTGTACAATCAGGGAGCTGCGGAAACTTAGAGGACACGCTCTTGCCTCGGGCAGAATCGGCCTCTCTGACTGTTTCCTGTTGTATTGATATTAACGTCGGACAAGATGGGCGCCTGTTTGGGTTCGGCCAGAGTGTCCCCAGAGCTTCACGTGGAGGGAGAGGGGGGGATCTGAGCCTCCTCTTCGCATTAACGGTCAGAGTGAGAGTTTGGTGTCAAGGGCATATGCTTGGAAGTGATCCTGTGTGTACACGCTGTGTTTAGTGTGTCTGGCATGAGGGGGATATGTTTGTTTGTGTGTGTGTGGGAGAGAGACAGAGACCCTTTAATTTGCCGAGTTGGCAGGATAATGGATACACGCTACAAAGTCATATTGAAATGACCTTAATCAAGCAAATCGAATAGCAGGGATAGGGCACACAGCTAAAGCGCTAATAGCTTTTTTCTCAGTTGAAAGAACCCGACAGAATCTCATTTATGCATGATGTAGTCCTTCCTAAAGCCATAATGTGACATCTCAATGTGGCTCTCTGTTTTACTGTAATATCCCGCTGCCACGGCCGGAGATTAGCATTATCAGCAGCCACAACAACCCAATTTGTTCTCATTGCCATGGCAGACGGGGGGAATTAAATGTAATCAGCCAGCTAGCATATTTAACTTAGCTACCCCTGTGAGCTCGTCTCGTTCTGATCCCTGCAGCATTTCAAATGGGATGGTTATCATCATTATCTTCTCTTAACCATGCTGCCGGTCTCTGAACTCATGTGTCTGACAGTTGTAAAAAAAAAGAAAAGCTCAGTAGCTTCCATGGACATCAGAGCCTAATTAAATTGAACAACAAGAGTTAAAAAATACACAAATGGCTAAAAAACAACATAATAATCATCGCACAGATTAGACAGCTGTAAAATGATATAGTTTTTTTGGAGAGGCTTGCTGAGCACACATAATGATAGTGCGCTGCAGCACGCTCAAATGGTTTCACAGCATTTTGATGCAATAATATTCCTGATTTCGGGCTAGAGGACAATGTGCTACTGGATGATACTTTGTATTTTTTACTCACAACAAAATGCCGTACAATACTTTCTCACTCATTGATGTCTATTGAAAACATTGATCTTTAACAAAACGTCACAAACTTTCACTTTCACTTTTGTGCTCGTTGATGTTTCATTTTCACTGGATGGATCAGTATATAAAGATGGATGACCCATCCCCACTTCCTCCCACTGTCCAGAAGTAGCGATTGGGGATGAAGCTGAGGTAGCAAGTAGGGAGGAGACTAGGTTTATGACCTATACTTCAGCAAGCCAACAGGTGGCGATGGAGGCACTTTGACTTCACTTTAAGGGGCCCCATCATGTCATCATGCAGTCTTTATAAAGATGGACAGACAAGAGTCATTGTCCTACTCTGCTAGCTAGCCACCTCGCTACATCTAAGACAACCAGCGTCAGGAAAATGTGCATGTTGTTGTAAGATGAGAAGAATAATACATCCTGGAAAATTGTTCTCTCTAAAAAGTTGTAAACTAAAGAAATCATTAAGACTATTTTTTTTAAGTGATGACAGAGTTACTCACTCTCCTCCACCGACGGTTGTAACTTAACCTTGTGTGAATAAATATGAATAGTCAATGAGAAAAGAAGTCATTGAAAAAAAATAAAAACCTATTTCAACCAAGCCAGACATCGAAATACTAACAACGGCTGCATTCAATCAATTTATATACAAGACTAAACTAAGCCTTAATCAAAATACATAATACCTACATGATACTTTACTTTTAGCATTGGTTTGGCTTATTCTTTGGATCAAATGAAAATTCATGGAGAGGGACAGACCTGAAGCTGGTCCTTAAAAATGTCTGTTTAATCCCTGAACATTTTCAAATCAATCCCAACTCTGAAATAATCACTTGGTGAAGATACTTGGTACTTTAAGTAGCTTAACCTGAGAGGTTTGTCTTATTCTTCAGGGAAACAAAGAGTCTGCTGGAGTGGAATTTATTTTCTTAGCCTCCAACACATTCAGTATTGATTTTGGTTTCCAGGATTAGATGAGTACGCCAACAACGAATTAAGCTTTTTCTTCAATTTATGAATGCTGATAAGTTTATGCAGATCAATATTGACGTGTGTAGCAAAAACTGGCATCAATATTTTTGCTGTTGTGGAACTGACTCCTTCAGCTTGTCTTATATTTTGCTGTGTTTCTCTCTGCTAATATTGCATGCATAAGCCAGAAGCAGCATGGCTCAGCAGAGTAAAGGAGGCCTGCATAAGCCGCGATCTCCCTGGGGCATCTGTGTGGAGCTCAACCTGAAGGCTCGCCTCCTCTCTTACTGCTTCTTTGTTTTGCAAATGGGGGTTGGGGGGGGTTGGCGTTACATGCGGCACAGACTCCGGCGGGTCCACAGTTCTGCTTGGCTCAGCAGCGGAGTCCAACGGAATCCATTTTTCTGCGTCCACTCCGTCCTCCTCCTCTCCAATTACTGCATCCCTCAGAGCATGCCATGCCTTGATTCCACTGTGGAGTCTTTCCCGTGCAGGCGAGCCGAGCCCGGCCACTGTTTCATGTGCAACTTCACCGGGTATTCGCAGACCACAGCTGAAGGGCTCCTGAGATGAGAAACTGGAAAAGGTTCATTCCTGTGATGCAACTTCCTGAAATGAAGCCTAATTTACAAGAAGCCTCTCATCCGAAGGTCTTATTGTTTTTAGAATCCTGTTTCAGGTTGAGGGGGGAAAAAAAACCGTTTTATTTTAATGACAAATATACCAGCGTGTGATTTGATAGAAATACAAAAATGCCATTGCAGGTTAGTTCAATCATTTGCATTCATAAGCAAACCGATTCTTCCTGATTATTTCTGAATTTCGAGCGCAGTGCAAGTGTTTCAGACGGATGCTCGCTCGACAGTTGTTTCCTCGGCTGCTCGGGAGGAGAGACGTGCCCTTCAGTGTGCAGAGATGGCTGCAGATTGTGCTCCGTGTGCTGTACTGCATTGCAGTCAGGCGTCTTACCTTGTGAAGCAACATGCGTCCTCCGCCTGTAGGCCCCTCGAGCACTCCAGCTCAGATGATCAATTTGATCCAGCTCTGTGTTGCCGGGGCTGCGACTTAATCCCATAATGCTCTGGTGTTTTGTTGCAATGGAGACACCCCCATTTTTCCTCTGTGGGTTTTTTGTTTTATCTCTGGATTGTGATGAAAATTCTCATTTATATATTTATATACTGTATACATGTATACATGGCATGAAATCACATCAAACATTCTGTCATACAACTGTAGATCACTTTAATATCTGTCAGAGCGAATGTGATGGAGAAATCTAAGAGCTGTCATGGTTCAATGAGAGCAAACTGAGGAGATGTGTCCTCATGTAGATGACAGGAGCCACAGGAGCTGGTATGAATGAGGACACATGTATATTAGAGGAGACCTGATTGTCTTAATTGATTCCGTGTGCTTTCTGCCTCATGTTTAAGTGAATATTTAATGTCGCTCTGAAGCCGGCGGGTTTGGCGACGGAAGGCGGTGTCATTTTGGAACACTCTAATGCTTTTCTAAGTGCTTCAATCTGCGGTGGGTCCGCGCCATTAGTCTATCCCATTTCTCTGTCCTTTTCAAAGGCAGCGGGGTACAAACAGAGACATTACCTCCACCACTCAGGCCCCAGCATGCTGTACCAGGGCCGCCATAATGACCCGGCAACGGTGAGATGCACTCCCGCTGCTCCCTGGTAACTACAGGGAGACAGAGGGTGGAATGCAGATTCACGACCGCCTCCGCCCGCGTGCCCTTTTGCAGCGATTTGAAAGTAGGGAGACGTCGCTAATTCGGCTATATTAATCAAGCAGGGCGCTTTACTGGGCAAATGATGGCCGGGGGAAACGGTGAGCTGACAGTGTCCTCCCGGGAAGATGGGCAGATACACCTCAGTGATCTGATAGGATGACAGGGCCCCCGGCCCCGGAGTGGAGCAATCAGCTGAGGAGAGCCTCTCACATGCTGGACTCCCGTTCATTACAGACATGACCCGGTTCACCGGTCCATCCATCAGCCTGTGTTTATCCAGTCACTGCCTGAGTAAATGACTTGGTGAGGCTGATTAAACGACGACCGGAGGAAATGCAAAATGTCCAGATCATCATTTAACCTCTTACTCATATCCCGCTGCTTAAGTTGGGTCTTTACTGCAAATATTGTATTCAGCATATCAATAAGGACGAGTGCGGAGGATGAGGCACGCAGCCCTAGCCTCGACTTAGAGGGATATCAAGAAAACGGCAGCTCTTGAGATGAGTGTGTCTGTGTGAGTTCAATGTTTTTGAAGGAGTTTTTTACGATCACTTGTTTGCTGTAAAAATCTGCATCTGAATAAAAAAAGGGATAAACATGCTGATGAGGAGCCTTTCAAGGAAATAGATCGTATCAGAGCAGGAATCATGGTTACTGCTGTAGTGTCACCTAACAGCCGAATACCATCACATTTTACCGGCTCATTTGAAATTAGTCTGTGTACTTGTGGTGGGTTGTCCACCCAAAAGCAACACATGATACCAAACCCCATCATTTCACTATTCAAATAATTATTTTTGTAAAGAAATGACAGTTCCTTTTGTCCTTACACATATATAATAATATTTGATTAAGTTGATGTAGGCCCTGTAAGTTTGAAAGCCGATGTGTGGAAAGCAGCTCCTCATGTTTTACCATCCAGTTGTGTGATGGAAGGAGTTTGAAAAGGATTGGGTGAAATCTGTCATGCAGGAGGATTAATGAAAAACAATCTTTAGCACGAAATGAAAAGACAGAAAATCTGTTATGTAGAAATGTACGCAGCTGGATAGATTCAAATCTGAATCCAAAGAATTTAGGGAAAAAGAAATTAGCGTCTACACGGAGCAGTTTCTACAAACATCAAATTGTCATAAAGTGCCACATGCTGCTGCCATCAGATCTGGCTGCACGTCAAAAAACCTAATTACGATACTTGTTTGTCTCGTGGCCTGAACTGATATTCCGCCAAATATCACTTAGATCTGCCAGACATAAAAAGGAATGAGGTTGACATTTGGAGAAATAAGCTCAATCCTTTTCTTTTCTTCTTTTCTTTGTTGTTTTCACACGTCTTAAAAGATACAGTTGAGCTATAACGTGAGAGACAGTTGAGAGGGAGAAACCAGGGCAACGTGGGAGCCTCAGGTGAGATTTCAGTCCGAGAGAGAGAGCACTCGTCTGGATTAGGAGAGATCTTGATCAGAGTTAGTGAGATGAAATGTGTAAGATATGGTCTATGGAGCCTTAACAAATAGGAAATATATTTACTTAATTTTCTCAGAACTGACAACAGAACCGTTAGTTTTGGTTACGATCCCTAATCTTGTGGTGCCCCTCCTGGCTTTCTGCACCACAATTACTTTACCTCTGAACAGAGCCACACTAGCTGTTTCCCCTCATATACGGTCTTTAGCTGTATCTCAATTTAGGAGCTACATCCTTTGGAGGTTGCATTCGTGGACTCATTTGGTTTAAGTAGCCCAACTAGGCTGTCCAATTTGGAAGGCTCCTTCAAATGGAGCCGACAAATGCTTCCTTTCATTTGAGAGCAAGGAAGGATCCGACAGGTGGATCTCTCTTAGGCCGACTTATCCTAGGATTCATTGCGTGCATGTAACAAAGCTAATAGGCTCGTTGGAACAGGGTGTTTAGATACAGAGCTAAGGAATCAGTCAACAACAGAATTTGATATTTCTGAACTAGACCAGGAGATATGCTGGCTCATCTTCCTTTCTGCTGTAGATGAGATGATAGTGTGTGTGGAGGTGAGGTCTGCTTTCGCGTTTGTGTGTATATCAGAGTGTGTGTCAAGGATTTACGTGTCCTTCTGCACACAGTCTGTATCTGACCCTGTCACGTTACAGGGACAGATGAGCTGCAGTGGTGAAGCAAGCGGGCGGCGTGCACGTGACGGATCGTTGCAGCAGGGCGAGGAGAAGATGCAGATTCTCACTGTGATGTTTCTTTGACTCCGTCGAGCCGAGATGCCGTTGTGCTCCAGCACCTCTGGATGGAACCCTCAATAGCTTCTCTCCAACGTCTCCTCCTGTTTTGTGAATTTTGAATCTTGAAACCACTCTCGATCACTGCTTAGTTTGTATTCCGCATCAGACGCTCCAAGGATACAGGGCGTCTCTTGTGAATTGCATTTGACCTCTAACACTTGAGCGGTGGGGAAACATGAGCAAACATTACAGCTGGCTCAACACTTCCTTTTCACACACAGTAGCTGCCATTACTGATACTAATCCAATAAAGATATTTAATCAATGTTTGTAACTTGATTATGAAACATGTTCACGTTCTTAATTTCAGTAGAAATAAAAAGATTGTTCATGGTATTTAATAAGATGTATGGGCAGATGTGAGAGCTTCACTTCAGAGGAGAAATGATGGTTCATAGTGAGATGTCTCTAAACTTGGGATAGTGGTTTAGTGGCTGGTTATCCTTCAAAATAGAAGTCCATGATTTCCTCGTCCTTTTAGTTTTGCTTTGTTGCTTGACTGAAGGGAGTTTCACAGACACCTTCCAACACCTTCTGGTAAAATCCTCTTTTCTTTTGTCTGCACTTTTTTTTTAGTTCCCCTCAACACAAATTCTTTCTAATCTTCTCTAGATGCCCTTAGCAGCTATTCAAGGAGGCACACATTTTGTAGAGTTGTCATAGTTATGCCCTCGATATGAATGCTAAGACCTTACTAAGGTTTACTCGCATTGTTCGCATCAAGGCACTTTGGCTTCAATTTTGGGGAGCACTCATGTTGTCGATCTTTATATACTCTCCGACCAGTTCTAGCCATTAATGCTAGTTCATAAACACAAACTATACAAACACCTACTTCCTCACAATGAAATGTTCTTAAATGGCGTATGTTGGGGTTCGGTGGTTCATGGCTATCAGGGGTATTTATGTTGCCAGCAGACAGGGTTCAGTCGAGGTGAGATAGACGTTAAATCAGAGGAGCGCAGTCAGGCTTGTGGCCAAAAGCCGTCTGCTTAATACGGGCGAGCTGGTCCGGGAGGAGCAGTCGCAGCATCTGGATAGTCAAGCTCCATTAGCCTCCTGGCTCTGTTTTACACCGGCTGCATTAAAGCCTTGTTGACAAATGGCAGAAGAGGTGGTGTGTGATGTGAATCACAGAACTCTGGGGACCTCCACCATGAATATCGTACCCTCCTCGCCCCCTGATCCTTTCCCCTCCTCCCTCCCCAACCTCGTGTCTGGGCTTGCTGTGGAGCCTGGCCGGGACTCAGTGGGACAGCATTAGTTCTCAACCTTGGTGAAGGACTAAACGCAGCCTCCGCCTGGTGTCCTTGCTGTCACACTGCTGCCGGGAGAAGATAAGCACTCCAGCCTTTAGGACACGCTGTAGGGCTCCCTTCGGTCCCCGCAGCAATGTGAGCTGGGTAATTGAGGGGGCAATGTGAATTAGTAAATAAGTAACTGGTACATCTGACGTGTGACATGCCATTTTAGTGTCTCGGATGACGAGGGAGGGTGTTTTGGGGAGAATGTTATGACGTTTTTTACCCCGAGCGTTTGCAAACACAGATTCTTCACTTGATTTAAGGGCTTTAGCAATCATCCTCAATCCCTGTGCACCGCAGCGTCACCCCGAGAGCTTGGTGGTACGGCCGCAACCTTTAAAAACGCTGTGTAAAGAAGCAGAACGGAGGAGAAAAAGTAATTTAACTTAGCAGTTTTCCGACGATAACAAACAGTGATGCTGCCCCCCCCGTGTGTATGTAGCACCTGGATGTTTTCACTGCGGCGGAGAGAAATATATTTTCCCTCTAAGAAACAGCAGCTGAGGTTGAAAGCCGGAGAGCTGTGGCGGCTCAGCTTGCCTCAGCCTTTGAAAGCCATCCGCTGGCTTTTTGACTTGTCCTTGTGTGGCCTGTAAATTGTTCATAGTGATATATTAAGCTGCTGTCAGAGCACTGTTAAGTAGACAGGTAAGGCTGTGTGTGTGTGTGTGTGTGTGTGTGTGTGTGTGTGTGTGTGTGTGTGTGTGTGTGTGTGTGTGTGTAAGCATTAGGTTTATTTACTGGGTTGAGTTGCTGAAATAAACCATGCAGTGCTATATTTCTCTCCAACACACCGGAGAGCTGAATGATGGCGCACACGGGGAGTGGCTGTGGTGGGTATTGATGTGTAATGCCCTTGGACCTAAGCCAAGACGGTGGAATGGAAAGAAAGGAAAGTAGTCGCTCCCCTGTTAACCCAAGGTTGTATTTTACCGGAGCTATATCTGTCTGTGTTGTCAATGCTGCGCTTAGTGAATGTGCTCCATGTGTCTGCTGCTGTATCTATAAAAAATAACATCAAAATCCCAATCCGCCCACCGACTTGAAAGATTCCCACCGATTCTCCTCTCTCCCTTCGCCCCTGAGGCCGACTCCGTGTGTCGTGGCTCATCCACAAACTTCTGAGCCCGGTGGGAGGCTGGCGTTTCATCCTTCGCTTGTACACGGAGCCAGAGAATGAGTCCTCAGCGATCGGGACCCCTGCCAGCTCACAGAAGTGGCAGCTGATCATCCTCGGTTAATAGGCGCTCATAATCCTCTGTGAATGTCTTGTGTTGTCCCGCGAGACGAGCGGGACTAAGGCGTGTATTTGCAATCAGTGAGCATTAAGGGGCTGACAGTTTCACCGCTGCCATAAGTGTAATAAACCTACCCACTGATTGCATGCTGAATGGAATGAACACTGTTTTTTTTATTCACCTCTAACAATGGCTCTCCCTTTCTTCTTCCCCCGCCGCTGCTTGTCGTTGCCACAGGAAGTCGAGGTTAGTGTCTCTTTTGTTGTTTACAAAGCCCTGTCCGCCTTTTTCCCTTTACATCTCTTCCCTGGCTGTAGGTGTCACCTGCCTGAGGAACTAAAAGTTACACAACAACATAAACATCACTGCTTCCAAGGAGGAGCTTTATCTTGGACAATAAGCTCAGCGTGGCAATGTAAAGACAAATAAACAAGAAACGATAACAAATAAAACAGAAATAACAGCTGCCTAGCAAATAAGTAGAACAACATCAATAAGAATAAAACAATATGGTTCATCCGTGGAAGCACATTTGTCATTTTTGACAGCCAACTATTAATTCCATGCAGAAAAAACAAGCATCAACACTGAAACTCTCCCTTTAACTCCTCAACCCATGCACAATATTTAAGACGCCTCTTCCCTTTGGACTTGAGACGTCTGTCTCTGTGTCCCCTCAGCAACATAAGACCCAGCTGAACTGGACAGACCTGATCCTCCAGGTCCTCTCCGGGCCTCGGGCCGACTAGTAACCGCTTTATAGTTGATCCTCTCCGTCCTGACAGAGGGAAGTGGGTCAGAATGGATACGGCGTGGGGGGACGCTGAATTCTTATTATCGTAGCAGCGCAGCGCCGCCGGGGAGCCAGTTTTAAAAACCAGAGTTAGTTTGCAAATATTCCCCCTGCAACAGTGCGTGAGCTCAGATAGTCCAAGTCCTTTTATGAGACACATTAAGGCTTTCAGAGTCTTGGTCGTTTACTTTATGTTAGAAGGTGCATTCATAACAGCAACAACCAGTAATAATAATAAAATAATACAAAATTAAATATTATAATTATGTTTGAACAAAGAAGAACTTAAATAGTCTTGCAAAAACAAGTTAACATTGTAAAGTTTGACTGTTTAATTTTGACCTTGGAAATAATCTGTGAACAAAACAATCTAAACTCAATGTTCTCTCACTCACTTGTTCTCGTGCTTTTGACTGTTTGACATTTTATTTACCAGCAGTTTGAATTTAAGAAGAGCTGAAGATATCCATGCTCTTCATCATTCTGAATAACCTGGCTGATGAAGACCCTGTGATAAGGTGGAAAGCTCTAGAACAAGCTAATAAGTGGAACATGAGTTTGTTTGGTGAACAACGTAATCATTGGTCTCAAATGTATCTCTGCTGAAAACTAGAAAACTAAACATATATTTCAAATTTTCTGTACATCAACAAACATATAAATGAATAATTTCCCATTTTGGGAAATTTTGTATTTGAGTGAAATAAAAAGTTTGAAACCACTCCTAATGTCTGTATAGACTAAATATATAAATGGAGCCAGCAGCTGGTTAGCTTAGCTTAGCATGAAGACTGTGAAGCAGGCAACAGATGTTGATTTGGGTCATTTCAACTACCATAGAGTACTGTGTATGACGCTGGTGATTGTGGTAGTAATACCTCACATAAATGCAATATTACAACGGCAATGAAACTAAATTGGAAAGAAGACGACCTGCAAAACCGCATCAAATAAACATGAAACAAAGACACAAACCTTGGTTCAGACTTTCAGGTGTGAAAACTCCTTCACATTGAAACTGTCATTTGCAGCAAAGTTTCTGTACATTTCTTAATATCTGTTATTTACCTTTATTATTTATGCTTAACTGAAATATTTACTTAGTGACTGAAAGATCATTAAGTGTGAGACGGAGTGCACTTTCTCCACAGTGATGCCTAACATGAATTATTAAATTAACTAATGCAAATGTATTTCCTTTCCAGGATGACTACATCAAAACCACGGAGGAGACCACGGGTTCTGATGAAAGTAAGTGAGAAAATAATTATTTATGGGTTGAGATTAAGATTTTATCACGGACGTGATGATGCGTTTGTGGTTTCATTTGAAGTTTGGTGTGTTTTTTCTTCTTATTTGTGAGACTGCACTTTATGCAAAGTTGGTTTTCAAGGACTTTCAATATTTATAACTTTCCTTTAATGGTGCTTTCCACTGTAGAAACAACAGATATATGAGACGCTATCAGAGCTCAGAACCGTCTGCATGTAGCTCCAGACAGAGGAATAACAAGGTGCATATATTAAGGGAGTGAATGGCTCTCTCTCTCTAATTGCAGTTGTCGGAAGTTGCCGTCTGAGCTCGTGCTGCTCGTGGGGAGCACAGGGCCGAGGTGTCAGATCATTCTGAGGGTGAGAAACGGTTATGATTCAGGGAAGGGGAGGCCGAGACTTCAGTCACATCCATTAGTTTGAAAAGGCTGCTATAATTGCCTTTGTTGCTGAGGGCTCAGCTCAGAACTCCCACCAGGCTCCATTTACCTCCATGGGGGTGTGCTCCTATAGTCCACAGAAAGAAGATGACTGACTTTTACAGAAGCAGCTGTGAACATTCTGAAGCCTTCCAGTCGGATGAACCTGTTTGTATACATTAACTGTTGTGCTGAGCAACAACGGCTCCAGCAGCTACAGGTCGTGATTAATTCTGCTCACCTCGGAGTCCTAGTGGTTTTCATGCGCAGAGAACAAGGCTGATCAATCACCTGACCAGAGCTCCCACTGTGGAGTCCCTCTCACTGAACTGAGACACAGCTGAACACTGGATCTTCCTCATGATCCCTGATCCCTGAACCAGATGAGATGTCGTCTTAATTTAAAGGAGACATATTATTCAGACTTGACATGCAAATAGTCAAGTTCATAATTTTTGTTTATTTCTTGTAAAGCTTTAAGTGACCTATGCATCACTTTCATCACTGCGGCCCCTCTTTTCAGCCTGTGTCTGAAAATTGCTTTTAGTACATGTCCCTTTAAAGCCCAGTCTGCTCTAGGTGGCCTACTCTGTGATTGTCAACCTTCTGTCACACTCGCTACTTTATTGTGTGTGAACACTTATTGTGATTGGGCAACCTTCTTCTAATAATATTTGGTAATATTCAATGATTTCTAATAATCATAAATGCCTTGCCTATCAAAAAAACATTAATTATATCCCTTTATTATTTCTTTATAATTTGCCCTAGATATTAGTCAAAGTGGATAGGAAAATTGCAGTTTTACATGCAGCAGTGGCTCTATGCTCTGGTTGAACTCATCTGTGGATATAAGACAAACTCTTCAGCTGTGGAGGTGAAGAAGTGAAGTGTGAATCATTCCACATGTTATAAAGATACTGCTCATACCTGTGGCAGCCAATCTAACAGACCCGCAGGGCTGCCGGTGTGTTCCCCGCACGAGGTGAGTGTGAGAAGGTGGCGGTGTTAGCACCCACACACAGCCTCACTTCATTGAGGACCTGCCTCAAAGGAGAAAAGATGTGAGAGGAAGCGGCTCTGCACATTATCCCAGTCATCCGTTCTTACAACAGGGGGAATAACTAATGTAATCTCAAGAAAACACCTCGCTCGCTGCCGCGTGGGCGACGCTCATTTAAATACCATTGATTTCAATCCCCATCGCTGCTCCCCCCGGGACTAATTCCGCAAAACCTAATTGATCAAGGTCGTTTTCGTTGCAAATCCGACATGACGGCAGAGACTCCGGCTCGGTGTACCTGAACGCCCCGGAAAGAACAAACAGACCCGACCGGAGGCTCCAGGCAACTCAAGGTCTTTCTTTAAATGAGAGTTTGAGGGAGGTCTCAGAACAGTAGGGTGTCCGCTGCCAAGGCTTAACAGAGGAGCGGTTGTATTTGACCTTGACCGGCTTTATTTCTGCAGATTAATTAGACTTCTTTTGTGCTTCGAGAAAAAAAACGTGATATATTTTCTATAAAAACAAGCGATTACGATCATGCGTCCATTTGTACAACTTCAGGGAAAGACCCGAACATGACGATTAGAAGTGGACGTGTGGGTTGTATCCTCTCTAATTATCAGTAAGTGGTTCGTTGTATCTCCATTCAAGTTGTATGAAAGAAACTGCTTTAAAGAAGCAGCAGCCAATTAAGTCAAAGGCTGTTAAAGGCTCTTTTAACATGACAGTAACGGCAAATCCAGTTGAAGCTAATTTACTCAAAGCTGTCAGATGGGCTCATCTCTCTCAAGCTTTTATTATCTGTCAGAGCATTTTCAGAACCGTGCTACTTCTTCTTGGCAGCTCATTAACAGGTCTTTTGCAGACTTCCTTGTTCAGACCCGCTAAATACATCTTATTAAAAAGCCCGTTCTGACAGTTTGAATGTTAGACAAATTGTTGATGAGAGGTTTGGATGGGCGACGATGTCCAACTGTAAGGCGTCATACTCAGTAATAGGGCAGTAATAATAGTTAATAATAATAATAATGAAAATAATGATGTGATTACAGGAGAATTAAAAACCCATAACAGCCCGTTATCAGGTCCTGGTCCTGCACTGAAATCTAAATGCAGCGCAGTGCTAACAACAACCGAAGGGAGCAGTGGCGGCAGAACAAAACACTTTGGTATCCAGCGTAGTGATTAGCTTCAAGATTTAAACATATGCACAGTTATCCCGCAAAAGGGCATTTCAACTGTAGTTGGCACAATGGCATTGGGATTAGATTTAAGATTAAGTAGTCGTGAGGTTCATCCATTGAAATTTTGCACAATTCAAGCTGTTTAATTCTCAGCAGGAATTACTTCAAAAAATAATCCTTGGCTCTAAGATTCTTGATCGCTTTGTATTTTAATCTTGATTCGGATGCAGGTTCAAAAATTGTTTTGTTGTGCAAACAGGACGGAGCTGGTTATAGAGCCTGGGTGGAGGATTTTGCTCTCTGAGTTGTTTTTCTGGTTTTATTTGATTCTTCGTGCTGCCTCAGTGCACGGCTCACAGCACAGCCTGTAGCTGCCTCTCTCTGTGAGTGGAGGGCAGGTTTACAGCAGCTGCTCACTGGTCAAGAAATAATCAAATCCCTTACATTGAAGTGGGAATGGTTCACAGTATATTACACTACTAAAAAAAAAGAAAAAAGAAATAAAACATGGAGTTTGGTTCTCTGCCTCCATAAAAGTTTATGGTCCGTGACTGGAACCTGTTTCTACAAAAGCACCATCCTCCTCCACCACCTGAGGAAAACCGGAGTGATGAGAAGTGATGTGATGCGCTGAGGCGTTCGGAAAATATGAGAGGACTTTCTTCGCTGTAAAAGAAACAGTCAAAATTATATGTTCGCCAGCAGTCGTGGAAGGTTTTATCTTTATTTTTAAATAAGAGGAAGTAGGAGACAAATGTGCTGTCCTCTGTCGTAGACTGGATATATATCGATCGGCCTGTGGGGTTATATCACAGCCGGGCAGAATAGGTGTTGTAGCAGATGAAGTGAATAAAAGTCAAGTGGTCACAAAATGTTTTATATGGAACTGTTTGGACTTTATGGGCGACCACCACTGCCAGGATCCAGTTCTCTGAGCTTCTCTGCTGAGGCTTAATGCTACGAGTCTCATCCCCTCTGAGGAGTAGATTTCAAATTCACCGATTTGTACTTCACAAAGCCAATTTCTTTTATTTTCTTTTTTGAACCAGGATTCAAACCAATAACCATCTCCTTGTGAAACCAGACCCCCTCTGCCTTGCCCTCATTATATTTCCCTCCCTCTTAAACATGTGTAGTGTAGAATGACTCCAAAAAACGTTCCATTGTTCCTTGGCTGCGGTTTTAACCAAATGAAAACAAACAAAGTCAAGAAGGTTTTGAGGTTGTGTGTCTGCGCCATTTGTGAAGCACCTCAGTCTGTGATTCGGTCACGTAGCATTCCAAACATCTAAATGTTCTTTCATGAGCGTTTGCAGTTGTGCAGCAGCAGCAGCAGCGGGTTGCCTCTTCAAATACATTGTTTGATCCCACGGATGGTATCTGTGTGCCCACGTTACAAGCTGCTCTTCTTTTTGCTGTGGATTGTTTGTAAGTTTGCTTTGCAGGCAGTGGGAGTCTGGGAAAATGGTGATTTCTGAGTTTTGTTAGCAATTTATTCAAAAGTTAAAAGTCCAGTTGCAACGTGAGGTGAGAGAGGACGCATTGATCTACTCTATGACGTCAAAGTTGTGCGTCATTCGTGTAATTTTAGTACTTCTGAGATAATTGCAGGGCTGAACTGATGGAAAAGGTTGAAGCTGAGAAACATCAGACATCGAGTATGGCTCAAAAGGTATTATGATACACACAGTAGTCATGGTGCACCATAACCATCAAGCAGAGTTTTAGTTATTAGTAATAGTGTGCATATGTGAGCATTTCCCAGCAAACATCTATATAATAGCTAAATTGCATACTTCCTCAAGTTTACTTCCCTGAAGTTTTGCGAATAACACTACATAACTAAACACAGGTCTATAGATATTTCAGAACCTTGTTTAAAGGGGAGAGATACCTGCTGTCCTGAAGGACAAACTCGTTACCTCTATAATAAATTGTACATTCTGTTACTCTGGCCTCCGGATCTCAAGCCAGCTGGGAAGTGCTGCAGTACTTTGAGTCGACAGCTTAGTTTCATACCTAGTCTTCTTCTCTTTTGCTACAAAAGCACCACGGGCACAGAGCCTCCTACCAGTATTTTTGGAATCCCTTCAGAGTTACCTTGTCATCCACTGATTCCATGAAAGTCCACCGTTCCCTCCTACCTCCCTCCTGCAGCATCAAAGTATCACCTCGTCGCTGGATTCCCGGGGATCTGGCTGGCAGCCACCTCGTCTGTTGACTGTGTCGACTACAAAGCAGCTGCTCGGAGCTGACTCAGGGTTTCACTGCTTCAATCTCTCTCTCGCCGAGCGCCGCCTGCCACTCACTCTTAAATTTGTCTGAGAGTCTGCAAGGCCTCGGTCTCCGGCGATGGTGGTAAATGGGGCCGGGCGAGCGTGGCATCCAGAATCGGGCGGCATTGACCACAGAGCGGGGTGAAGGACACAGTGCTATTTCTGTCTCAGTCTATCAGTGGAAAAAAAAAGAGAGAGAGAGGCTAGCATTGAACCATTCAACTCTCCAAAGAGATGCAGCAGAGGGAAGAAGAGGAGGAAGGGAAGCAGAGGAGGGAAGAGGAGAGAAAGAAAGGGAAACTGGGAGATAAAGATGGAGCGAGAGAAAAGGCAAACTGGGGAGAGACAGTGATAAGTCGACGTGGGGGAAGTGAGATGTGACAGGCTGAGAGAAAGAGACGCTCAGTCAGGGCTGTCAGGTTTCTCTCGCAATCAGAGGCAGCCGCCGGAGACTGCGGGCGCTGCTATTGACGATGGGCTGCCTCGCTAATGACAGCTAGGCGTCCATGTTTTCAGCAGTGCTGACTAGAAAATCAATGGGCTCATTTGTGCACACTGCCAGAATATTTGTCTTCGCACGTTTCATCTATATTGCATACGTCTCCGGTAAAAAAGACAATTGCGTTAAGACAAAAGATAATTTAAACTTGATTATACAGAACATAAAATTGCTTTCTGTTTTTTGGGTGGGTGGGGGCAAAAAATGAATAAATTAAGGAAACGTAGGATCAGTTTTTTTCTCCTGGTGGTGAAAACAAAACACCTCAGCTGTGTTTGACAGCTTTGGATTTTCAGTGTTGTTGTTTTTGTGTTCGCAGCCATGGACATCACCAAGGACCCGTGCCAGAATGTGAAGTGCAGCCGCCACAAGATGTGCGTCGCTCAGGGCTACCAGAGGGCCATGTGTGTCAATCGCAAGAGGCTGGAGCACAGGTGGGTGGAGGCCGGTTTCCCCACCGAGACGTGTGGATGTGGCTACTCGACGTGTTATGGTGTCGAGAGCCGATCGCTGCGTGTCAGCATCTGAGTGGAGATTTATTGATTCGACTCAGAGACTGAGAGAGAGTCACGAGTCCGAAGTGAAGTCACTGCATCACCAACACCCACAGCAGTGACTAATGAGTGGAGGGAAGGTGGTGAAACTGAACATGGACAGTTACAGAGGCAAGTCGGACATCAGATATGTGTCAACCGAATATCAACAGGCTCGGTCCGATCTGAGTGTTATATTTAAATTTCATTAAATTGTATGAATTTGACAAAGGAAAATAAAGAAACTTGATTTTTTCTTTTAAAATTCCTATTTGAAAAGCGAACATTTTCTAGTTCAATATGCTTTGAACTCACATACAAACGGTTTCCAGAGTTAAATATTTCAGTTTAGTGGTATTTCATTTCATTAATAGTTACATTAATTAGTCTCTAGTGATTAAGAAATAAAAATCTGGTATTTATTTTCTCATAGAAGTATTTTGAATGTGTTAATTACTGCTGCTTCTCTCAGAAACAGTAAAGATATGTGCCAGTTTTTATGGGGTAACACTTGATATCAAGTGCAAATACCTTATGTTTAATTAATGCACAACTAATACATGACTCATCATGAACTAATGCATGATGTATCGTGAACTCCTTTGGCTCAGCATTAATAATGAAAGATTAGTTTAATTATTTAAAGCTACATGGATTGTGAACTCACAGTCGTGCCAGAATAAAAATATACATCTGCAAAAGCATAAAGGCACACAGTCCGAAAACTTCCCTGAGCTATAACGTTGTTTTATTTATGTTGTCGTAGACTGTATATAAAGATGGACCTGTCTACAGTTCGGATGAAAAACGTTTTCTTGCACTTATGAATAGAATTTTCAAATAAACCGTGACAGCCCTGTCTGCTAACTTGAAGGAGGCGGGGTTTCTGATCTAAACTGCAGACACCAGGGGGCGGTCAAGATGATTTGGCTTCATTTTTGGGAAGCTGTGATGTCGTCCATCTTCTGTGGTGCAGCCTTACAGAGAAGCTAGTTATCTTACTGTCATTTTCATTTCATCTACTAAAGTTAGTTGAATAACTGAGCTTTATTTCAGACATGTAGGTCGGCATCGGAGTAAAAATATATTAATTACACAATACAGCATTCTGTGGTGACAGTTCTAGCACTGTGACATACTGTGTGTCGATGTTTAAAGAAATTCTTGCCCATCGAAGTAACTTTTAAAGTGTTATTATAAATACTTTTAATCATCTTTTTGTTTTTATTTTATTATCTGTCACCTAGCAACAGCGATTGTACGACTCACGCCACATGAACACTGAATTCTATGTACTCGACTTCCCATTGTGTGGCAAGTAATAAGTCCCTGAACAGTCAATGTTGAGCTTTAGAAACCATTCTACAGACTAATCAGTGGCACTAGAAGCAGAGGAGCAAGGTTTAAATCATACAGAAAACTCTTTAACACAGTTTAATACCAGAGTTTATATAAGAATTTCAGAGACAAAAAAGCACTTTGCCTTTCTGTAGTAAACCTCCCGTGAAAAATCATTTATCTGTCCCGTTCACTGCCATCAATTCCACTTTGACTGCAAAACAAATGAGCATGGTTGCAGCCTGAAAAGAACTAATGGAGTGAATTATTACTACCTGCAAAGTCTATCGGCAGCGGCAGGCATTTATCTTTTTCAATAAAGTGCTTCATTTACAGAGTCGCTCCAGAGATGAGAGGGGACTGTGTGGAATAATGGGTGATAAGCATGAACGCAACCACACTAAACCAATCCGGGCATCGTTAAGTAGCCTGCCTCAGAAGTCGTGCTGCGGAGAGCCCTAATGCTCGTGCACATTGCAAGTGGAGTCGATCACTGTGCGAGAGGAGAGCAAGCAGAGGGACGGTTTATGAAGCCTCGTGTCCAAATATTAACGAGTTTAAGATTACGAGTATCTGCTGTGGTTGTAGCGATGTTGCAGTTTTTGCAGGAGAGCGATACAAATGAGTTGCAATGAAAACATCCCGTTAGAGAACGCTAAATCTTCTTAGCATAGCTGCTACATTATCATTCATCCGGCATCATGATTTTTGTTACCTAGCAATCTTTCCTACTGTCCTCTCTCTTTCGGCTCTGGTTTTGGTCCCCACCAGCGCCTCATTAGCTTCTAAATGCTCCACAATGGTCACTTACTACTGTTTAACTGTGTTTGTCGGATAAACGATGACAATTCTCTGTAAGGGCGTCACTATGATACTTGATCTTGTAAATACATGACGGGAACAAGAGCTTTTACCCAAAGTTTAAATCCACTGTTTTGGAAAAATGTGTCTTCAGAAGAACTATAATGTCTCCGTGTTTTGGGAACTGTGAGGAGCACAAACACATTTTGTGTCCAGGGGGCAACACAGCCATATATCCATGTACTGAATATAATGCTAGATATCCCTAGGGTAAAGGTTAAATAAGAGTGTTTTCTTTTTGTAATTTTGGAGATCTGACATGTTAACTTCCCTTCTCCTCCCTCTCACGTTCAGAGTCAAACAGTCGGGGAATGCAGAGGCCGGTGAAAGCAGCTGCAGGCCCTGTCCCGTGGCGGCCTCCTCACCTGTGTGCGGCTCTGACGGACACAACTACGCCTCAGAGGTAAAAAATGAAAAGACTCGGCCCCGGCATCTCTCTCTCTGAAAGCACTTAGACCTGAAAGCCCAGATAATTCTTCTTTTGGTTTATCGCCGGCGTCTGGCGCCATTAAAGCCTTGAAAAGAAATGGAAAGTGGCCGTGTCATCGTTTTAAATAACGAGAGGAGTCCAGTCAAGTGCTGTTTCCTGCTACGCTGACATCTACACAGGCGCAGCGTGGGCAGCGCAGTTCATCACCGCTCGCAGGAGGACGAGGGCGCCATTTCAACGTGTGATTGATGACGGACGTCGACCTGAGCAGCATCACCGTACACCGGCCACCGCCAGGACTCTTTATTGATTTATGTATAGTTTTTAATTTTGACCTTGCATGGGAAGACGGAGGAAAATGACAGCTCATTCTTGCTGCCTCCCTCTAAGTGCAGTAGTGTCTCCTCCGAATGAGGAATTTCTCTTTCCTGCGGTCACCCCCATAAATATTTTAACTGCATTTATCCCCCCTCTCTCTCTCTCTCTCTCTCTCTCTCTCTCTCTCTCTCTCTCTCTCTCTCTCTCTTCTCTCTCTCTCTCTCTCTCTCTCTCTCTCTCTCTCTCTCTCTCTCTCTCTCTCTCTCTCTCTCTCTCTCTCTCTCTCTCGCTCTCTCTCTCTCTCTCTCTCTCTCTCTCTCTCTCTCTCTCTCTGCTGACAGTGTAAGCTGGAGCAGCAGGCCTGCCTCACCGGCAAGGAGCTGAACGTCATGTGTGGCGGTTTCTGCCCCTGCGCCACAGCCTCAGTCACCATCACCAGCGCTGACGCCAAACGTGGCAAGTTCCCCCTCGTCACCTTCTGAGATTCATGCATCTCAATTTTAGGGGATTCACGCCTCCCTGTCTGCATCACTGTCATGAGTCAAGGTTTCAAGAAAAGAGAAAGAAAAGTGAGGATTCGCCGGGGGCCGCCCTGCAGGATGAGACTCGGATTTACTGAGACGACTATTCAACCCAATGCTTGATGTTTTGAATCAATACCCCGCCAATTCTAGAGATTACTGTTAGCCAAATATCCCCCATGTGGCTAAACTGCCCTTTCAATCATGTAGTAATTAATTATTTAGAGTGTACACTATCTATCATTGCAGACAAACACTATTGATTGTCTGTGCTCTCCGGCAAGTGAAAAATGCCAATTGATCAGAAGGATGAAATGTCACCCCTGTTTTTCATCTGTAGCTCAGAAGAAGTGCTTAGCCTGAGACTCAAAGGGGATTTTTATTGGAGAACAGCAATTTGCTTCAGCGGAGTTGATTGCAAAATAATGTTTTCGTTAATGGCAGCGTTATAAAATCGCAGCGTGACAATACAACCTCAACAGCTTCACACTCTTTTGTTCTGTTCACGCTACAGTAGAAAGGGCAATATGAAGCGGTGCCGAGCGTGCTGCACTTTTTGGGAAGGTGAGACAGATTGCTGCTAAGTGTGTGTCAGGGCTCTGAATGTTGGGATTCCCTCTTTTGTTCGTTTAGAGAGCTGCACCGGCCAGGACCTGGCAGACCTGGGCGACCGCCTGAGAGACTGGTTCCAGCTCCTCCATGGAAACGCCAAGCGGAATAACTCTGGCAAGCTCGGAGCTGGCACCGCTTCAGGTTAGGAACTCTCAAAGCGGCTTTATTCTCTGCTGTCTCCCAACATACAAATCAATTGTCCGTGCAAAGAGCTGTAGTGTAAACACAAAGTGAAATTATTTCTGGCAGTGCTGGACAAGAGCCTGGTGGCCAGCTGCAAGGACTCCATCGGCTGGATGTTCTCCCGGCTGGACACCAACAGCGACCTGTATCTGGACCAGGCCGAGCTGGCCGCCATCAACCTGGACAAGTACGAGGTCTGCATCCGACCCTTCTTCAACTCCTGCGACAGCTACAAGGACGGGAAGGTCTCCACGGCGGAGTGGTGCCTCTGCTTCTGGAGAGAAAGTGAGTAGAAGAAGCAGCCGTGAGAGAGGAGTCTATTTCGAGTGAAGTTCTCCGGGAAAAAAAAGGGTGAAATAACAGCGAGGTTACATCACAGGGAGACAGAGGGTTTGCAGTGACGTGACTTTAATGTTTAATCCCTCGCCAACGCTGAGTGGCAGAGAAAAATGGTTCTGAAAAGGCCGGTGTGTAGTTACTGACTTTTGTTCTGATTCTTATTGCAGATGGTTGCGTTTGTATCTCGACACCAGGGAGGCAGCACTTCCCTGAAATGAACAGCTTAATATCAAGAAAGTCTATTTCCCAAAATGTCAAACTACTTGAACCGAGTCCTCTTCTTCTGAAGCCTCTTCAACATGTTGAATCATTGATAGAACCGCTGCATTTTCATCTGTGCACATGTGCTGAATTTGCACCATTTGACCTTCTCTAAAACATAGGATACTCTGGCAGTAACCTCATTTGCACGTTGATTATCCCATTGATCGGGCGTTTAACCTGCAAGCAATCGGTGACTCTGACCCCGTCCCTCATCAATTCTCCATCACTAGCTGGTTGTAGCTACTTCACCATTAAGTATTAAGTAACAATGGTTACATGATAATTATTTGGACACATTTTGAATGTAAAGAAATACATCCAAACAAGGCCATTCCCTCTGGGGCTTGACAGCAAAGCCTCAGAGACTTGACCACACCCCATGAATCATCTAGTTTTGTGCAAACACAACAGAAATTCTCCACAGCAGCTCGATATGTCGCTTCTTTGTTCTTCAGGGCCGGCTCACATCCTCGTCATTCTCAGACTACATCCATATGTTCTTTCACCTAAGCTCTCCACGATCGATCAGGCTCTGAGGGAATGAAATATAGGACTTCTTAAACAAATCAATACAGGCAAAAGGTGTAATTATGAGGAGCATTGATTGAGATGAAGTTTGAAGGGGACCCGTCTTAAGTATTGCCTGTCCTCACATAAAAATGTTTTTATCTGATTCTCACAGAGCCGCCATGCCTCGCCGAGCTGGAGAGGGTCCAGGTGCAGGAGGCGGCCAAGAAGAAGCCGGGTAAACACATTCTTCCTCACTGTGCCCAAAGTTCAACAAGTGTTTGACTGAGGGTTTGCTCGACTCGCACAGACAGACCTGTTGGAATGGGAATCACCGTCCGACTCCCTTCCAGATCCTTTCATGCCGAGTGGCGAGCCATGATCGGCCCCATCCAGCTGGCCTGCTTCCCCCTAAATTCGCTTGGGGTCTCCGGGTGTGCTTATGTAACAAGGCGCCCCGGAGCAGGCAGGCATGGAGCTGGAGGAGCTGCTCATTAAGAGAGATCACAAGCTCATGGCTGGGATTAGGCCCTAATCAGGGTGGGGGGGCTTAGAGGGCAGCGCTGGCTTTGGGAAAGAGCAAGTCTAACACCCATGTTTAACTCAGGGGAGTTTCAAGGGACTATGGGGAAATCGGGCAAAAGGAACCATACACAAAAATAACAGCAACGCAGTAAAGCAGTGAAGTTGAACTCGTCCTGTGTGTGTGTGTGTAGTGTGTGTGTGTGTGTGTGTGTGTCCTTGCAGGGATGTACATTCCCAACTGCGACGAGGACGGCTACTACAAGAAAGTGCAGTGTGACCAGAGCCGAGGGGAGTGCTGGTGCGTGGACCAGCATGGGGGAGAGATGATGGGCACCAGAATCCATGGCAACCCCTGACTGTGGTAAGAGGGAACCGACATTTCTCACACTTTGAGCTGCAAGAAAATCTTTTTATGTGAGTCTTTTTGTTCAGTGACTGACCTGTGATATTTTCCTATCATTCAAATGACAGATTCTTGAAAATATGAGTTTGACAGGTTGTAATATTCTTTATTCATTAGGGGATTTTTCACTGTTTTATAAAAGTGTATTTAAGAAAAAAATATTATCTAGCAGGTACAGATTGGAACCAATTTCTGCATTTGTTCACAAACATTTAGCTTTTTTTCCCCTTAAACATTATTGTGATACATCAGTTATTCCTAAAAATCTTCAAATAATCTATCAATCATCAATCATTTGGAAAAATGCCAATCAGAAGTTGTCAAAGTCTTAAAATTCCTTGTTTTGTCATCAAAACCAAATACATTACATACACAAATGTATCATATAACAATGACATATAAATTATATACAATTTTTACAAGAAAACAAATTTTTCTGAGAATGAACACATTTTTTCCAGCTCTAATACATTTACCTTTTCTCCAGATGAAGTGGCTGGATACTCTGGAGATTTTGGGAGCGGGGTGGGATGGGAGGATGAAGAGGAGAAGGAGGCGGAGGACACCGGCGAGGAGGCGGAGGAGGAGGAGGAAGAGGAGGAAGGCGAGGCTGACGACGGAGGATACATCTGGTAGGACTGTCAGCGGAGAGCAGAGTCTCGGCTGCAGGGCCTGGAGAATCTACAGGGATGGCTCTATCCTTTACGGGAAAAAAGATTTTGGGATTGGACTGCGGAGGAGGCATGGAGTTGTGTATCATCCTGCCGGGATGTAATGTGTTGCTGGGCAGGTCCAGTGATGAGATAATGACCCGGTTTTTTTGTCTTAGATAAGTGTACTTGCTTCATTCTCTCCTCTGTTTCTTCAGCATCAAAGCTTTTTGTTTTGAAAAGCAGGACCCACTGACTCCTGCGCCATAGGTAGCTAAAGTCCATCAGAGATCTTGTCCGACCGCCATCTATGCATATAGAGATTACCAGTAATTTTGTATTGTGTCAACAATTGCTTGAGTGTTAGAGCCGTCATCCCACTGGAATGACAAGAGATCGGGATTTAAAGGAACAGTTTGACATTTCAGGAGCTTGTTTGCTTTCTTGCTGAGACTTAGAGGAGGAGATCCATACCGCACTTGTGTCGGGTAGGTTAGCTTAGCTAAGCTTACCATTGAGAGTTGACGTTAAATTAAACATCTTTGGCCCGAGTCTGGCCGATACACTTTCACATCTTGGCTCATTCCAGCTGTTACCCTCCAGCCAGGGAGATTTACTGTGTGTTTGTGTATCAGTCCACAAATATGTGTATCCTCCAAAAATGTTACTCTCCGTGCTGCTGACTAAAAAAGATCTTATATGTTATTTGTTGACTCTATGAAAACCACAGTGCAAAGTTTGTATGAAAAATATGGACTGTCCATGGGGAAGAAATACTCCAGAACATAACCAATTGTAAAAGTGCTCACAGTTGCTGTAAAATAAAGGTTTCCCCAATGCTCCCAGTCTTATATCTTCTAAATGACAGTGCATTAAATGGCACTATGGGAACACTGTGACAGAGTTGCTCGGTAACCCTAACCCTTACCCTAACCCATCCAGACAAACCTACAGTTTCAATTTAAATCTTTTAAAATCCTTTCAAAGTAAATCTGCAGCTTTGATTCACGGCTTCACGCACGCTAACGTGGCACTAGCATCTTTTTCCTCCGTAGCGCTGCAATTCACGAAAAACACACAACGAAAAATCCTAAAACACAACAATATTAACTTCTAATGGAAAAGGAAGGTGATTGCTGTCAGCGAAGCTTGTTGCTGATTGGATAGAAGCACTGTCCATCTTTTCAATTGGAAGGAAATTCAGTTTTTTGTGTGATTTGAGTTTGGGTTTTCTCATTTGCTGTTTTAATCCACATTGGGATTTGAAAAAAAAACCTGGTTATTGTAGGTTTAGGTCAGCTGATCATCCAGCTTCATATTTACTCGACCAATCTTCTCCTCTAACTCTCAGCAAACAGGCGAATGAGCCCGCCTCTCCAAATGAAACGTTCCTTTAAATCAGCTCAGTGCGGCGTGTTGTGTAGATCCAATTATCTGTGAGGTGAGCTGCGAGGACTTCAGGTTACCATGGTTTCAAGCTACCTTCATGATAAAGGTGCGCCACAGCTCATAGCAGTTTTGAAATCGTTGATGCATTCGGGAATTTTAATGGAC
This sequence comes from Pseudopleuronectes americanus, assembly GCA_038501795.1. Lineage (NCBI taxonomy): Eukaryota > Metazoa > Chordata > Actinopteri > Pleuronectiformes > Pleuronectidae > Pseudopleuronectes > Pseudopleuronectes americanus. Next base: position 11,726,503 of record CM076735.1, read on the forward strand.
ACACACACACACACACGCACACAGACACACACAGCTACACAGGACCTATATTTCCAGTCGGATTACTTTTATTGAAACCCACAGGATCACTGTCCTCTGCTTCCTCATGTCAAAGAAAGTGGCACAACGACGTTTCATTTGCAACTTGAAAATCTGTATTTTGTGTTTCTTAAAAAAAAAGAAAGAACAACGTGTGCATTACTTGAAGTTCTGTGTGTTACTTGAATTCACGTTGTAATTTTTGTTTTCTTTCCATGAGAATCTCGTTGCCATGTCTTCATTCATGCTATCGATGGGCCAGACGTTTGGTTGTTTTTAGTATTGCATGTTAGTAACATAAAGAATGTACTTCTAGGCTGAGCACTTTACTAATAAAGGCACCGGGAGCCAAGCTTTGTGTGTTGATTGGAATCTTTTTCTTGCTGTTTCAGGGTTGAGATTTATCATCCGGGGAGGAATTAGGTTTTCGCGGCGACAGTGCCACTGAAGTCACACACCATTTCCCTCCTTAAAGAAAGAAACACTGGGGCTGAGGTGGGGGAACTGAATGAATCTGTGAGATAAAGGCTCCTTACTTTGCTAAAAACAGATTTTCAGCATAAAGGAACCAGCCTTGTTTTCACAGATCCTACGTTCTGTGTAGTAATGTGTTTATGAAGCATAAGCTGGGTGAGCGAATACTAATATTTCACAGCAGAGAACTCCTTCCTCGTGACCTTTGGCTCCTGCCCCTGGCGTGTGGAGCTCTGATTGCTGAAAGGTTTTACAGCCACCACTGCAATTACATGTGATAATGTTTTAATAAGGTGTTAACGAAAAATTATTTCACCGTCGGCTACGATCACGGCGGTGGAATAAAAATTAGGAGGTTGGAGGCTCCAGACTTTCCTCTCAGATGAGATACGGGTGTTTGTTGAGGTTATTTTGGTGCCGAGCTGCCACCTCATGCTGGAGGAACAAATTACAGCGGGGTTGGCTGCCAAATACTGAGCCACTGAGCAACTGCTATGTGAAGGCAACACTGTCACATGGGAGACGGAGGATAAATGCCCCAATGAATGGATCATTTTAAACAGTAGTTCAGCCTGAACTAAGGAAATAAGCACATTAAAAAACTGCCATAAACAAAAGACCCAAATTAGTCTATAAAAGGTGGATTTTATTACAACATCTCATCTCATGGAGCAAACTACTTCTAGATGTTCTCATTTAAGCTGAAACCATTTGCACAGATACTGTAATTGTTGAAAAAAATGGAACAAATAATAGATATAACTTGATAGGTATAAATAACTAACAGTACTTTCTGAGGTCAGCCAAGAGTATTTACAGTACAAACATTTACATCTGTATTATACATCATTTACAGGAGGAGAACAGAACATTAAACAATGATCACAAATACTTCTCTTCCTCCTTATCTACTTCCAACTTTTTAATAACGAAGATACAAAGTCATACAAATCATTGTAAACACGTCCGCATGTTTACTCAAGGAAAACATAATTATTAAAGAATATTAATTTACAGGTTTGCAAAGTGCACTCTCATATCTTCTTAGATAGTCAAAAAGTGCGTCTGTACCTGCAGGATTTCAACCTTGTACAGTTTACATGCTGATTACATTGACTTTACATTACATATATTGCTCTGGAATAAAGGATTTAATCATAAAAAATAAATAACCCCTGTACTTTAGTCTCTTATTTAAAATATTGCTGCTTCATATTGGATTTTAATCCACTTTAACCGACACTCCGCAGAGATACACAATGAGACGCTGTTTTATTGCAGAAGTAGCAAACACTAATTGAAAGGATGAAAAGAATTTAATTAACAGACTCATAACTATGTATGTTTTGACAGCACAGGTTGCTCATTCTTATTTACTGCCTCCCTAAAGCTTCTGAAAGTCAGAGAATGTCTGTATGAGCCTCAGAAAAGATGTCTCTCAGTCCGACCAGCACGCCTCAACTTAGCTGCCTTCGCGTGGGAGAAATCAAAACTGCAGGAGCCAAGATTCACAAGCCAATTCCACCGGGACACTGAGAGTGAGCCACTTATTAATCACAACACACTCATCAGCAGGCTGCTCAACATGACTCTGTTTACTTCACCGTGACGTCCCACAGAGGCCGACATGGTGAAGTAAACAGAGTCATCTTTTCAGCTCTTTGGACTCTTAAGGGGATTTGCGTCACTTTGCCTCAGTGAGATGTTGGATGTCTCCGTTCTAATGCCGAAGACATTAGCAAACATCTGTGGCCATTTTCTTTGAGGGCGGTGGCTTCAAATCATTGGAACTGGAACAGTTTTCAAATCTAAACTATAAACTATGATAAACTATAAACTAGTTACCACCTTAATCTTCACTCCTCTTCTTAGTAAATTCTAACTCAAGCAGTTAAATAATAATTAATGCAACACTGATGTCTATTAATCTACATTCTTGCACAGAGTGCGGCTGCACATGTGATGTTATCCAGTACGATGTAATCTAATTAACTTGTCATGCAGCTGGACGACACTCACATTAACAGTTCACCATGAACCACTCTTAAAAGTTTGCATAGAAACCTTTAAACCCTGAATTAATGCTAAATAAAATAATTTGCTCCTTATCATGTGATTTGATCGACGTTGGCGAAGAGACAAAGTCGTTCGAACGTGTCGAGGGAACCCCCCCCCTCCCGGTCGTGCATGTCAGTCGATGTACTGTGATAACCATCGGAAGCCCTCGCCGTAGCCTTGCTTCTTTAACACGCTGCACATGAAAATCTCCATCGGTCGAATGTTCAGCTCCTTCAAAGACACGTTTCCCTGTTGGTGACAAAGATACATGAGCACGACACCAGGACACCTGGCCACACACATGGAGGGATCACGTCATCTCTGAGAATTTAATGATAAGTGGCCGACCTTTCCTGTGACTTGACCATCGAGAGCGAAAGCTCCACGAAGTCCTCCTTCGCTGACGGCCTCCGGACGGTCGATTTTATTACCCAACACCAGCACCGGTACATTGGTGATGGTTTCATCCGCTAGCAGAGCCTGGAAGTGCGAGAGCAGCGCAATCATCACACTGTAAATCTGGAGTTAACAGACAACCGTCAGTGCTGCGCGACGGGAACAGCTTGTAACTGTTAATCTTACGTCGAGTTCTGTCTTGGATTCTTGGAGTCTGTCGTGGTCGGCGCAGTCCACGAGAAAGACCACTCCGTTAATAGCGGGCAGGTAGTTCTTCCACACTCTCCGTGCTGTAGGAGAAACGGTAAATCGGCAGCAGCTTAGTGGCATTGAATGAAACTCTCAGCTTGTTTAAATGGAAACTGGGAAAAATCATTGTGTCTATTGTGTCTGTGAATATCGTGGCACAATGAACAAATATCTAACCAACTACATACCCACATGGGTTTATTTAATCAGGTTGAAGAAGGTGGAGTTGTGTTGGGAATTATGTCAAGTCACTGAAATGTATGAATGGCAGTCAGTGAGACCATACCATTGCACACTAACATAGATATGAATCCCTAAAAAAAACAACTCATTCTCTCCATAAAGATCCATAAATTATTTCCTGTGAAAATCTCACACAGTAAATGAAAGAGACAAAACTGTTCCTGGAATAATTGAATCCGCTCAAACATGTAATAGCCTCATCACACCCCAAGCCCAAGCACCACTATGAGACTCTGTTTCGGCGACATAAAAGTGAATTTACTATTAATGTGAATTCGCTGTTTGACCATGCGATTTAAAATACTGTTATAATTATTCCTTACAACACGTATCCATTCATTTTACACTCTAGTGGATTACTACTCTCTTTTTTCATGCATGTCTTCAGCAGCACATCCTGTCTTCGGTTTCTCTTGTCCCTAACATTTAGGTTTAGTCGCTGCATCTTAGTTGATTCGCAATGTCATCACAACTTGGTGCCACATGTAAAACAGAGACACCAAGTGGCAGCAACAAGAACTGTAAATGCTATAAAAAATATGTATGGTGGGTTGTGCATGATGAAGCGACTGCTGTGGTCTGAGAGGATGCTGCTAGTGTGACATCTAGTGGTAGAGAATATCACACAAGACTTATTTTAAAACATTTCACAACAGATGTAGAAACTAAATCTGTAATGTGCTTTTCTTTTATCTGTGTCATTACATGTGAGAAATGAAGCTCTCACCTTGCACGTGTCCTCCCAGATCAAACGTGGTAAACGTCATCCCACCGATGGTCAGCTCCTCAGAAGCTTTGGGGGAAAGAGAATTGCATTTAAATCCTTCGATTGTTTGAGCAACACAATACTCAATATCGTCACAATAGTGAGCACAATTGATTACATGTGAAAACTAGCAAAAAGCTGAACTGCTGGAAAGATACCAGCTCAACATCTTAAGGTACAAAGAAGGAAAACACCTGTTCAGCAGGATCTGAGCAGATTGCTTTATGTTACTGGTGCCATCACAAATATAGACATGAAGATTGTTTTGTTTTGCACTAAAAGAACATCTCTTTAAAACAGTGACGTTAAATGTACTATATTTAGAGAAGAGAACAAAACGATACAGCCTGAACTGTACTATACTATGAGGTGATGTAATATTAACTTGAAACCTGTCCAACACAGGAACAACTGAGCAAACACGCCGCACAAATATGGAAAACCACAATCAACAGTACAAATGTCACTTACTCGGATGCAGTGTCGGTACGTGTTGACCTAGTCGATCATCTTTCAACATGTGCAGCAGTGTTGTTTTACCGGCGTTGTCCAGGCCCAGAAACACCAGCTTCCCACTCTTCTTGTAAAGACCTAGGGGGAAAGAATTTCTTATTACAACAATTCATGACTTTGAATTACTTTGCAGTCACTTCATGACAAATTTTGACCTAACACTGCCTGGACCACATGCAACATTTAAATACTGCTTACGTGGAAAGATTCATTCATTGTAGTAAACCAGCAGATTGAAAGGTTATAGAGTCAGTTTGTGAGAATTCCTTTCACCTTACATGATGATCATTGGTTGTATTGCTGCTCATTTTGACACTTACCTAAGAACTGTAAAACGTTACTAAGCCCCCTGTAGAGCCAGTCGAATAAAAACGACATCTCGCTGTTCTTTGCCTGAACAAAAAAAAACAGAAAGTGTTCGGGTTATTATCACAGAATCCTGCTCGGGAAAATATTTTCGATATCATCATTATCAACAGAAATTACATTTTGAAAATGTTTTTTCAATGACAAATGTCACATATTTGCTTCTCTCACTTCCCCAATCTGATTATGATGGTCTGACGAAACAAAACACTTGGTCCTTGTTTGATATTTCAGTATGTAGGTAGTCAGAAAGGTCCTGAACACAGGCATATCAGTCTCTCTCTGAACTTATTGAGCAAAGTGTTTTTACACTACTTAGAAATTAGCTACTTGAAGCCAAAAATGTGTGACTTTTATTTTGTAAAATCTCTAAAATTATACAGTCAAAATGCTATTCATAAAAATGACAAGTGAGACGATATATACTACTTGTGAATATAATCCAATCCATTTCCTTTTCAATTATGCATTTTGTATATGCTCCATCTCAACAGTTTATTTTGAAAAAAAACGCTTTGGATGTGTTTACTGGGCTTGACCGCAGTATGATTGTCAGTGTCTCCAAACTCTCGTCCTCATCTGCCTGTAGCTCAAAGTAATGTCTTGGTTTAACCCTCGTTCGACAGCTTCGTGTTCGCTGCGAGCTGCGCAGTAGAGAGACACGTACAGACCCCAGCACTGACACGTTTCCGTCTGTCGCTAACAGAGTCTGCAGCCATATTGTCTCCGGTTTCTAATCTTATTCCACCAGGGTTCCGTGGTATTCAGCTCCTGTTAGCATTAGCACGTTAGCTGCCGTTAAGAGCTCCGGTGCTTTCCAGGCGCCGGACGCTGCGTCAGGTCAACGCTTGACAACGAGCCGGCTCCGCGTTGAAAGACGTTCTTATCGCAGCGTGTTGTCAGTTCGTGGTTTATTATAAATAATGTTTAACTCACCTCGCGACCCTGAGCTGTGGTGACAGGTCCGTGGTCTCCTTGGATACACAGGCTGTGGGAGGCCCTCTTCTTCGTGGCTTAATTGGCGGTCCTGTTCCTCGCAGCAGCGCCCTCCGGTGACGAGATACGGTAAAGGAGAGAAAATCATCCCTGTAAAGTGTGTTTGTGTGTTCCTGTACTTATCCCTTTGTGAGGCCCATTTTAAGCGTATACCCTACAGAGTGAGGACATTTTCAAGATCTGTTACTGCATCTTTTCAATGCAAAACATGCACCTGTCACCCTTTTGTATTAATTTACCCTTTTACTGTAAATGCTTCTATAATACTACAACTGCTGCTGTCTTTAACTGCCATTACTCACATCCTGTGGAAAAATACTTCCCATTAAATATGTTTGCACTACTATATTGTACTGTCTACTGTGTTTTATGAACTTATTGTGTTTCATACTGATATGTTTTGTATATGCGCACTTGTATGTTCTGTTTACTTATATGTTTACACCGGTAATTGGGGTTATGAATATCTTCTGTGACATAGAAGTACAAACGTGTGTGTGTGTGTGTGTGTGTGTGTGTGTGTGCATGCCTTGACATATTTCTTGAAAGGGTATTTAGAAAAATATGTTTCCTAAAATATCTCTGCAGACAATACAGGGACAATCTAAATCTTTGGTCGATCAGATGAATCTTCCAAATTATATGATGTCATGTAATCAGTGATGTAACAATCCATCGAGAGAAAACGTCATGCATAGATCCCAAATTATTTTTTGGACAATATGGAGGATTATTAGAAACAAATGTGTGTTTCTTGATTTCACTCTGTTTGTATTTTCCTACTAATTAACCGTTATTCACTTCTGATCAATCACGTCTGAATGATAATGATGATATGTGGCAATTCAATCAATACAAAACACTATAGACTGGGTTTCATTGTGGTTTATTATAGTGATCTGTCAAGCTTGAAATTACGATCTTAGAACAACAACATCAACAAGTGTGAACAGAAAAGCAGGTGAAATGTGACTTCCAGTCCTTCCAGTTCATCTGCTGCTCAGATGAGTCGAAATCAGACGAAGGCCGATTGGAGGCAAGAAAAGCCACATCTTCATGTTTCTCTCCTACTTCTCATAGTAGAACCATTTGTCAACTGAAAAAGGATCAGACATGTGTGATTTTCATGGAGTCACAACACAAAGTGGCAGCAAAAAAACAAGTTAATCCAAAGAACACCAACCTGAACTTGGAACAGGATCCTCAGCTCCAGGAGCACAAGTCTGCGACAGCAAATAATTAAAGAGTTATTTTCCATTTAGTAAATGCATCACACTGATTCTGGATGACACATTTTTTTTCATTTCAATTTAGGCTAATAACAAACACGTGAAAATAAAAGAGGACTCACAGATTTAACCGCAGCCTCGGCCTCGCCAGCGGAGCAGCAGAATGGACTGTCAGACACACTGGTGTTCATGCTGACACGAGAAAGAAATGAAAGAAAAAGGGAATAACTTCAGCTTTAAACATGTATAAGACCTAGAAAGGCTTATCTTCACAATGTCTTGTAGCATTTGTCACATTTGTTGTCCTCTTTTTACACGATGGAGGATATTCTGACTGGGAACTCACCAGTTTAAGTCGCCAGCACTGGTCTTCTTAGAGATTAGAGCCTTCCAGAACTCATGGGTGCTCTTCACTGTGTTGATGGCAAAGTCCTGGAAGACACAACACATTTCCTTACTTGGATCCCATCAATACGGCAGTAAAAATTCAAGTATAAGCTTAGATATAACAGAAAAAATTAAGGAAAGTCAAAAATTACCATTGACGCTTCAAAAAAGGTCTTAATACATTTATATAAATGTATTTAAATGTAATATTTGCAAACTCCAATGCTGTGTATTTAAATGTGACAATATTTTACCCTGTCCTTGAACTCTCCATTGAAAGCAAACTGGTTTTCAGGTTTCCCATCTGGGACTTTATATCTCTTGAACCAATCAACCGTTGCCTCCAGATATCCAGGCTTAAGTTTTCTCACATCCTCGATACCTGCGATCAATCAAGAAAGGACCAGATTGAATAAAGACTTAAGTGGAATGTGACAAATGGCATCTGTTGGTTATTCCTACTGTTGAAATCGGCGGCTTCAGGGTCCTCAGTGTTGATGACAATGACCTTCCAGTCTGTTTCACCCTCATCGATCAAAGCCAGAGTTCCCAAAACCTTCACTTTGATTATTTCTCCTTGTGTGCACACCTAGGAATAAAATATGCATTTTCCTTTTGTTTTCCTCCAAACACTTTCATTATTGTCTGTGAGCTATTTATCCATGACTTCAGTACCTTATTCCCTATGTCACATATATCAATAGGATCATTGTCTCCACAGCATCCTGTGTCGCCGTCCTTGTGGTTGGGGTCTTCCCACGTCTGTCGACAGGGAAAGCAAAGAGAGATGTTTGATGGAGCCAGGGCACAGTTTAGTTTGCTGTCACCTAAAAACAGATCTGAGTTTGAGTTGGACATGCCTGAGGAATAGCTCCATAATTCCAGATGTAACCTTTGTGAGGAAACACGTTGGCTACGTAACGGAGGTTCCCCTTCTTCAGGTCTTGTTTCAGTGGGTTCAGTGGATCTTTGGTGGCAATCTGAGAAAACACAGGAAGAAATAAAAAACAGACAGAAACACTGACAAACTAAACTGTGGTCGCTGTGTAAGAAAAAACGATAGCTGGACCCTATAAATGACATGATCTATAAGATGAGTAATTCAATTATGTGGTTATGTATGAAAACCTGAAAACACAGAGAAAACATGCACTCAAAATTAGTAGTTTGCCAAAATATATTAATATGTAAACAGTATTTACCTCCATCTTTGCATTAGTCCACCTTGGAACCTCCACAACAGCATGAAAAATGTCCTGCAAGATGATCATAAATTCACTTCAGGCAGACAACTCACGTTTGAAATGATTATTGCAGGTAAAACTTTGTGTTTTATGTCTTGGCCAGGACTTCATGACTCCCCAAGATATGATAAATTAAGGGATGGAGGAATGAAATAATATTTATCACTGTACAGAGCAGTGATTTGCAGCACTAAATTTCTATCGACCCCAAACCCGAGCAATACTGAAAGGAGTTGCTACTGTCAATAGAAACCTACAATTTGAAACCTACAAAAAAAACAGGACATTTTACTTACTTCCAACGTGACAAAATTATTTCACATATGACCCACAACAGGAACATAATGGGCTCTGATGTGAACCTTTGTATTTATAGGTAGATTCACTGAAGTTCATCTAGGAGGCCCCTATCGGTTGTGTTGAGGGAAAAACCTCCATCCACCATTGAAGAGAAACAGACTCTAGTGTTTACTCCATCATTCTACCAAACAGCCTCCAAAAGCTAAACACAAATGGAAAACAAAAGTCTATCATGATGTACTTGGCGGTGCAAACTCTGCATACAAAGATATAACCAATGTGTCTCTTTGTCATTCAATAGACACATGACGCTCACCTCAGCTTCATTCGCGTAGATGGGAATGTCATGGAACGGAGAGATGTATTCACCATCAGAGTTTTCTATGTCAGGGGAATGGACATTTCAGCTCTTATTCATTCAAACGTCATAATTACTAATACTGCTACTTCTCCTTTTCCTCCTCCTGCTCCTCCTCCTCCTATTACTACTACTACTACTACTACTACTACTAATACTACAACAACAACTACTACTACTACTACTACTACTACTACTACTACTACTACTACCATTAGTACTACTAATCCTCCTACTTCCACTACCACTACTACTACCATTACTCTGCCTCCTTCTCCTCCTTCTCATACTACTACTACTAATAATAATTATCATATTTTACATAGGTTAAAAACAGAGATAAACAAACTCTGTGATCCCTTCATAAAGCTCCATAATTTATTTTGACAGAAATGTTAAACCTAATGTTTGTTCAATTTAAAGTGAACAAGCTTTAGTTCAACACAATTGAAAGAATCCAATTGAGTTTGAGTTATTCAACAATTTTCTCTATCCAATATTATTCAAGCAACTATAACACTATGTGGGAAGGGATTTTTCTCCTAATGAATAGTTAGTGGCTTGCTTACTGAAGAACACCCGGTGGTCCTGGGTGTTGGGCCGGCCCCTCTCCTCGATGCTGAAGCTCATCTCTGTTGTTGGTTTCAAACTCTCGCTCTGTTGGTCGAGGACTGTTTCAGGAGGACTAAGCAGCTGAGTGACAGGCAGTCACTGAGCCAGAGGAGCAGACATGCGCAGTGATTAAACCCAAACGTTAGAGAGCTGCTGGATGAGGAGTGTGAAGGCTGCTCTCTTTACACTCACTGGATTTTCCTTACATCAGATATTGACATCTGTAGCTAAGAGTTTCTCAGAGTACCACTTATCAAGGTTTCTACAATCTGCGCCTGCAAAGTGATTGGTTTCCTCCATTTCCTCTGAAGTGCAGCTGAGTTCCTGGAGAGTTCCTTTTAAGACCAAAACAGATGGAGCTGACTGGCGTTAGCTGTAAACCGATTAACAAGGCAGGATTAGCTGCTGTAGCCGTGTCGTGACTTCTTGCCTGCACAGTGTCACTGTAACTATTTGGTAACACACTTATGAATTACATTTAGACACAATCTGAATAAAAAAACATTTACTATTTTGATGCTAAATATTGGCATTTTATGAGACCTGTAGAATAACACCGAAACCAAATAAATTAGTTTAGGTATCTTTCACTTTGAGCTGTTGTTTTGTTGTATCAAAAGAAGACATAGGACTGTACCAACTGCAATATATTCATACAATTTAGAATCGAGTAAAACAAATACAATTAATACTTACAATTTATTTTATTACTTACACTTTTCCTATTGTTCTGTGTGTCTGCAATGGGCTATTCTGTACCAAATCTATTCATTTAAATTGTATGCATTTACCAGTAGTAGCGCCTGTGATAGGACTGACTATTCTATTCTGTTCATTAACACATTAACAGTTATAGTCTGTAAATATGCAGTTTATTACAACAAGAATAAATGATCATATATAAGCTTCTTATTTGGGGAAATGTCTAAATATTTAGTGTGATTAGAGAAGTGCCTCCCAGTCATGAGTGAATTTCTGATATATCATGATCATAATGGCCAGCAGCCTCTTCTTGCGCTCCTTGTTAATCAGCCCAAACATCAGCTTCAGCGATCCCGGCTCTGCAGTGCTGCTATTTAAAGAACGTCTGCTAACTAAAAATACTTCTAATCACTCACCTACGGAGCGGTCTGTGTCATCTGCAGCCTGCACCACAGATGGAGGATTTAAGAGCGACTTAAACATGTCTCTAAGGTGACCAGGTCACATCAGAAGTGAACATTTTGGTGCAGATCACCACAGTAAATCCATGTAAATGTAAAATCACAGGGCATTACTACATGCTTTTGAAATGATTGGAGACTCATATGAGTCCTTGCATCATTGGCTAAGCTTCAAATCTATTTCTTTAGACTTCATCATCAAAATAACTTGTATTGTAGACCTACAGCACTGAGTTTGAAGATTTACTTTTGGATTTTGTATCGTTGATTGTAAGAAAACTAATTGGGACGTCATCTTTGGCTAAAGGAAGCCATTCTGACTTTTTGTAGACTCTACAATCCTTTTTCTAATTGTCAGATTAATTGACAATATGAATATCTTCCACATGAATAAAAAAAATCCTAACAATAACAATAATGACATCAGGTTAAAAAATAACAAAGACAACTATTAAGTTTCTTGTTTAAAGGTTTTAATTGAAAACTTTTTTCATACTATCAAAAGTAATAAATAATTGCAAGTATCTCAAATATGAAAAAAGATCAAATGGTGTAAAATAATCATCTCCAAATATCCACTCAACCCTTTGTGGTTCATACAGCGAGGACAAAGTAAATGCCACACTCGAGTGAAGAGAATTCAACCCTTACACACGTCTGTTTTCTTCTTTCTTGTACAGCATTGTGATGTCTTCAAGTTTTTATTTTCTCTCAGGCACAAGGAGTTATCCCACTGAAGCAGTTAGAGGCACACGGCATGCAGTCTAAACGTGGTTTACAGAATCATTTAGCGACTCTGTTGTGGACAAAATGTCAAATTTATGTGGAGACTGCAGAGCAGCCCGAGTGCTTGAGTCCAGAGGGTTTGACATCATGTTTAGCCACTTTAGTGACGGCATGTTGTACAACTTCTCCAAAGGGATTTCTGTAGATAAAAATATATAAACACAGCATAAATGAATGTTTAAAATATATATATATCCTTGTCGTATACATAGGACATGTTCCAGAATGTTATTATTACCAGTGATGCTGTTCCCCTCCAGGTTAATCCTCTCCAGTGAGACTATCTCAGTGAGCTTATCAGGGAAGGTGGAGAAGCGGTTATTGGCCAGATTGATGCTGGTCAAATGCACCATCTCTCCCACGGCGTCAGGCAGTTTGGTGAGAACGTTTCCATGCAGGTCCAGCTCTGTGAGGAAGTTCAAAACAAGAGTTAATCCGAGGGGTCGCGGGTCTTTTTCCGTCACAGTATGAAAGCATCCTGCCAACATATGTGAGGTACAGAGCAAGTGAGAAGAACGGTGAACAAATGAACAATCTTTTCTTCTGTGGGTCAAATAGCTGTCGTGTATTTATTATCTAACTACCTCTGAGCTCGGTGAAGGTTGAGAACAACTTGCTGGAAATGGACTTCATCTCATTGTCAGCCAACGTGACAACGTGGATTTTATCGGCCACATTCCTCAGGACCTTGAACACACCGTCTGGGAAAGAGATGAGCTTGCACTTGGACAGATCTGCAGAGAAGGATTAAAATGTTAATATTTGGTTGTGAAGCATTAGCATAGTTTTGTTAGTTACATTTTTACAATTAAACTTGAGTGCAAGAACAAAAACATTTAAGTCTCTGTCACCACCTGCTGGTGAAATCTGAAACAGCATCGAGTAGAAAAGTGAATCAGAGTTGTTCATTCATTCACAAGATGGGAAACCTTTAAAGAGAGAGAGAGAAAGAGCGAGAGAGAGAGCGAGAGATAGAGAGAGAGAGAGAGAGAGAGGAGAGAGAGAGAGAGAGAGAGAGAGAGAGAGAGAGAGAGAGAGAAAGAAGAGAAAGATGTGTGAGGAGAATCTTACCCAAGTTATCTTTTCCCCTCCTCTACTGTTTCATTAACCCTCCGGGCCACGTTTGCAACTGCCTCAGCCATTTTCACAGCGGTACCTAACAAGGGAGATGTGTGAGATGGTCAATGAAAAATAACACACTAACACTATATTATTACTATGTTATTACAGTTGCATTCCACTTAACACTACTACACTTAGTCAAAAATAAGTTAGGTCATAGACTTTGGTTTTATTATGCACATTATTAATGACAGAATGAAAAGGGTATTGGCATCTGCAAACGAGGGAGTACATCCCAGTAAACCAATTTCCTTACTGGCAGTGAATATCAATAGTTTACATACACTTCAATAAATTTAATTCAGAAAATATCAATTCATTAAATAGTATGAATTTCAGAGTTAAAGACAGCAAATAATATACACTCATGCAGTCAAGTATTAAAGTTATATATAATAAGATCTACTCATTTTGAGGAAAGGCACATATTGTGATGTTTTTATGGTTTATGGGATGCACCCAGAGATCATAATGTCCACTACAAATAGACTGATTCGATTGATCATTTAGCCTATAACATGTCAGATGTTCCCATGTTTACTCAGACAGAGTTTGTGACTATTTGGTTCATTTCTTTGGAAAATTACATCGAAGATTAATCGATTATGAAATCAGTTGCCAATATTATTTCCCTGGAGATCCACTAATCGACCACTGAGTTGGAGGAGCTCTAAAACTTAACTAAATCAAAATCTAACTTTCTATAAAGTCTTAGTTCAAACCCGGAAACGCTATCGTGAGCCTGGTGTTTCACTACAGTCGTTATTAAAATGTAATACAGCCTAAATATGGACATAACCTCACAAATAAGCTAACTGAGCACACCGACCACACGTTAGCTTCTGAAGAGCCACACTATATGAATCGTAATGTAGAGTTAAAACAATCTAAGCTTTAGATTTACTCTCCCAGTGACAGGTTCAAACACACCGAGCCCGAAGAGCCATTATCTCATTCGTGTTTCATTAAGAAAAACCTCGACACGAAGTAACTCACCCGCACCAGCAGCTGCTGCTACAACAGCTGCCTGCTAACGTTAGCTGCGGCTAGCTAACGTCGGCTAGTGTTAGCCACACAGCAGCTCGAACTCGGTGACTGTGTATTTTTAGCCCTCGGATGTGACAGTTCAGCTGAAAGAGCCACGACATCCCCGAGGAACGTGAAACCCCCAGTACACCCCTGTCATGGTGGAGGGACTGTGTGAGAGACGCTGCTGCTTTGCTACGTGGGTTAGCATGAGTTAGCTTGAGGCTGCTAGCAGGAAACAGGGTGAGTGTCAGTGATGGAGCAAAGGGCTTTACGTCGAGGTGGACTGACCTGAGCCAAGAAACATGTAATAAAGCTGCAACTCGACACATTTAATATTAAAGTTATGACTATTGACATGTTATTATTTTCATATCTGACTTCTGCTTATTAAAATGGGAATATTCTTACTTTTTAAACACATGTAGGAAATGTCTTTATGAGCAACTTCTCAAATACATTTTAGGGCTGCAAACTATTTTCTTTAATGAACTATGAAGGATGCAACTATCAATTATTTTCAATAATACCCCACATTTTCATTAAAGTTTTTGATTGACCACATTAATGTGTTGAAATGATACTCAGTCCAAAACCAAAACCCAGTTATATTCAGCTTATGATGATATATGATTAATAAGAGTATAAAACATCAAATCTGAAAGTCTAAAACAAGTGGATGATTGACATTTTGCAATCAATAAGTTATCTAAAAAGTTTTTTTTATCAACCATCTAATCAATTAACTGACTTTCAGCCCTATGATCAATACAAACGTTTAGTCAATTAACAAAATAATTTCTGGTTTAACTTTCCTGATGATTCAATAATCATTGCAGCTCCAATATATTTTTAAGAATTATAAATATTATTCAAATTATGAGGCTGACGTTGTTGTCTTACCTTCGAGTCCTGGTCCACAACTCCCAGTTTGACCACTGCCATGGACATGACTCTGGCAAATTCCTGGTGAGTCAGTGTATTTTCAAAGGATTTTTTACCACAATGAGCCCTGTGGCCTCAGAGGAATAGTTTAGCATTGTCACAACAAGCAGCCTCTTCACAGTATTTGCTGGATATTTGGCAATGACTCAAATGCTTTAAAAAATGTGAAACTAGAAAAGTCCACCTTTTTTTATGTGTCCTTTGCATTGTGCAAAGTAGTGCAGGTAAATGGGCCAGCAAGGTTCCAAGGACAGTGTGTTGTTTCACAACTCAGACTGGATATCACAGCAGAATGATCTATTTTCCAAACCTTGCTTTAGAGACTATGCAACTTTTTAAACTTGGATTAGGGAAAGTGGGGCAGATGTTCCTTCCCATTTCTCACCTTAAACATTTGTTCTTGCTCTATGTAACTTTAGTGAAAGGGTTCTATCTCTAGTGAGAAGTGTGTAACTGACGGATAGTCGCAGTATAAATTGTAATAATGAGGCCAAGCTAGTTCAAGAGCAATGCCAAGCTGTCCATCAGTTAAAAAGACTCAGAGGCCATGAAAACAGTGTTTGTCTCCAATATCCAGCGAGGAAACTTTTAAAAATTTAGAATTCTAAACAGAGTTCAGTGTATTTGTAACAGTGGCAGCACCTCTGTTTCATTTAGCCGGGGATCATGAGGAATATCCACTGTTCAGTTTTGTTTGGGTTCAGTGAGTGGCAATATGCAGGCAGAGCTGCAGTCAAGAGATTTACTCTTTTCCTCTTTTGGCTGTAGAGGGCGCTGTTGCCCAGTAAAAGTTACACAGTGTTGCTTTAACAAATTTCTAATTTGAAATGTGGTCGAAACGCGAACCAGAAATAACTGTGTGATCAGAGAATGAGTGGGAGTCAATGCTCTTTCAAAGCTAGACAGTGTTTCATACTTTTTGATTGGTCCAAAAAAGGATTTGATATTGATCACTCGTACTGGTTATGATGAATGAGAAACAGGTCTACTAATATATAACTTTACTAGACTCACATGCCCCAAAAGAAAAATAAAATACATACTCCATGTGCAAAATGTACATAATTTCACATTTTAAAATAATATTTACAATAGATATACATTAATTTACAGTTACACACATGGTAGTTTACAATAAAACAGTGCTGGAATAATCATTAACGTTGCCATTTCATGTTTACATTTACCAAATTGATAAGTTAAGGAGAATAACCTTTGACCTTGTATTGTTGAGTATGTGTTTCAGCACATATTCTCCCTACAAACCAGAGCCCACATCACAAATTAAAGTCACGCCTCTTTACAAACTATAGATCAGCTACAATCTCACCATGTGTACAGTGACAAATGTCAAAGAGCTTTACCCCCGTTTGGTTAAGTGTTTTCTATTGTTTCTCAGACATTTTTGCTGTTATGCTGCTCAGCAACCCAGGTTAAGCCTGGAGTTGATGGACGCAGCAGTCACTGGCAGCCGCACTCGTCCACGATCATGTCCTCGTGGTGTCGAAGGAGCATCTCTCGGTTCTCGTAGTACAGCATGCTCAGCGGGCTCATTTTGGTCGGGGCGCAACAGGGCGATGCCACTCTGTCGGGGTGGTAATGTTTCAGTAAACTCTGGAAAAGGAAGAGAAAAAAACAAGGATTTTAGATGCGGAAACAAAGATACTGAGACAATCAAATACTTAAATGATTTACGAGTTTTAGGTCAGTAAATCCTTTGTGACTGTTAACATTACATTTTTTAAATGTTTTGTCTATTGAAATAAGGGGGAAATACACAGCTCTTCATAAACAGTCGAATAATAATTAGTCAATTCTTTTAAACTCAGTTTACTTTCGAATTTGACAAAGAAAAAAATCATAAAATCATCACACATAGTTTTACATGTCCACATCTATCGCAGATAGCTTTTTTTGAGATGCTTTCCTGTCAATGTACATGTCACCTCCTGACCTTTTGAATAGTGAAAACAGTTCACCATAGTCTTTTAAAAGACTACTATCTCTATTATAAATGATAACAGTCATCTCTGCATGAACACTGTGAAACTCACCTGCATGTAGGCATGATTTGTTGGATTGAGGTCTTCTCCCAGAGGACCAGGGCAGGAACCCTCACAGCGGTAGGCGTTGTATCTCTTAGGAAAGATGATCCAGGATCCCCAACCTATTTGATTAAAGTCCACTTGCAGGTCGACCCTGCGACAGAGAGTTTTTTCACTCCCCTTCTTGGTCACCTGTGGGCCTCTCGCTGTCGGTTCTCTCTGGCCCCGTTTGCTCCTGCGCCTCTTTGGCCGGCGCGACTTTGTGGTTTCACCGGGGGACAAGAACTTGGATTGCTCAGCAGTGTGAAGCAAACTGGCTTTGGCCTTTGAGTTCTCGCCCTGAGCCAGTGCGCGAAAAGATGACCAGCAAGGCTCGTTCACTAACTTCCTGATCTCTCCTCGGGCTCGCCACAAAGACGGGGTGCTCGGGAAGCGACAGGGCTCTCTTTGACTTCAACGCCTTCTTCCTTCTTGACACCCGTTTGTTTTGAACCCTCACCGTCGTCCTCTGCCTGAGCCAGTCCAATAGGAGACTTGTCATGTTGAACACTTTCCAGCTCTGTGATGAAGTGACCAGTGATGACTCTCCGAGCAGCCCCACCAGCTGCTGTTCATGGCAGCCCTGGTGCATGTGGCATGCCTGGCCGGTCTGGTGGTAGACTTCTACAGAGACGTTGTAATCGCTCGTCGTCCGAGGAAGCCGGATTCTCAGCTCTGCCGCTTGGATCCGTTTGTCGGCCGGCAGGTTGTTGAGGTCGAAGGTCGCAACCCAGCGCCTGTGTCTGTACGTCAAACCTAATAAAGAGAAGAGAGAGATTAGTATCACTCAGGGCCTTATCTTCCAATCAACATACATATCCAAATCATGACACATATTATATACTGATAGGACAATGTGCCACTGAGCTTTACAGTGAAAGCCACCTGTGCTCTCTGTTAAATACCCCACTGAGATAAGACAGTTGTTGGACCAACTTGAAAAAAGACTGAAATTGGTATCACACAAGTTTGTTTAACCTAAATTTAACAAATATTCACACAGTTGATACTTTTTTTTACAGAAGTCATTCTGAAAGTTGTAAACCATTTAATTTGTCTGTATTTACTTAAGTTGTTCTCATCTCCTTCAACGATGTAAGACCTATTCTTGGAAACAGTAGTTAGTAATAAAACATTATATATCTAATCTATATCCGCTATCTGGTGGATCATCGAACTAAAATATGTGCTATATTGGCTGAAATTGAACCCTGGAAATATCAGTTAATATCGATATAATAATCTCAATTTAATATGTTTATAATAATGATGGTTGCTATTATGCTTCTCGGTATTTCCAAGTCAAATAGCTTCTTTTGTTTTGCAAAGTGAGATATTCAAATTAAGTTATATGATCAATGCACAATATAATTGCTGTTAATAACTTTTAATCTATTTCCAAGATCAATGCTTGATTGATGGGGATTGTCAAAGGTGCACGTAAGTAAGTCCTCTGCGAAATAATCCAGCCATTGTTCCAGTAGGGGGGCAACATGTGCTGCGCCCACATCTGTATAATGGGGGGTGGTGGTCATTGTGATTCAGGGAACAGGTGTGGTTCCAATTCATCTAAAGGATTAAAGCATCTTAAACATTTAACTTGCGCCTCGTTCAGGCGCATTGGCCAATTTATTTTGATCAAAAGTGCCAACAACTCCTCGTGTATTAATCCACTCAAACCAAACATGGGGTCGAAACCAATCACTTAACACATCCCTGCACGTATGTCCTGTCCCCCGGCTTCTGCATATCCTCAGTCGGTCAGACACACAGGTAATAAGTCCCACACCTCCAGTTGTTGGCTGCTTGTGCCACCGTTAAATCCCCCCCGAGCTCTAATCTAATCAAGACAAGTGTGAAGAAAGAACTGAGGGAAGTTGTTGATTTGACCCGGAGAGAGATTTGTATAGGGGGATGTCTGGCAGAGCTGCCTAATCAACATCACCTATTTAAGTAAAAAGAGGTTTGCTTTGAGAATTAGACAGAAAAGCGGCCTTTTCACACGCTGATCCCTGCGTGCTTATTCACCCCCCGAGTGGGATGTGGATTCGAACCCTCTGAGGTCGTCTGGCGCGCAGCTTTGACAGGACAACACTTGAGCCATAAAGGAATAATAAAAAAAAACTAACAATTAAAAGCCTCTCGAGAGGGCAAAGCAAAAAACAACCTCCATGCACAAGCTAAATGTTGAAAACTATCCGTTATTTTGTCTCCATCCTCATCTATCACCCATGCGTAAAATACTTGGAGAAGCGGTCTTACTTTTGGCCATCACGCTCTTCACGGTGTCCGCTTGCCTCGCTGCGTCCTGCTCCGCGGTGTCCATGGGCCCGGAGAAGTTCGCCTTGAAGTTCCTGTAGAGGTGCACCATGTAGGTGGGCAGGTGATGCCCGGTGGATCGGTCCGGCATCGGTAGACGATGCTGCGGCCTCAGGAAGACCCCGTCCCTGGATCGGTGGAACCCCTGGGCCAGCAGCACCAGCAGAGATGCGTGCAGCGCGACGCCCAGAGCTCCCAATGAGCGCATGTTTTAGTCCGGTTAATGACAAATTCCTCTGGCTGGTGGATTAGGGGTGTCTTATATACCCTCAGCCACCCCCTTCCATGTTTAACAAGTAGCTGAGAACATTAAAGGAAATTGACATGCGTCTTCAAGACTTGTTACCTGACAGCTCATCATCCATTCACTTGGTAATGAGGCGCCCGGGTGCGTGTTTACAAGACGAGCAACTTTTTGTTTGCTGCCAGGATCTTTGGTTCGCCTCCGCAGCCTGACTCCCCATCCGCGGACCAATTGTTCCAGCTATTTGGCTTACACTAATTGTTAGCCTTTCCCGATGTAGTCCACTACACACTGGAATGGACTGCGGAGAGCTGGGCTTATTAACGACTAATGAAACAAGTGATTAACATAAAACACATGTCAGGTTCACAAATGACACTTGTCCAGCTGCAATTTCTCTTCAACATGTGTTGTATTGTCTGCACCACTTTCTCTCTTATTCACACATGCCTACATTATAAAGAAATATAAGAAATGTGTTGTATAACTTCAGATTAATGTGCAGTTAAGGCTTCACTCAAGTTTGGCTATAAAATATATGATGAGTTTATGAAGACAAGTGTTGTGTCACCCGAACACTCCAGCCTACTGTTAGAATTAATATATTGAATTGGATGAATTGTCTCCAAAACACCTCATTTCATGGGTTTATACTTTCCCTGGTGAAAAATAGTCAAATACAAGTTAAAGGTTAAAGTTAACATGACAAAATAAAGCTTTTGTACCTCTCTGTTGACCTTATGAATTGGGTACTACAAAAATATAAATAAAAGTGAATAAAAGTACTTGTTCCACAAATGTAAGATAAAGTAAACGAAAACTTAATATTGACATCAGATTTCCTATTACGCCCAGCAGGAGAGGAAGTAAACAGGAAACTGACTTATCTCTCCTGATCAAATGTAACTTCCTGGATTTTCTTATAATATTCATAAACTCTTTTTTTCCTTCTTTTAAAGCTTTTACTGTCAGTACAGAATTTTTGGGACCTTGCCATAGCCATACTATTTATAGTGTTTTGAATTTGCAGGCCATTATGCTTATAACATTTCTAAAGTATTTTCTACATACATTTTAATCAGTGGGGCCATTGATGTTTGAGTGCACATATTGAAGATCGCTGAGTTTTCAACCTGTTTTCTGCAGGTATAGAACATTATATGTATTTTTTTTTACTTTAAAACGATTTTGATCTTCATATATTTTTTTGTATCTTGCAGGGAGCAACCCGAGGATGACCCGCAGTGTGCGCATGCGCCGTGCGTCTTCATCCACACAGGGAAAACGCTTTTCCTCGTAAATCTCCGGAGAAAAGACAGAAAAAGAGGAAAGAAATCAATGGATGTTTCCTCCGCCGGCACAAAGGGAAAGCGGAGCAGCGCGGATTCATCGCCCACTGCGGACAACCTGAGCCCAGGAAGCCGCCTCTCTCCGGCTCCGGACGCCTTTTCATCCACCGTGTGCTGAAATGGTGAGTAGCTGCAAAGTTTGCGGTCGTCGCTGCACGATTCACGGCCGGTTTAAAGTTCACATCCACGACGCATCGGATGCAAAGCAGCCCCCCCGGGTTCTATGTAGCTTTATTAACGTCGCGTTGTGCAAAGCAGCTGCAGATCGGCGTGTTAAAATCTGAGCTTATTTTAAGTGTTTTGGTGGCTGATTGAGCTTACATGTGCTTGGCAACCCCCCCTAACTCTCCATGCCTGCATTGCATTGTGCTCAGACTGCATTCACTCATTGATTTGCTCTCAGACTTGGTGATGAAAATCAAACCCTGTGACATCAGGTTGGTTCTCATCAGCAGCTAAACACAGATAAACCAGCACATAATGAGGAATATTTCAATTCATACTTAAAATCACACTCAAAAACACATTGTTTGCATGTGATGTGTTGTGAATCCATGCAACCAAGACTTCCACACAAGGAAAACATTAATAACAATATTAATTGAAATTTTGCAAACCAATCATATTTGATCTACTCTTATGTATCACGTTAGTCAACTATTATTCTTATCTCTAACGGAAACCGTCCAAAGTGGTTGAATGGGATGGAAACCTACTAAGAGTATCTCTATACTTAGGTCATTTTGTTAGAAATATAGTTTCCAAATGTCCAACATGAACATGCAGGCTCAACTTTAGTGTTAAAAAACTAATTATTTTCATGCTACATCAACAATTCTTATTGGCACTTATTTCCAGGTTGAAGGGATACGTCTTAAAGCTCTAGTTCTGCAGCAGTAGTTGTTGGTTTAAAGGTTAAAGGTTACCCTCCCAGTTCTGGAGGATATCTTGCCCTTGCTCTTATGACTTGAATCCACTTGTTGTTATGATGAATTTGACTACACTGGCTCATAGGTAGAACAAGTATGTGTGCTTTTGTCATCATTCAAATGTGCTTCTAATTTGGATGTTATCAGTGCAAATTGACTAGTTTCCCCCGTAGTCTTAGATTAATATTCATGACCATGTACCATGACATGTTCGGTCTTGCCATGTCAAGTATAAAAAGTCTGATGGTGCAGTCACACAAAGCACGTGATGCCCTTTGATGTATTGTAGTCCGGCCTTTTGTTTGATTTATCCCGTCCAGCTGGGATCGTTCTCCTCTCCTTATATCACTTTACCTTCAGCTCCATCCCGGGGGGTGGGGGAGTGGGGGGGGGTTAGAGACAGAAACCGGGTCGTGACAACTCAGGGCGCAGATCAAACCGTGAACGTCTCAATTAATCAACAGTGAGGGCATGAAACTCCTCGGTGAATGGACGCCCCGGATCATACATGATTGAGCTGCTTATTCTCGCTTTGAGAGGTCGGAAACTTCACACCTACCAGGCTCCACTTGAAATGTTGAGAAATCCTGGCAAAGCTCTTGATTTATTATTCACCATTTATACTCAGTAGGCACGTTCATTGGTAATCAATACACTAGAAAGGGTTTAGAGTTGCTTTGGGCAAGTTTACCCCCTAAAACCCAGAAAATGAGAAGTGGTTGATTTTTAAACTCTGATTGTTTGGATCCTGATTAAGTGCAGTGTCGTTGTGCCGCACTAACACCTGTTTGCAGTTCAAGTAGTGGTGCATCATGATTTAATGAACATCTGTGTTCCTCTAAATGGAAATCCCATGTGCATGCCTAAGTGCGTTGGATAATTTTTACCACAAGGTGTCATGTTTGATTCTGGGACTCGAGAGAATATGTCACTTAGATGTTCCCTTAGGGTATTCTAGATTCATTGTACCCTGGAGGTTTTAGTGTTTGTGAGTACATCTTAAAGCTACTTATATCTTTGAGAACGGGGGGAAATACAGCCATGAAAATATCCTATTGAATCCATCAAGTTATTTCTCATAAGTAGCAGCACGATTTCCTCCCAGGTGAAATATTTCCCTTCAGCATCCCTTCCTTTTTAATTACTGGTACAAGGCATTCAGCAAATTGCCTTTTCGGAGTGAGACAGACCACAGGCCTGAGTAGGGATTTGGAAAAGACGGGTGATATTAGCCGTATGTTACTTCTTCCTGTGGAAATCTACCAAAGGGGATGTTTCTTTGAATCTGTCACACATCATGTTCCTTTCTTCCTCTTACTCAGACCTGTGCTCTTTCTCGATTGGAAGGAAATAAAGGATTTAGACCCGTCAGAATGATTAGATGTCACATTTACAAGATTATTTCATCTCTAGATCGTATATAATCAGCTCTGAGAAAATCCAAATCATGTTCATGATGTCTCTCGCCCTTGATTGCCTGATTCACTTTCTGAGGTTTTGTGGTACACATGGGAGGGTTCTGCTTCGCACTCTTGGTGTTGCAAGAAGAGGCTTTGACTTGCGTTGCTGCAGGAAGGAAGGAACAGGTGGGGCAGCAGTAGATTTTTTTACCTCCATATCTCCAAAACCACTCACCACTTTTCTAAATACGCCTAATTTGGGGCATTATCTTGTGAAAGACTGTTGATTGCACATTTGGAGGAACATTTTCTCACAGGCAGCCACGGGGAGGGTAGGTGGCTGCCATGGTAGATGATGTCAGATTTGCAAAATTTGTGATTTGTGCAAGGTTGGGTCTGCAGAAGTATAATATTACTGGACGCCCTGCTCACTTTGTTCTCACCCTGAACAGCCCACAGGATGAAATAGGACACTGGGTGCATGATAAGTTGCTCTGACCTCACAGCACACAGCCCCTCTGCAGCTGAACCTCAGGCTTAAACCTGAGTATTTGCCCAGCTGTAAGCCTGTTTGCCTCCAACATGGCATGTGTTAACCGCTAATGAATGGAGTAATTAGAGCATCGTAGTGAATTAGGCTTACGTGATGTCATCTGTGTGCAGTTGTTAGCGATCGTCAGCCCCTTGGCAGGTCTACTTTACATCAGGGCTAGCGGCTGAGGGCTAACTGTAATAAGTTCATTAAAGTGCAGGTTTAATTTGTGTGTCAGGGACACTTGTTTCAAAGGGCTGCCATGTGTGGGAGGCGTTGTGTTGCCAGGGGGCTCTGATAGCGATTGGACATTGAAGTGGAGGATGAGCAAGCCACAGAGGGTCCGCCTCCACATCCTCTTTACTCATACACGTGCACACTTACACATGCACACACAAACACACAAACCTTAGTATACACGAGCAGCCCTGCTTTAAAAAAAAGTTAACAAAAAATAACGAGGGAGCATGCTGTCACACATCTAAACCTCAGACGGAGAGCTGTGTCACCCCCCACTCTCCCCTCCCACCCTTGCCTTCTCCTGCTGAGTGCCTGTCTGGGATCTGCCTTCACTGAAGGACGCGTTCATTGACTCGCGTTATTAGGACGCGATATGATGCGAGACCGCCGCCTGCCGTAGTGCGATCAGCGCCCAGAGAGCGACAGATTACCTCACAGACCAGATGCCAGCGAGGATGTCCGACTGAGACCAGTGCCGCTGCCTTGCTGGAGAGCTGTCATTTTGGTGTATTTTTAACCCCCCTATTCTCTCTCCTCTTTTTTTCCCCCCTCGCTGCGCACACTCAGAGACTCAAGCACCTCGCGGATGGTGGACTGGACAGCTGAATGTCAGGTACGATTTTAATTCTTCTATATTCTCTGTTTTATGACGATCCAAAAGGAAATGGCACAACATGCTGATGATTTAATCTGAGACTTCAGACTGAAATGACTGAGCTGTGCAGCCTTTTTAAACGAGTTCATCTATTATGGGACAAAAAGCCACTTTTTATTTTTAGAGTTCCTCATTTCCCTTAAATATTCTGTTACAACACCAGCCATGTTTGATCGTCTCAGAGCTACATTCTTCTTGGCATGTGATGAAGTTCATCAGCTCTCATTCCTTAGTACCAAACGACCAGCGCCTGTTTGACAGGATCCCCGCGTCCCACGCCAACTCCGAAAAGGAAGCTGCTCACTCAGGGTTTGTTTGCACATACACCAGCTTACAAATTTCAAATCCGAGTGTGCAGGCGACAGGAAGCAGGTTAACAAATCAGTGTAAAAATCTGCCGCAGCCGGGGTTTCTCTCTCCAAGGAATGAGAGTTTAGGGGAATAAAAAAATAGTTGTCTCCAGGGTGCTTCTGACAAAATAGTGTGGTCAGACGCTGGGGTTCAGAAAAAGGAAAGCCACGTTATTGCAGCCTGGAAATCATAGGGGGATAAAATTGCCATCTTGAAACGAAATAAATTACAGGCAGCGTTTTAAAAATAGATTAGCGCACCATTTTTAGCAGCTCACTGTCAAACTGTGAGGAAAGCAAGAATGTAGGAGGCTAAAAGTTATTCCTGTGATTTGTGTCATATTCACACTGTGGCACAGTTGGTGTTTGTCCCAGTAGATTTGACAAACAAGCGGCGCTCTGTGACTTGTTATTCGTGTTGTGCACTTTAATCTGGACTATCTGTGTGCCAGGGCAGAACCTATTCTGGGTAGTTTGATCAGATTTTGAAATTGCATCCTTGAACAATGCACCGCATGGCTTCCTTTTTCACCACAGTCTCTTTCTGAACAAGCTGTTGGGTGATTTTGTTTTGGACAAAAACAAACATCGGAGCCGTACGTTTACACAAACTCACAATAAGGTTTTCTGGAACAGTTGAAGGAAAGCAAAGACAGATTTTACACAGAGGAAGCGCTGAGCTAATTTCCGCACAATGCTGATATTTAGCTCAGGATCTACCAGTGTCCTGTGGAATCACGCGTGTTTGCAACCCTGAACCTCATTGGTGAAATATGTGTACAGCTGCAGGGAGGAAGTCACAGCGCGTATTACTAAGCATTTCCTGTCAAGGTGTGCGCACACTTCCTCTGCCTGGGGGGTGTGTGACCGGGTGGCATTGAAGGGATTTGCTGGTCTAGTATCCTGTGATGAGTGAGAAACTGTGGGTCATTGTTTCAAGACCGAAATAATCCGGATGCTTATTTGGAATTAAATTGTGTTTGAGAAATCCTGAGGAGTCTTTGCAGCATTCTTGGTGTTTTGTTGTCAGAGTTCTAAAGCTATACACACAGTCATTTTATGTGGTTTTTCGCAGTCGGCAGCATTTCAGGCTTATATAGTGCAAGATTGAACGATTGGCCTCTGTGGAGACCAAAGTGCCCCTGGATCCAGTTTTGACAGGAAAGCAAGTTGCATTCATTTTTAGCTTTCTTGCTAGTCCGCATTAAAAGATCCTCTCAGCGCTACAACATGATACCCACCTCTTGAACCCCTGCATCTCTTGTGAATGAAGAGCGCTCTGCATCCTTCCTCGGGGCCACCAACAGATGCATCCTGCAGCTGCATGCTTCTTCCTGTCTGCACTCGGGCCCTTTTGTCTGAAGACGTTCCTACACTGCAAAGTTGGGACACCGGTTGAATTTAAATGGGGCAGCACTGAATGGAGCAAAGCTGGTAGGCTGGCAGGAGGTTCCAGTTTCCATGGTTTTATTTTGTCTAACTGTTCCATCCGTGGATTTAAATATCAGTGGCCACTGGTTAACTTTCACCAGCTGTTCACAGTGTCATAGAGGAGCTATCAACACTGCTGCATCATGTTGTCGTAAGTTTGTCTTGTCGTTTTATCGGCCCCTCGTGCAGGGCGACACTACTGAGTAACGTGAGGGGTAAACAGCTTCTCTAATGAGTTGTCAGGATTGGCTCTCCAGGAGGATGTTTATGACTGAGGGCTATTTCTACTCAGGCCTCCGCCCCGGCTGCCCACGCTGGACGCTGCGGGGCTGACCAGCTGGGCGTGCATGTAGCAGGTACTTCTTGGTGTATGGTCTCACAGCTGATGTGACAGGCTATAGGGTAGACACAGTAGGGTTCCTGATGTATGCCTTCCAGTGAGAAAGCAGGACTATGTATGACCTCAGTAAGTTTCTGTAAGGGAGAGTCAGTTCCCCTCATCTACCCTCAATCGTTTCATAGATTAAACTACTTTACATTGGATAAGACATACAAGTTCTGGCATGTGGAGGAGTGGGAGAATATGTCATCAGTGTTTTATAACCTTCAACTGAACCACATAGGAACATGCATATTATCATGCATGACTGTGGTGGTGGGCGAAGGGGACCTACTGATTAAATGTTCTTAAAGTGACAGGGAACGAACATAGTTTGCTAGGAAGTCAAGGAAACATGGTCCATATCTAATATCTTTTTTTAGTACTTTGATGTTTTGTTTAAATTTTTTTATGCAATGAATTAACAGGCTCAAATAAAAATGGCAAACTTATTTACTGCGCGACAATCGATTACTTTCATTTAAGTGTTTGGGTTCCACTATAACGCATGTACAAAGCAATTCATCCCACAATTTATGGGGCAACCAGCCATCGACATGCTTCGCCCTCACTTTTGAGGAGCACACTGGACACAGTCTATGTTTTGAACTGGTACATTATTCGTTTTAACAAAATCGAAATGAATTTTAAGAGCACCCTCTGCTGGACCGCACAGCAAACTTCTTTAACGGCTTTGATGTACTTCTAGATTTCAATCAGGTCGTTACAGTTTCAATACTTAAGTTTGTCCCACATTCAAACAGCAGTTCAAATTTCACCTAAAAAAAACGGTGACATCCTGACCGTACAGTATTACACTCAACTGTGTGGTCTTTGTGCACAGCCTGTCCTCGTGAAAAGAGAGCTGAACTTTTGCCATCTGGCTGCCAGATGTATCACTACTTCCCCTGGTCCCCTCAGTGGAGACTCGAGTCTGCCGCATGAATCGACTCCCCAACATCAGACAGGAGATAAGACGGGGGACGGGGAGGACGTGGCCCGAGAGCTCTCGGAAGAAGCCTTTGCCCAACTGTGCCAAGCGGCCGAGCGCTCTGAGCTCCCACGAGGGGTGTTTCCCACTGAGCGGGGGTGGGCACGGGGATTCAGAAAGGGAAGATTTCTCTTTGGATTGGATGCCAAGTTCTCACACTCTTTCTGGACCATGGCGGAAAACAAGCAGCGGAGAAAAGGGTCTGCGAGCTCAGATCGCTCCACATTGCACACGTAAGATGTCCGAGTTTGGTGGATTGTAGCTGGCGTGTAGGTTTTTGTTGTTTTTCCTGTGGTAGTCACAGAAAGGATGGCAACGGAGATGCTTTTGGTATGTGGTGAGGACTCAAATAGATCTGGGCGGCTGGGGCACAGTATTCTTGAAAACTTTCCTTTTATGGAAGTTTTATTACTGGGTAGAGACTAAACTTCCTTTTTCACTCTCTGGTCTTTTTTCTCTGCATTTACGTGATAGTGTGATTTGTAACAAGCTGTAAAAACATGTTTTTAGAAATCTTTTAAAATCTCCGTCAGCAGACAGATTCAAAGAAACTGAATATCTTGTCGTCTGACCCTTGATAAGAGAATCAATACAATGTTGACCTGCCCACTCAGCGCCAGGCGCAACAAAGACGAGAGTAGTGGTGACTCATCCGTCTCCTCTCCCTCTCCACCGAGCCTCTCTGCTCAATCACAGTCTGGTCGGTTCAAAGCTGCAGATCACACAGAGGTGCTGTGAGCTCAGACATGTCGCTCTGCTCTGTCACATGAAGTATATATTGATGTGGGATTGATTCTGTGCTCTTGGACAACACTTCCCTGCTTGAGTGTGACAGTGTGTGTAGCTGTGATTTTGTGTGTAGGGTGACATACTGTGCTTTATTAGGGAAGGATGGATTTTTACGTGATTGTGGGCTCCTGATCAGCTGCATGTTGTGAGTGATGTCGAGGAGCAGTGTTGTTCCCTGAGCCTGTCGGAAGACGGGTTTGTTTATCTGCAGAGCTCCCTGCGAGGCTCCTTGTTTATTCAAAGGGGAGGAGGGTTGCTCCAGACATGCGGCTGGCTCGCGTGGGGGTCTGAGTGCTCTGTATCAAGTTGTAGGATTTGAATATAAATACTGTCACACAATCTGAATCAAAAATATTCTTTTTGATATTTGTTTCCAGTACATTATAAAAATGTACCACATGGTTCTTTAGTCTAGAGGTACAGAAAGCATTCATTTCCTTTGTTTTGTTTTTGGAGGTAGTTGACCTTAAATCAAAGTGTTAAGCCACTTTCAGACGTGAAATCTGGAAAATATCTCCAGGATTTGTGTCGGAGAACGTAGCAGTAGATTGTCAGACCAATCAAAACAACAGGGAAACCTCTGGAACATCCAGGAAAGGGGTGGTGTCTGGGTAGAGCATTCACGATGCAGGGCATTACTTATAAATTCTGCTGCAAAATCCACTGACGTTGTAGCCCGTCTGGATCATATCTGGAGATTATGCAGAGCTCAATGCATGTCTGAAACAGCTTTTCACATGATAGAAATGTTTACCTTACGATGGGTTGACATAAAAGGTGAGAGGACTGAAATGTATCCTCTGGGGACGATGAGTGTTTCCGGGAAATCGACCCTGTAGTTTTTCTATAACAACCAAGAAAATGAAGTAATAGTAAGAGTCGATCATTATGTTTCACCGTCTAGATTCATTAAGTCTGTTCACAAATCACTGCTGAGATACTTCAGTTGTAACCAAAAGTCTGACAATGCTAACACATACAACTATAAATTTCAGTATATTTTTTTAATCCAGTCAGGAAGCAGGTTCACTTTGTTGTGTTGTCCCTCCTCAAATATTCTCTATGTGTTGCCGCCGTGTGCCGGCCTTTACGCATGTGTGCGAGTGTGTTTGCTTCCTGTTTCTGAGTCCGCCGCGATGTCATTCACAGCTGCTTGTGGAGCATGGGTACAACTGCCAGTGCCGCACCGCAGCCAGTGTCCGCAGCGTCGCCACTGGAGAGTGTCCACGGCAACGGGATGGCCGACAGCAGGCAGTCTCTTACCATGAGCCCCTTTCAGACAGTCAACATCCACAACAACAAGGCCAAGTCCATTATCACCAACAAAGTCGCACCTGTCGTCATCACGTAAGTCCCTCCTCGAATCCGCGTTCTCACAATTGGGTGTTAATCTTCTTTGATCACTGCGGTGACATCCCCCCACCCTCCGCTCCGTGTGTTTGCCCCTGTTATCATCTCATTTGTCAATCCAGGCCGGGCAAATACTGGCTGATAATTGAATTGACCCCTTTTCACCTCCCAGACCTGCTATGTTATTCTCTTTTACAGGTATAATTGCAGACAGGAGTTCCAGATTCACGATGAAATCCTCAAGACCAACTACAAAGTGGGGCGGATATCAGAAACCATGCCCGAGCACTACCTGGTGCAGGTAGGAACAACCCTCCCAAGAAAAAACACTGTTGTGAAAAGGAGCGGAATCGTCTCACCTGTCTTTTATATCGGCCCCTTTTCACGTGCCCGTGTCAAAATTGCAGAACGGTGCAGGAACATTGTCATGCGTCGCTTTATGATGTGGCGCAGACGCTGAAACGGGACTCGTTGTCACCCTCCTATCAGGGCTTTGAAGTGCTCTGCCCCCTCGTCTGCTGTGGCTGGTCCAGCAGGCAGTGTTAACACACAGCTTCTGTTTACATGTGTGGACGGGGCCGTTGTTTCACCGCCAGTCAGGCTGCATTCACACCACACCTTTTCAGTTTTTTAAAACACATCGCTGTTGCTATGTTTACGTCTGCAGCCTACGCTTAAAAGCCCCCGAAACAGAGAAGCTTGGAAACTCTGCGTTTCGGTTTGAAAACACCAGACCTGTGTTGTAGTGTGGATGGGCAAAACTGGAATGTCACTACTTATCCACTGTGAGTCCGGAACATGTCAAACGATCACTTTACGTAACAGTTCCACCTTGTCGTCGATCCGGGAAGCGAAATCACTCGTCTTGCTTTTCACCGCTGTGTTTCTCCTTCATATTTTCTGTAACCAGGCAACCAATTGCAGAGTAAACCATCTTCTTCCCAATCAGGTGTTTTCAAGTGTGGGAGCATGCATGGAGATTATTATTTATCCAGAGCTAAAGGGCCTGAATGGATTGGAGATTGTTTTAGCTTTACAAACGTTTAAGTCCACATAAAAGCAGATGAATTTGAAGACACATCTAGTCCCTTCTGTTTTGGCCTTCCCTCCTCCCTCTCCTGAAAACAACAATGATTCATCTACCACATGTTTTGAATGTGAATCTGCTTATTGAAACAGAACTAAAGAATTGTAAGTGTGTTTTTGTTTAACCAACATGGAACCAGTTGTTGGAACAATACCCTTGTTATTAATGTTCACCCCTTAATAAGCACAATCAAGCCGTTACCACTACAATAGAAATTGTCTAAATCTGCTCTACTGACACACAATTCAACGGATCCTGGGCAGATGGAGGTGACAGAGCAGAGATTAAATCTGTTGAGTCAACAGAGTAACCAGACTGTATCCGCGTTGTTGTTTGTCGACAGAAAGAGGACAAAGAAGAGATTTAGACTTTCTGTAATTGAGTTTGGGGAAATAAAAAAATAATAATTAAAGAAATGATTTAAATTCAGCTAAAAAAAACTTAAATCAACATGTGAATGTCATTTCACACCCCCCTTAGTGTTGAGATATTTGCTCTGGAGAGTTTACAAATGCTAATGAATGCTCGAGGGGATTTTGGAGGATTCGTTGGGACAGGGTCATGCTCTGAAAATGAATTAAGGGTCTTTGCCTTCCAGGGGGAGTACTTCATGGTCCAGGACGTGTACAGCAAGGCAGATGTCCTGAACACCACGGGCAGCTATGGGGCGCCCAACTTCCGCCAAGTCAAGGGATCCTACCCTCTGTACGGGATGGGTCAGCCGAGCCTGAACGGCTTCAAGCAGGTCCTCCAGAGGCTCCAGGTGGAAGGACACAAGGTCACTATGATTTTCTTTTTATGCACACAAGTAACCCAGAAACTCCACTAAAGCTGGCATGAATGGTTGATAGGTTTACTGGTAGATCGCTCTGCCTGGGCTCTCTCTAGCCGTGTTGTCAGTAAATATTTGAGGAGTCAAGTGCTCAGCGGAGGCTGCGGCTGAATTGTAGAACTGAGCAAACAGAAAGTTGTGGTCATGGGTGCCAGTGGAAAAATGATCTCTCGTCTTTGCTTACAGCAGCGAGAAAACTGACCGTAATTGAAATGAAATTGACAAAATTATACGTGAGGCTTCTTGAAAACTCCTTACTCATGTGCTGCGTGTCATATGACAAAAGATTGTTTCCAGTCGCTCTTGGAAGCTGTGCGGTCGGACGAAAGGCAGCTAGCGTTAGCTCTTAAACCGATCATTTGATGCCTATCTCACTGTGCTTCTACAAACAGGAGGTCATATTCTTCTGTGTACGAGAGGAGCCGGTGGTTTTCCTGCACAAGGATGACGACTTTGTGCCGTACACCCCCAGGAGGAAGGAAAACCTACATGAGAACCTACATGGCCTGAAAAAGGAGGTGCTGGTGGAGAGCCTGGAGCTCACCGTCCGGAAGGAGGTGACGAAGAAGCCCTCACTCACTCACCATCTGCCCGTGTTGTTGTTTGGTACCACACAAATGAATGTAGCCCTATTTAAACACTTCCCACTTCCTCTGCAGCTCCACGACTTCGCCATGCTCAACGAAAACATCTTCTCCATCTACAATGACATTGAGTTCTTCAAAGACGAGCCCCAGAAGATCTCCATCACGTGTGAGGAGGACATCCATGTGACAGAGGAGGTCTATAAGAGGCCCATGTTCACCATGCCGGCCTACAGGTTGTTTGCATTGCTCCTTTATTACCTCCTCGCCTCTCACGTCAGTTCAGACAGAATCATGGCTGAATGCTTCAGAATATGCAGAGCGGGTTATAAATAGTGCCGGTAGCCCTGTTTTTTTTTGTGCAGTGAGGGGTGGCAGCATCCTGTTTGCAATCAGATCAGCAGACGGCTTTATTGAGACGTCTCAGGCTGCTCACAATGTTTCCAGAGCAGGAGGATAAATTACTCCCTGAGGAGACTACTGAAGCCTCATCACAGACACTTTTGAAGATTTGCAGCAGAAACGAAAGCAGCAGGATGTTTTATCATATTATGAAAAGTGTAGGTGGTGGGTATTTTAAAAGAGCATATATCAAGTCATGTTATGATTCGGCTCTTTCCCATCATCCCTTGTTGGTCGCTGGACGAGGTTACTATCGGAGACTTGGGGATATTAGTAAACAAAGCATGAGGGGGCTCAGCTGTCCAGTCTTATTTTAAGTCAAATGTTTACGTGCAGTGTGTCTTGACCCACATTTAGGACGATATTGACACAACACAGATGCAGGCTCAACCCTCGGTGACCATCTCTTGTCTTGCAGGTATTACAGATTACCTTTACCGACGGAGGGAGCGCCGCTGGAAGAAGACTTCGACGCATTTGTTAACATTCTCAGGGTAAGCTCGCGTAAAAATGTCAATCACCACGCAGGTCCGCAGATTAAATGAACCTTTTTTGGTCGTGCTGTTCCTGATGTGTCGTTAAAAGTTATTAATGGCTGGAATATGGCCCGGGGGTGCATCTGGACTTTCTCACCAGAGAGAAGCTCATAGAATTTGTCTTTTTCTTTGAATGCCTTTAGCCTCGATTCCGTCCTGCCTGTGCTAACAATCTGATAAAGTGTGATAGCTATTTGAAATAAAAATGGCAGAGAACCTGCAGCTTGTGCTCAACTTCACGTCCGCTCTTTGGTCATCCGCTCAGTCTGGTTTCCGTCCTGCCCTTCACTCACACAGGATGTTCTTTTCCCTGTGTTTTGCCCTTTTTTGGAGTGACTTGCAGCAGCCGGTCCAGTTCCCTGTGGTTGGAAAGAAGCTCTTGTTTCCCTTTTTTTTTACAACAGTGTTTGGATCAGAGCGTTTGCTAAGGCCTGGGAGACCCTTTCTCTCTCTCTATAATATTTAGCACATGACATTTTCCTCCTTATTGATAGATCCCACACTTCCCAATCTCTTAGTCAAACTTGCTTTAAAAATCATATTTCCAAAATTGTAAACCCTGTGACCCACTAAAACTGATATCTGTCATGCAAGTAAAGCCCCTTGTCCAATAAGTTAAATATCCCACTAACAGCCGCTAACATCTGGCTTTTGTCTGCAATTGGAATGGTAACAGTTGGCATTCTTGTCAGATTACTCTGCAGTAGTAGAAGTAGTAAGTTTTAGACTCTGATCGGCAGTGACGGAAACAAAGCACCGGGGTGACTGTGCTAATTTGGCCAGACAGCTAGGTGAGAGCGCCTCAGTTTATAGAGCGATGGTGACGTCTTCCATGATGCACCGGGGGAAAACAACTGAAAGTCGAACTCCTCTACTGGCAATACCTGCTGAGTTTGGTGTAAATGTTTTCTCATCTACTTACTGCTGAGCGCGACTGACGCTCTCTCCTCCACACGTGCTCCTGTTTTCCAGGAGAGTCCCAGCTTGTCCCTGGGCCACGATGCGTCCCGGCCGCTGCCGACGCTGCTCTTCAGCTGCCAGGTGGGCGTCGGCCGCACCAACCTTGCCATGATCCTGGGCACCCTGGTCATGAATCGCCTGAGGGGGGATTCACAGCCGTCTCAGTAAGAACTCTGCTTATGACGCATCTGGAAAACTGGGAGAATGACCTCATCACAGATTTTATAATAGTCTTGTGGTGGAGATTCGAAACTGGTTTCTTTGTGAATTCATGTTATTTTCTTCTGGATGTTGGGTGTGATTGGAGTTGACCATTTTTGGTTTGTGTTGCAGGGTTGAGGAGGCAGCAGCTTCAGAGCCTAAACCACTTTTCCAGGTCATCCAGTCTCTGATCAACAAGCTGCCGAATGGACAGCAGGTCATGGACGAGGTAAAGCAGATTACTGACACCATCATAACCTCTGTCTTAAGACAAATATGTTATTTATGTTTAGGACAAATATATTATTATTATTATTTGCAAGATAATTTAAGTATTTTTATACATGCGTTATTACAAAGTCAAATTATAATGTGTTGTTTGGATCTGACAGGTTGACCAGGCTATCGCCCTGTGTTCAGAAATGCACAACATAAAAGAAGCGATACATGAGAACAAGAGGAAGCTGGAAGGGATCGGAGAAGATTATCAAATACAGGTAATTGAGATGATGATGTGCTGGCTTGTGATTTCCAAAGTCGTCTTCTGCTTAGTTAATGCTCTGCTGAATGAAGTAAGAGTGAGACTAAGTGTAATGATGCGGAAAAAGTTCTTTTCAAAGTGGGCTCTCAATCTCAGGGAGCACTAAATTACCAGAGTTGAATTTTTGACAGAGCTTCTCCATGGGATCTTAAATGCAGATTTAGCTGAGCTGCTTCACTGGAGAAATAAAGAAAAACAATGGGTTGTTACCGTGGGCAGACAGTGACACTTGTATTTGTTTCTTAGGGAAGCAGCACCAAAGACTACTTTCTCAACCGCACCATGCAGAGCTTGGAGCGCTACTTCTACTTGATTGTGTTTAACGCGTACCTTCACGAACAGGTGACGTGTGAATATCTTTACTGATGCAACTTCATATTCGCCGGAGATTGGAAGACATGTAATAAACGTTTTATTTTTGCTGTTGCATTTTGCAGTATCCTCTTGCCTTTGTGTCCAACTTCAGCCAGTGGATGTGCTGCCATGCGTGGCTGTACAGACTGCTGGCCCGCATGGACCTGTCGGAGCTGTCGGCACCGGCTGAGCTGGTCACCAGGGGCGCCCGCGTCCTGGTGAGGAAGAATGATTCTGTAATTTATATCTGGGTCTGTAATTAGAAATCAAAACCACGTCATGCAGGATACGGATTTAATTGATCTAAACAATTGCTACTGCTGATGTGTGTCTTACCGATAAAGCTTGCTACTCAATGTGCATGTTTTTCTCTAAGATCAGTCATCATCTTCTCACACAGTCAGGTAATCCTGTAAACCTTCAGTGTCTCATATACGTTGTTTGTTTGATATGCCTGTGCACAGGTTGCTGATGAGTACTTGGCTCCTGACGTGCTCAGCACGGTGAAGGAGATGAAGGCGGTCAACTTCAGACGAGTGCCCAAGATGCCTGTTTATGGAGTCGCTCAGCCGACATCAGAGGTGCAGCATTGCATTAATACCAAATACAAGATGTTCCCATAATCGTATGAAACCCAAACATAATCCTGAATCATTAAAGGGGAGTCTTCCATATAGAGAGGTTGCACTTCTTATAAGACACAGAAAATGTTATCTATAATTTTGTAATCACCACCTGAATGCTTCCATCCCTGCTTGCATTAATATTCTTGACACTACAAAAACACTTGCACGCCAACTTGTGGCTGCCGGTGCAGGACTTCCACCTCCCCGTCTTCTTATCGTAAAATTCGCTGTGCTCAGGCCACCAGAGCTGTTTTGGCCCATCTGACGGATGAGAAGAGGAAGCACAGCCACGTGCTGTGGGTGAACCTGCAGGAGGAGCTGGTGTTGGAAGGAAACGGTCAGACTTTCACACCCAGGGAGCCCTCGTGCCTGGACCAGCACATTCCTATC
The DNA here is from genome assembly GCA_038501795.1 of Pseudopleuronectes americanus. Classification (NCBI taxonomy): domain Eukaryota; kingdom Metazoa; phylum Chordata; class Actinopteri; order Pleuronectiformes; family Pleuronectidae; genus Pseudopleuronectes; species Pseudopleuronectes americanus. Next base: position 11,763,330 of record CM076735.1, read on the forward strand.
CCATCATCTGACCCACAGCTAATAGAGGTAGAGTGGAATGGTTCTCTTTAGATGTTTTCAGAGTGCTTACAATCAGATTAATGATAGAGAGTGCTTGGGAAAGTCACTGTTTTTTACACTAGATGTGCCCTAGCTTCAAACAGCTGACATGAGAGTGCTCTTGTCCCCTCCTGGCCCGTAGAAACTGGAGACGTCTCTGAAGGAGGTGGTCCTGCGAGCTCAGAAGTGGCTGGAGGTGACGCTGGAGCAGGACAAACAGATGAAGATGTTTAAAAGCTGCATGACGGTCCAGGAGATCTTCAACCAGCAAAAGAGCTCCTACCAGGGCCTCGTCTACAAACGCATCCCTCTGCCGGAGTGCAGCGCGCCCAGGGAGGAGGTAATGACATGAGCGGGACCATTAACAAACTTATACTCACAAACATACAAGCATTATGTGCCGAAGTAACGGCTCAGTTCCCTGGTAACTGAGTGTAAGAAAGACATTAATATAAACCTTGTGCTCCCTCTGGTGGTTAAGACTGTTACTGTCATTCTCTCAACCATCCCAGTTGTATTTTATATTTGTTGTTATTGTCATTCATTAATAATGCAGATTTCTATTGGAATCTTTCACTGAATCGGTGGTAATAAATGTTAAATTAAGGTGGACCCAGTGAAATCAATCTAAAGTTATATTTTGACTTAATGCAACATGTATTAATATGATTAAACACAACATTTACACGTTATATCATCGGTTGATTTCCTTATGGAACACATACATGTAGGTCAAATTAAGGCGTGTCTTTGTGCAGTCTGTGTGGGTTTTTTTTGTGGTTGATTTCCAATGCGTGTGTTCTTGTTCTCAGGATTTCGATAGGCTGCTGGATGCCATGAAGAGTTCCTTGGCCGAAGACTCCCGCTCAGCCTTCGTTTTTAACTGCTCCAACGGCAAAGGCAGGACCACAACCGCCATGGTCATCTCTGTTCTGACTCTCTGGCATTTTAATGTAAGAAGCTTCCTTCTGCGTGTTCATTAAAGCTCCTGTCATTGTCATTTTGATACAGTTTCACCTGAAATCTCAATGAGGCTTTTATCATCTAAAATAACCTTCAAACTTGTGGCTTTCTCTTTCAGGGTTTCCCAGAGTTTGCAGAAGACGAGATTGTTAGTGTTCCAGATGCCAAGTACACAAAAGGAGAATTCGAGGTTTGTGTCCTTGAAGCACTCGAATCTGAAGCCTCTCCAGCTTGCAAAGATAAAATAACAATTATTCACACTCCATTTTAATCACAGCTGCTGCTAACTGAAAAGTTAAGCCGTGTGTTTAGAGCTGCAATAAAAAGTCAGTTAATCAAACAGTCAGTCAAAAGCATTTAAATCTGCTATTATATAGATTCTTGAATCATTATAGTTTGTATTCATATACAGTGCCACTTATTTCTGCACGTGTTCCACTGTAAAGTGTTTTCTGTCTACAATGTGTGCGCGGTGTGCTTAATTCAGATTTGTGCGACAATGCACACAATACGACTGTGTGCTAAAGGATTATGTGTAGTCCTGGTTAGCCTCCTAACCTCTGACTGCACCTGTAATCGAAGGCGAGGACACAACCAAACCAGAAACCAAAGCTTTTCTCCTCTGCTCGGAAAAGCTGCTGTGAAATTACGCCGCGGGGGGTTTGTTCCTTCCTTGATTCAGAATACTGACATTGAATCATTGGTTGGAACCTGCTGGCTGTGTCCGCCGCACTGTAAACACGGACACACAGATAGAGGCACACAAGACCACATGCCACTCACAGCGGCTCAGCCATCGCAGTTTCTGGGATACAAAGAGCGGTCGCCACGGAAACCTTGTGCGGCACCAGTTCCTTTCGAGGAAATGTTATGTTGCTGTTCCCGTTGCCTTATCTGCGAGAAAAAGGTGCCACGGCCTCCCTCTGTGCCACTGTGGTTACATAATCCTCCCTCCCAGTGTGACACAGCCGGAGGAAGCATCTTCTGTTGAAGTGCACCTATATAAAGCTCCTACAGGAAATGTATAGATGGAGCATATGGGCACGACATGCACAAACCCATAAATGATGCATGTTTTTGTAAAAAATCCATAAAGTTCCTAGTTTATCTCAGTGAATTTGGTGTAAACAAACCATTTTAAGAAAGAAAGAATGAAATAATTATAATGTCGCTTACATTGAGTTGCTCTGTTAAGTTCGTCCCAGTATTTCAACGCATGTCAAAAAGAAGCTGATGACATTGTGTCAGGACTGACAGGCAGCGATCTTCTTGTCAGCACAGAACCATAATCAAAATGTTTCACAAAGATGGATGCCTGACATTGGCCTGATCATTTGAATAAGCTCTCATCGGGATACGGCTTCATTCTCATGGTACGGCAGCAAACGTGGTGTGAAGGGCAGATGCTGCTGTAGCTTTATCTGCAGAGCACATTTCAAACACAAAGAGAATTCAAATTTCTTTACATAATCCGATAAATCAACAATTCTAGGCAGGATAGTGTGATATCTTTAAACGCAAACTCAACTGCAAGTCTTATGGTATAAAAGATTGTGGATTATTCACTGAAAGACTCAAGATCTTGTCCTCAAGATCAGCGATAAACTGTCTATCAGCAAAAATCTTAGTCCACTACATTTTCCCCAACATTTGTTTTTAAATGGTTGAAGTGGTTCATTGATTTAATCAGAGCGGGCAGTTGATAATAGACCCTGATATTAATATGATATCAGATAATCTGCAGCATTCCTTGTTGATATGAATGTGTCTGCATTATTCTTGTATTATACAGAGTATATAGTAGGCACAATTAATGATGTAGTAGACTAATGCATTAGTGGAATCGACTAAATTATTCAACTTTGCAAGTCTTCCTCCATCCCTGCTGTGTTGTGAGACGTGGGCAACCTCCATTCGCTGAAGTGGGCGGTTGTGTAATGGAAAAAGCAGAGCTGCTAAATTAACCTTGTGTTGAGACTTCTTTTTGTGAATCATTTTCAAAGAAATGAAGAAGGAACAGAGGAGAAGAGAGGGGGAAAAAAAAGCTTCAATACTTTTATGACCTCTCCTAACCCAATGCCATTCATTTGCAAAAGTTTGTACATGTGAGGAAAGTATCATGAGGCTGCACCTGCCTCTCCATCTGCTCAATTAAAATAGGATTCCTCCATTTTAGAGGCGGATTTCTTTGTGCTTCCGCAGTCACAGCTTTGCAAACATTGCTTGAAACTTTTGGCCTTTCCCTGCCGTCCAGGTCGTGATGCAGCTGGTTCGCCTGCTCCCCGACGGTCACAGGATGAAGAGGGAGGTGGACACGGCCCTGGACTCCGTCAGCGAGACCATGACCCCCATGCACTACCATCTGCGAGAGATCATCATCTGCACATACAGACAGGTATGTCTCTGCGCCCCTGTGCTCTTCAACACCCAGTCTCTGGTAAAGAGGGGAACAAAAAGGAAAGCCCAAATGGAAGGATGTACGGTAGTTGCAGGCAGAGTTTGAGGGGCTGCTGAAGAGTTTAATTTACTTATAAATGAGAAACTCACAGTCCAAAAGAATATTCTGAATTCTCACGTCCTCTCTGAATAATTTGTTCTCTTGCGGTTAAATCAAACATCAAATCATAAAGGCCACAAACAAACGCTGCTTTCTTATGAATCTTCCGACTTCATGCTGGGACCATATAAGTGCATTATCATGGACTTGGGTGCAGTTCCCCGCGAACCCCATAGATGGCGACAAAACTTTTGTCAATGTCTTCTCCCAGTCACAGCGGACCCTGAACGAGCGGGGGCCCTTCGCTGTGTAGGCAGGAGCTGCAGAGTGTGGAAAAACGCTTGTGGTGCAACATACGTTATCTCTAGAACTCAATGAAATTCCTTTGGGTTTAAATGGAAAAGAAGGCAGAAACAAAGCTGTGAGTACTGTGATTTCACGGCTCTGCTAAAGTTTTATTATTTTGGGCTTGTTCCTGGGCCAAGTATTAAGTAACATTTCATATCAGTGGCAGCTGTTTTGTTTGTTACATGGATTGAGTGTTTCGGTGATGGGCTGAGTTTCCCTTCGTTAAATGTGCTTTACGGAGGAAATGCAGCTGAAAAAGGGGGATGAAAAGCAGCTTCACCTTCACCTTTTAAAGCTTTTCCTGGTAGTCAGACCTAAAGAGAACAAAAGAAGTTGGTGGTGGCGTTTCCGTCTCTGGACAAGGTCTCTCCTGATGCCGTGGCCTCTGCTGGACCGCGGCTCTGTTTTAGCCATTTGTAATGCAGACTGTAATCATTGTGCCTCTGTGCACCGTCAGCCGTTCTCAGCGTGCTGGAGGCACCCGGTCCTGTCTCCACCGTATCAATGGGCCTCATTGTCCCAGGCACTCTGTCTTTCCCCTATACGCTCCCTCCGTCTGTCACTTTCCGGTGCCAGGCTCGGGGGGGGAAAGACTCGCCCCCCAGACCCCTCGCTCACGTCGCTTCTAATGTAGTTTGATTTCCAGTTTTATACATATACCTTTTATTTTACACACATTCAGGTTTAAATATTGTGAGGTGAAGTGAGGAGAAAAATAACTCACCTCATCCCAGAGTTGAAGAAGATGGTTTTGGTTCCAAGTTTGTTCCTTTTGAGCTCCGCCAAGGAGGTTACGTCTTCATCCACGTTTGTTTGTTGTTTTTGTCTGTTATTTAGCAGCATTACACAACGACTGCTTGAGGGATTTCCACACAGCTTGGTGGAAGGATGTGTTTGGGGGAAAGAGAATAACTCATTACCTCTCCTTGATGCTTATTAACATTCTTAAACATCATAAGATATTGTGTTTTGGGACATTTTCCCTTTTTCCCAGATCTAAAATCTGACATTTAGGTAATAATAATTTAGTAATATTTAAGTAAAATTAGGTTATTTTGTGCACAATTTGGTGAAGCCTAATTGAAAATAAGTACAGTGTTGAGCAGCACATAGAGGCATTGAAAGTTCTCCACTTGGTTAGAGTAAGCTAGCCGTCATGGATGTAAAGGATGCATGGGTTAAATCATTTATAAGGAAAAATTGCAGTTAACGTTATTGACCTCAAGGGTAGACAGTTTGTTACTCTACAAGTCACTTGAAGCTGCTGAGATCTGTGATTGCAGCGACAAAAGATGTTTGACACTGAAAGAGTTTCTTATTTTTTTTTAAGTTTCTTAAATTATTTATATAATAATAATTTATGCGTCTTGTCAATCCTGACAGCCAAAACTTATTTTATTAATGCCACAGTGTACTTTGTGATCATACAGCATTGTCATAACTAGTAGACGTTCTGGCCAAATCTCCAAAAAACAGAACCTGGATTGTAATAAACCACAATGATCTGTTAACCCAGCCGTAGCAGACCTCAGGTTGGTACTGAGATTCCCTCTCAGCCTCCCCCCCCCCTGCCCCAACCAGCAGGCCAGGTGATAAACAGTGCCAGATGTTGCTGGAGCCCAGCAGGCAGCAGCGGACGAGAGGTGGGAGAAAAGTAGGGTGAGAAGACGGGGGGAAAAACTTCACCCCCACTCTCTCTCCCTCTCTTGCTCCCTCTCCTTTCTCGTAGACCCCTTCCACAGCGCCTTCCCCTTCTTTGACAGTGGTTGGAAAATGTGTCTTTGATAGAGAAAAAATATATATTTACTCTGGGACCCTAACCGTCCGCCAGCTCTCAGAGGGGCCTGGGAAGGGAGGGAGGTGGGCTTTTTGAAGGGGTGCAGGGGAGGGGGCTCTTCTTCTTCTTCTTCTTCTTCTTGAAGGGCCTGTAAATCCCTGCTGCCGACCAGGCGTGACCCCACATTGCAGATGCATCTTCCGACTTGGGGCCAGAGTTGGTAGAGAGCCTTCCACCTCACCACATCCTCCTCTGCACATAGCTGCGGGGGCCTTTCTTTCCATCCGTTCGAGGTAGAAAGTCGACCAAGGCAATCTGTGCGCACCGGCGTTTACTTTGATAGTGTCCTTTGTGTGTTGACAAACTGCATTTACGTAACATACGCTGAATTTATTTGAAAAATTTAAAGATTTGGACTCGAGCAGGGAATCTGGTTATGCAAGATTCCACTCTGATTGTTTCCCTTTCTATCATCCACCTACATGCCTCACATTTCTTTTCATTATATCCATATCCAGTAGCACTTACATGTCTTTGCCTGTGCAGTATGTCACTTTGCTTGAGCCTGCCAAGTGTTAACCTCCAGACCACCAGGCTGAGGATTGCACAGCCTCGTTTGATTTATCCTGTGCAGGCTGCTAACCCAGAGACGTCTCACCGCGCGGACAGATAATGAGACTTTTGAAGATCACTGGCTTCCAGCCAGTCCATCAGGACGTGGGTTAAAGCAAAGAGAGCGGAGGTGATGACATCAAATCTCCTCCCATTGGGCGAGAGCTCGTGGGATTTCTTTTTTTTTCTTTTAATTGATGCTTAGAACTGAAATGCATGCGGCGAGAGGGAACCATCACGCTGTGTTTGTGTGTGTGTGTCCAAAGAAAGGCCCTCATGGTTTGGACGGGGCAGTGGAAAAATATTTTTAGAAAGGGGAGAATGCTGTGAGCAGGTTTTCTTGAGGAGAAGGTAGTAGAAATCTATAGGGAAGAAGAAGAAGGGGGGTGGAACTAAGTTTGCAGAAATTGAAAGGACCACAGCAGCACTGGCTGCCCAATTATTCCTTAACCGAGAAAGAAGAAAAAGCTAAATAAAGACAGTGAGTGAGGGAAGAGACGGACAGCGAGGTGAGTGAAAGTTTCGGCAAGTTTAACGAACCACATTTGAACTACAGTATATTTCAGTTTAGCTTTTTAATCTCCATTATTTCCAACGCTCATTTGGCTTAAGGGGTCTTTGTGTTAAGTTTTCATCTCAATTAGGACGACCACTTGGCATAAGTGGGCTAATTACAAGGTGGAGTCGGTCACAGCCAAAGGAAACATTGGCAGGAGAAGAGAGAGAGAGAGAGAGAGAGCCCACCTGAACCAGAGACTGGTCCCTCTTCTTCCTCCCTGGAGTGTGCATCGACTCCTGAAGAGAGGCTCTTATTTAGATCCAGGAGTGCGGTGTGGGCGGGAGGCAGAGGGAAGTGGAAGAGCCAGAGGTTGTTGTTTTTAATCAGAATTTCCACACACCGATGCCAATAGGAGTGTTTGCTGCGGCCGTCTGTCTGCAAAAATGATTTATTTTGACTGGATCCTATCTGAGCAGGTGCAGGTGAGCAGGTGAGACCAGAGAGTTGTGTGTGGGTGTTTGGAATGGGCGGGGTGCAGGGTGCAGCACAGATAAATAAAGCATCCCATGGGACTTTACAGAGGAGGTTTGTGAGCCAGTGGACCTACATGCACACGCAGCTGCTGCTACAAGTCAGTCGCCATTCAGCAGCTAATTTATTTTCAGGGAGTTTCCACAGTTGTAAACTTGAAATGATCCTCAGATACATGCAGACTAAAGTGCCCACTGATGAGTAATGTGACATTATCCGTGAGAGTTATTTATGCTAGCTGCGTATATTCCTCATTAATGAATTTAACTGCCTTGTATAGAGTCAATAAAGAGTAGGATTAGTTGTAGCCTCGCAGCAGTTCCCACAGACAAGACCGGGGACTACAACACAAAGTCAATGGTATTTAGCACAGATTGTGAAACGCTCCAGTAGAAGCCCCCGTGTTGTAAGAAACACCTGTTTGACTGAGAGAAATACTACACTACCCACAATCCTCAGGTGTAATAGCGACGTCTCTGATTTCCCGGAGCTCACTGTTACCGGGGAAATGTTGACTATGTCTTCGAAAAATCACATCGGCTATGATCGGATCGTTAAGCCTTACTACACCATGCTACTATGCAATACGCAACATATATAAACAACTATATAAATGCATGCAATTATTGCATTTCTATACTAACAGCAAGGTCAAATTCAAGAGTAAGCGTGCTGGAAGTTGTTGGTAAGGGATAATTCACCATGGTTTATGGGACATGTAGTTCCTTAATAATTATTTAGACAGTCCTGTATCATTTCCTTTTCCCATTTTTATTTTTCATTCGGCCTGGTTCCGGTCTGAAAACTCTTTTTATAAGGATTATATGAATATAGGCAAGTAATGTCACTAATTAGCACCAACCAAAGCTGAGGTTCCAATCAGAGATACCCCACATACTAAAACCCCCTTGATTGCAGTCATGGTCCAGATTGTCAGAGTTTAGTTACTGAGAAACTTTGTTCTTTAAAGCACCACTGTGCTGCTGCGTTACTGACATCCAGAACCAGCGGGTTCTCCAGCGGCAGAGTGAGTGATTGGAAATTGAACATGGAAAAAACCTCAGAACACAAATCAGACATGCTTGTTTCTGACCTTTCATATTTGTGATTTGAAACACCGATCCGAGCGTAACACCCAGACTTGTCACTTCTGATTCAATCCAAGGAGTTCGCTGAACCAGATTGTTTTACAGGCATAACTCCTTTTTGATTTTGGGCCGACTAAAAGGGTTTCTGTTTTATCCTCATTAAGCTTTAGGAAATTATAGCTCATCCATGTAATTATTGCTGAAAGACATTCAGTGATGGAGTGCAGAGCATTATGAAAATGTGGCTCAGCGGCAATGTAAAGTAGTGTATCATCTGCGTAACTGTGGAAACAAACATTGTGTGCTCTTCTGATGTCACCCAGTGAGAATAAAAAATGGCCAAAGCAGCTCCCCTGTGCAACCCCACAACAGCTGTCAGACCTTCCTCCTTTTAATGTATGTTTTGAAACAGGTTAGGAAAATGTATATACTTGTCTACTAATATTACTTTGGCTTCCTTAGAATCCAGTTTAGAGCAACATTTAAAACGCGTGGATACAAATATTGCAAGCACATCTCAGTATAATGCAATAAAAATGACTGTATACCTCACCTTGTTGTGATTTACAATGTATGGTAACATCTGAATCTAAATGTTTGTTTTCACCTTTTTCTATTGCTACAGAATGAATTTCCGTTAAAGCCTTGTTTCACATCCACAAACCACACGGTTTCTTCTCACCAGCCGTTGTCATTATCATTCTAGCCCACTAAAGCCAAGAAAAATACAGTGTTGTGCGAGCTGGCAGCTGTTGCTCGTCTATTTGTGTGTCCAGCTCACAATAACAATGAGCTGTTACGCGGCTGAATGATACACGTTGCCGCAGGGAGTCATTTGATTGCAGGGAGTTGTTTTACTCAGTTAAAATCGAAGGTGTTGGAGGCTGGGTTGTTTAAAAAGCACGAGATAATTAAGAACCTTGAATTATGCTTCTCTAATTGGTAAAAATGGAAATAATACAGTAATCTTCGTCCTTACAAATTAAAGGTTGCAGAAGGATTCAAATGCATTGTTGCGGTGGCTTTGCTCATGTTAGCAAACTGAAGGTTGGATATCAAACTTAAGGTTGGTAACAATTGTGTTAACGGGAACATAAGCTGTTATCAGACATGTACTCAATGTCCGGACATTTATGTCCCAACATTATCCTGACATTGTCTTTCACATATGAAGAAAGCAGCAGGAGATTCTCGGGACAACTGGAAAATCTCTGATAGCAACACCTACAAATGACAATCGTACTATCATGCTAAATGTTAATCTACAGTAAAAAAAAACTATTAGAAAGTGTGCTACCATAAGCTTCTGTTTTATTCCAAAACAGTTACTGCTACACCAGCAAAACCCCAGAGTAACAACGCACTTTATTGCTTAAGAAACCTTTTAATTCTTTAGAGCAAAGGTTATGTTATTTCTCACATTCTTTCCTCATTTTTCAATCAAAAATGTCTGAGGAAAAGAGATATATTACTCAAGTAAAAGTATTAATAGACCAGTTTATAAATACTCTATTACAATTGAAAACCTTGCACTCCAAAGCCTTTGCTGTCATCGTATTGTTGGCTGTTTATTTCACTTTTCAAGCTCTCATGCTCTCACTCTCTGCCCTTTGCCCTGACCTCCCTCCTGTCCCCCACCTCCCTCTTAACCACTGGCCCCATAACAGCACTCCAGACCTGGCTGGGCACTGCACAGAGGGGTTGCCATTTCCTGCCCCTACACACTAAACCTGTCATTGCCCGAGGCCCACAGACCAGGAATAACTGCTTCCAAAACCATGCACGAGTGTTTAAGCATGCCCCCAGTGGCTGTGGTCATGCTATCCTTTGGATCCTGCTAAGCCCCCAAATCATTTCACCAGCAAAAGGTGCACCTTCTTTGTCTAAGATTTCACACCAGCCATCTACTGGCACTGAACAAATGCCTACGGGAATACAATCCCAGTGGTGAAGTGACTTAAATGCCAGCCATGTGGAATATGCAGGAGTCGTGACTGGGCCGAGTCGCTCCAGGAATCACACTTTCAGTAATGCCCCGGCGAGTAGGCCGTGTTTCATACGTGAGGACAGTTGAGCAACAGATGAATCCGGTGTTAATGACGCCATAACTGTTCCCAGAGTGCCAACAACTCTTACAGACAGAAAGGAACATTCAGAGCTGCCTCGTCAAATGACCTTTTCTCTTCCAGTACCAAGTACAACACGGTTTATTTCCACATTCGGGGAATTAAATCATTATAATAACACAGATTTTACACAACCCGGGTGTTTAAATTCTGATAAAGACTGCATTGCACAAGTTATTTGTGAGTACGAAACTAGTTCATGGCCGAAACGCATTCCATAGATTGACGCAGGCAGCTGTTCAGGTGGTGAAATCCATGTGTTGCTGTTTCCGTGACTCAAATGCTAGACAGGCTTATTCAAAGTGAAGTCTATATGCATGCCAGGAGCCCTGGCTCTATATCATTAGAATTAGTTCCATGTTTGCTTAAGCTGCACTTTACCTCAGGTGGACTTGCGCTGGGCCGTGCTTTACTGCAATCCTACTGTCAAGAGACGATTATCATAGATTTTGCAGCCAGTTAGTTCATAATAATGTTAATAAACATATATAATAGCATTTGGGTGCAACTTAGGAGCATGGTGTCTGTTTTAAGCAATCTGTGTGCTAACATTTGTTGCCATTTATGTAATGTTCAGCGTGAGTGTTGAGATTTTGACCTGTTTATGGAGCTAGAGCGAGTTCTTCCACTGGCATCCAAGAATATCTGTACCTAATTCCATGGCAATGCATCCATAGCTATTTCAAGAATGTTCCAGGGGAACCAAAGCGTTTCACCAAGCTGCTCTTCACAAAAGACCCGGTGCCTTTGCGAGATCAAATTCAACTTTCAATACATTGGCTGAATTTGAACCACAGGCATCGATTCAAAATGTCATTAGTGGCCAAGAGTACAAATTTGATGAACTCTTTTGGGTTTTTGAAATATTGAGTGTCTGATTATGTGTAGCTCGCAGACATACCACTTGAATTCCCCAGAGTCAGAAATATTTTGATAGGTCGGTAAATGATTGATACACAGCTGGCGTGTCTCTGTTGCCAGGCATGTGCACGTACAGAATGTACCATAATGCTTGTGGTTAATGTGGGCAGATATTCCAGTCTCTGTGTAGGCTAAGTTGATGAGCCCCGTCTCCTCCTGTGGCTGTGTTTTTTTTCTAATCCAAGAGCCTATTAACCATTTTTATACTGTACATTCCTTTTTTCAATTCCCCACGTTGGATTATTTCAGGGCTTATTTCTCTTTCATTTTATGTGTTATGTGTCGTATTTTGGTGTCGCATTATTTATTTAAGGAAAGGTGAATCTGTGTTTGGTTTGACATCTGGACTGATTAGCTGGGGGCAGATTGGCGTATATACACTATGTCATTGACACAGTTTGCCCCTAAACTCCACCTCAACCTTGACTTCATGATTCAATCAGCGTTGTGTGGCTGAGCAACTGGAAAAAGACCAACGGAGGATTGGAATCTGTAGAAGCCATTAACATAAAGGCATCTATGTCCCCTCCTCTCGCTGGCTGCTACATGTCTTCTCTGCCCCTCTTGAAAAAGGAGGTCCGTGCACTATCTCTATCCATGAAGATCAGCTCTGCAGCTTGAAACCAGATGATATATAACAATACTATAACTTGCGTGGCTACTGGCCAAACAGGCAGACGGGGTGGGTGAATGTACAAATGCTGGTTAGGTGCGTGCAACCCAGAGGAATATGTAAGAAATATGTTAATTGACTCCAACACTCAGCCTCTGGCCTATAGTCAAAGAAAATTACTAAAAGATGTTATAACACACAACTCCACCATTATAATACATCTCACAGCAAAATTGAAATATAATGTGAGAGAAAAAATCCTCAAATGAAGATTGCAGCTCTTAACACTGCAGAGAAACGGCTTCATTATAAATAAGCTGTAAACAACATTTTCCAGGGGCAAAGGCCAACTCTATTGTAGCACCGTACATTTATAAGGAGAATAAAAGGAGAAAAGAAATCACAAATTACTTCTGCGAAAGGAAATTAAAGGAGACAATTTGAAGTTTCAGACAAGACGAGCTGCTTTCTACATAAGTGTGTTATTATCCAGGTTTTAGCGTTTATACATGGGTTTCTATTATAAGGATTAAAGCTACTAGAACGTGGTAAGCACCAGGTTATTTCATTCTTTGTGTCATCACAGGACAGAAATTCATACGAAGGTACAAACTACTTATGTATCTACTAATACATCTACTAATTCGTCTTTACCACAGGTTTAATTTTGAAATCTATTGTGTTTATGCTGGGTAGTGGTACATAAGGCAAATTTTTATCTTCAAGCTTATTTTCTCACTGCTTTCTCACTTTGAAAAAAAAAGAAGTATTTAATACACATTGTTATTAAGTTATAATCTCTCAAAAGTCTATAACTTGACTTCTTTAGTATCAAAGTCATCCTGGATGGAGAGCAGTATTAAAGATTGCAGTTGGGCCTTTGTTGGTTCCACTTAATGAACCTTACCTAAAACCAGCGTGTACTGTAAACTTGACTTTGAGTTGTCTGTTCACGGAGTCGGGGAGCCATGTGTAGGCTGCCTGTCCACTCCAGACAGGTTGGGGTTTAGTTTGGGATTTGGGTGGGAGGTGTTCTCGTAGAATCTGATGAATGGCTGCTTGTGCAAACCTGGGTGGGAAGGGCCAATATGGATTGGCCTTTTTACCTCGGCAAACCCATCAGAAGGTAATTGGCACCATATGTCAAGCAGACGGACCACTCCACGTCTCACATGCAGCCCTCACCCACAGAAGCCCACAGAAAGGCTTGACCCTCAACCATTTAGGGATCAAACTGTGGGGCTCCATTCAATATTACTTTTCTCCATGGATAAGCCATACTTAATTGTTTTTTGAAAAATATTAGTATGCTGCATTTTATAAAAAAACATCTAGATCGTACAGTACAGTACAGTTTGTCTAAGGCACGTTGTTATTTTACTGATTTCCTTCAGATTTTCCTTCTTGTCCTTAAATCACAACTTGTTTTGTTTCCTGTTAGAAAAATAACCCTGACTGTACGTTTTCTGTAAACAACATTCTCTTACCACAAACATATACATATACACACATTTGGATTAACATACATACCTTTTGTTTTTTTAATGTATAAATCTCGATCAAATCTGCTCCAAAAGTTAATCGGTTCTTTCTTGGTCCATACTCCCTCCTTCCAGAAACTTTCAATTCAAATTGGTTTGGTAGTTTTGGTATAATGCTAACCATCAAAAAGACACAAATGATGAAAACCTCTTTTGAAGAGGTATTGAGCTGCAGATCATTTACTAACGCATGTATGTATGAATTTTTATTGTTATTTCCACAAATTGTTTTTTTTAAACTTATAGAGGAGACGGGGCTCAGTGTCTGTGAGGCTAAGCTTTGTGGAAAGATGCTGAGAAACAGAGAGTTGGTGTCCTCACTCTCTTTTGTTCTAATTCACAAGCGACCAGAGCTCTGACCTTTAGCTACAGCCTCTGCTGCTGAGTAAACAGGCTCAGCTGGCAGTGAAGGCAGATTAATATCAATGGTCCCGACTCACAGCAAAAACTACTGAGATGGAATATGAAGCGTCCCAGTACACGGGCACTCGCTGCGTTAAATATTGATTTAAATGCTTCAGACAAATATTAGGATCAGAAATCTGATGTTTCTGTCACTGCCTTATAGACGTAAGCGCCACGACATGTCGTCGCTGTTAATGCTTGGAAAATACGTGGAAAATAGCTTTAAGTGAATTCCTCCGTAGGAACAGGCACCTCTACATTGCTCTTATTATTTGTTTTTATTCAGCCCTGGAGGTTGTCCTTTTGATTGACTGCAAGAGATGGACAGAAATTGCCAGTGCAATCAATAGCAATAGCCAGCAGCATTGATTGACATGTCTGTCTGTGTGTGTGGGTGTGTGTGTGGAGATACTTTTACAGAACTAACTCATTATTCCAAGCTAGTGGACTCTGTGTTTGTATGAATGTAACCATGACCACAAGACGACATTCATCCCAGTATGTCATAAGACACCTACACCTGCATGGCTGTGGCACCTGTCCAGATATCACATGTAGTTATTTCTGCAAAGTAACAAGTTGTTGGATCATGCAAGTCAAATCTAAAAATAAACTAAAGCTTTCACTGCCTGCACCAGCTCCACTTTCAAAAAGGATACAAGGGAGGAAGAATAAAGCCGATTATTTCCATATCGATGTCACTCAAGAAACAAACGTTCATTGTAAATCACAGGGATTATTTCCATGAACCTCTAAATCCAGCGGTAAATAAAACTAAGAGCTTGGGCTCACGAGTGGACGTCTCCGAGTTTGTCAGTTCACACCTGACTTCCAAAAGCTCCTCCGGCGCTTGTGATCAAATCCCCGCCCTATTTAAATACGGATGTCATATCTGTTTGAAAAAAACCCAAATTATGTTGTTTTTAGCAAGTCCTGAAATACAGACGTGTGTTGTCAATGTGTGTGGGAGTGAGGGAGTAAGGGAGTGAGGGAGAGAGGGAGAGAGGAGGAGGGTGGGTGGCGGGGGGGGGTTGTGAGTGAATTGAGACGCTGCGTGAAGTACAACTAGGTATTTGGATTCTACTCATTTGAATACATTTGAAAATGGGTCAGTGGTCTTCCCCTGGGCAGGTGGTCCTCAGTGTGAACCAGGCTATGGCCACATCTGTCCCAGACCACCGCCTAATGTGGTCTTATTGATTGGATCTCAAATGCGGCCTCGGTGCGTTCACACTAGGGATGGACTGGGACTGGATTATTGGCCCAAAAATTCAGATTTAGTCTATTATGCCCGGTCAATGCTGCTTTGAATTGCTCATAAATGTGAAGTTATTCTGCTAGCGAAGCAAAGGCAACTCAATTCAGTTTTGCTTTAGCCTGACGTCTATGAGAAGTGCTGCCAGCCTCCCCGTATGTCGGACTAGGAGCCTGTGCAGAATCAAAGCTCACCCACGATGCCCACAGGGTGACTTACCAGGCCAGAGGTGATACCACCATGTCTGTCCAATACTGTAGGAAGCTGGAGGCAAGGAAATGGTTTACTTGGATTATAATAAAGACTGGAAATCGAGGGGGCGTAGCTAACCTCAGGCTACCAACCCCTCTGACACTGCCTCGAGTTATATCTCATTTCTTTTGTCTCTGCAGAAAGCGAGGAGTAAAAATGGTAGGTTGTGGTTTTCCTCTTCCTGTGGAGAGGTGTTCACAACTCTTGGCCAAGAAGTACTTCAGCACAACAACCGCCAATAAAACCGCAACTTGTTTTTAAACAATGCAACTTGTTGGTTTTTTATGGATAAACAAGTGAGTTGTAAAATGTTAATTACTGAGGTTTAGAGGTGTGGGTAGGTGTTCTTCTTTTTTATACTTTTGGACAGATCCATGCTAGCTGTTTCTTTCTGCCTTCAGTCTTTTAGCTTCCTAGGGAAAGTTCTATGTTTTGACAAATACACTTTTAGAAGTTGAAGGAGAACCTCTCATGTTCATACAATAACAAGTACATCTCACTCCAGAGATGTGAAACTCACCTGCTCATATCAGTTTGTGGTCTTTACCAGACCAGTTACCATGACCAAAATATTGAAAGCTGATGTATAGAGTTTATTCTTTGTTGTTAATCTTAACGGAATGTAGCGTGTGGCTGTAATTTTCTAACTCAACCTGACTGAGCCTGAGAGAAAAGTAACCAAGCCCGACCTAAAAAACATTTAAAAACTTAAAAGTCATCCGTACTCATGTAGGGCCCCCCTGCTCCCTTTCGCCTGGGCCCACTTACTCTCTTGAAACATTCCTGTCTCTTTGTATACACGCAATCTAATGACAGTGATTTGGTTATGATTTATTACCTCAAATGGTAAATTAGCCTTGGATATGTACAGTGAATGCTTTGATGTCACAGGACTGCGGCCTTTTAATCTGAAGGGCTTGTGTTGAGGGAAAAAGTTAATTTCAAGGAAGGTTTTTCCATCCCCGCGTCTAACAGAAGCTTGACTCTCGTGAACTTGTGTGCCGTGGCGCTGCCTCCACTTTTTCCTCAAAGTCTCTGTGTTTCATATTGTCCTCGCTCGAAGCTCTGCGCAGCCAGCCAGCATTCCTGGACTCTCAACAATGGTATGCGGTCTGTGTTTGGGCAGCCCCCCCCCCGCCCCCGTACCACTCAGGAACCGAGCAGAGCCGAGTGGCTTCATTATTACACCTCAGCAGCTGGCTGGATAATGGTATTCACCTTTGATAATGAAGAAGGTCGGACCAGTCACCTCCTTTGTGTCTGAAAGGCCAGGCGGCATTAGATAATTCTCTGTCTGCTGCTTCCCCAGCTCAGCAGAAACTTTCCCTAAGTTTGAAAAACTTAACATTGAATTTCAAAGGTTTAAAATTCTTTTGGCAACATGTGCTGGTTTTTTGCTTTTGTTCCAAAGGGAATTATAAGCACAGTACAGAATGGTACAAAAGAAAATGTAATCCATGCAAATCCAGCGCGTTCAAGGCTGTCTCTACATGGAATGGAAGAAATTCGCTCTGCTTCTACACCACATCTTCCCCAACATTGTTTTCTGAAGGAATTTCTGAGAGTGCACGAGAGGCCGCTCAACCACACACATGGCTTAGTCGATGTTGACAGACAGAAGGCGACCGCAGAAATGGGGTTCGGCAGATTTTAGAGGTGTGAATTATGTAATCATTGCAAACTGATCTGTGTGTGTGAGAGTGAGCGAGAGCGAGACAGAGAGAGAGAGAGAGAGAGAGCTCAGTATTCGGCTGTGGCTTGTGCAAAGATAGCTGCCAGGCTTTGGCAGTGTGGACTTTCAGGCTAAGAGATGAAATGCTGAAAGACCCCTGGGGGTGCAGGGCGCAAAGGGAGATCGGGTCCACCGCCGTTTTCCCTGCCTTTCCGCTGTCGTCGATGTTAACTGAGAGAGATTGAGAAAAGTTAGGGGTGTGTGTGGTTCCTTTCCCCCTCTGTGCCCTGGCAGAGTTGACGGACAACAGACAGCACATCCATTGTTTGCCTAGGTAGTAGTAGTTTCTGCTCCACTCCGCTGCAGATGCTTGGAAAACTGGGATCCGACCACGGCTGTTTGGGAATGGACAGGAAACCCCATTTACTCCCCCCCCTCTCTGTTGCGTCATTCAGCCCTGGAATGAGCGTATTATGCTGCAATGTGCACATTTCAAATTACCTTGAGTGCTAGCCCACCGACTTAGCAAGCTTTCATAATTTTTTCTGTGGCAGTCTCTAGCCTTTAATGAACTTCCCCTTACATCCGAAAAAGTGTCAGTAGATCCCCTTTGATTCTGCTTTAACCTTTAAAAAAAGACCACAACAAGTAAGTTGCTCATGCCAATGCAACAACAACAGTTTGCTGTGCGGGGTCCTTCTTACCTTGCAACGAGCTGCACTTTGTCTGAGCTGGCTCGTTACCTCCTCTTAACCCAAATATACACTTTATTCAATCCAAGCTCCGCCACCCAGACCCACACAGCTGGATGTCAGGGCCTGTCAATTGATGCCTGGAAGTGCTCACGGCGCGAAGCAGTTTTGGAAGTTTGGAGAAGGAAAAAAAGAATAGGGAGAATATCTTGACATATATGCCTCACATCAAACTGTCCTGCTCTCACCTAAGGGCTGCTTCAGATATAAGGATGTAGTTTGACTTTTTCGTTATGTATCTGCACAGGCAAATTAAAAACAAAATGTCCTTCCATCCAACCCACAGCCCTATAACTGGAAGTGTAGTTCAACATAGTGCTTTTAAACTGAAATACTGTTCATTATTGTGCAGTTAGGTCAGTTCAGTGTTGACACAGTGGCAGTTTGCCAATGATCCTGATTGCTTGCAGCTATAGGCTATTCAATATTCTGCCGGTTTTTAGCAGATATGCATGTATAGTTTTTTTCTGAAGGCAGATAGGAATAATAGATAATGAGATGGTGTTATGGATCAATTGTTGCTGATGAGTCCGTCTGTCAGACTGTGTGTAACCATCTAGCGCATTTGGAGTCTGTTTTTTATGGCAACAAATAACTAAACTATCTAAAGTCACTGTGAAAATGAGCACTATGACAGAAACCAGTCTTCGGGTGAACTTGCACTTGAAGGGTGTTCTGTTGTTCGCCTCACTTCACTCTTCTATCAAATTTCCGGGAACACACCTGTCTGGGCTGCATGCGCTAACCGAGGTGGTGAAGTCTACTCCGTGTGCAGCCGCCTATAATCCTGCTCGATTCTCTGCAGGTCACACCACGACAGAACGTGCCACCCACCACAATAAGCGAATTCACAACCTGTGGGAAACACTGAATGGGTGTCCTCAGGAGATGAAAGAGGAGAAGAGATGAAATAGTACGATAGGGTCAAAGTCATGGTGACCGTACAAATCATGTTTCTGGTCTTGTTGGTCACGCAGCATCTCGGGTAGAGTTCAGTGATCTTTTTCAAATCTGGCACATGTTTTCACCTCGGGTCACGGCCGTCCCACTGAACATGTTTTTGGCTTCTTGAAAATGATGTTCCAAGTCTGCCTCAGGGAATTTCAGAACATTCTGACCAGTTGTCACTCGGACTCAAAGTGGAACCGATTTCATTTCAATGGTCAAGGTCTGAGTCTCCAAAGAAAATTATGTAGATTCCAAGTGCACTGGTGCTCTGTGTATGTGTGGGTGTATATGTGTGTGCGTATGTATTGTATGGGCAGATCGTTCAAAGCTTGAGGCACAAAATGTGTTTGCTTCCCAGTTTGCACTTTATAGGACATGGACCCTTGGTTGGTGGAGCTGATGGCCTAAGGGCGACTAATATTATGACGGTGCTAAGCGTAAATAATGTCCATGCAGGCAGGGGGGAGGTGGGGATTAGGACGTAGGAGAACCACAGAGCAGGAATGGGAATGTTACATAAGCTGAAAACAACTCTCATCTCAGCGGCCACACACGTCTTCAAACGCCGCCTGTCACTGTACGATTAATGCAACAACAAAGGGGGGTGGGGGGGAGGGGAGCTAGAGTGATTGATTGTATTGCACAATATGATTTGCTTCAAAAATGAATGGGTTGTCATGTTGTTGTTATGGTGCTGGGCCAGTGTATACACTAGTTAATTAGCAGCAACAGATGTCAGTGCATTGTGCTGGAGGTTTAAGTCGTGCACTTTTCAAGGGATTTGTTTTTGGTTTAGTCCCAGGAAACACATTCATGTGTTCTTTTTCTGTCAATTGCTGCACTCAAATTGAACGGAGCAATCTCACACCGTCCCTCACTCACATTTCTTGTCTGTCCTTGTTTGTTTTAGTGCGAAAAAAGATCCATTACGGAAGACCACAAATCACAGTTGCGCAGTAAATTGTCTGGGGTTATTCCCCATTCAACACAAATCACAAATGTCATCACATTTCCACTTGAGATAGAAAAACTGTTAAAAGAATATAAATGTCTCCCAACTGAAGAAAATCTCAACAAGATCTAGTTTTTGCTGTTGTTGTGAACACGTCTGACCTTGAAAACCCTCTGTAGATATTGTGATGAATAAAATGTCAAGAAAGGCCAAGGTGATGCAAACACACACTGCAGGAAGCAGTTAGCAACCTTTTTAACGAGTCACAGTACAAGAGAAGCAGCACATATGCCTGCCCAGTTTCTCATACTGTGCACAGTGTAAACACATTAAAAAGTGACCATGCTGCCGGCAGCTGTTGCTTTATGGGGGGAAAATGTGTTCAAACACCAACAGAGCTTTGTTTACCTGTTTTCTTAGATTAAAAGCGGCAAGATGGAGAAGGAGTGTCAGCAGCTGCTGCTGAGGAGCCTGCAGTGCCTGGAACGCTACATTTACCTCATCCTCTTCAACACATACCTGCATCTAGAGAAGAAAGACTCTTGGCAGCGCTCCTTCACCCTCTGGATGGAACAGGTACAGGATCTCCCTGCTTCACTTCTACTGCTTTCTATAAACCACTCTCTGTGATAAATTGTCTCACAATTCCAATTCCATCAGATGTAAGTCTAGATGGAGATAATAATGTCTATGATGAATCCTTGAAATATGTTTGGAACCAGAAGCGTGTACCTCACTGATAAATGATTTGTAGAAAACATCCACGGTCGGGGCTGGAAACAAGTAGCAATATAAGAAAAGCCCTGACAGTATTGATGGGTCAATAGTTAATGAATGACTGACAGTGTTCACACTCACACATTGTGAACTGGTTATTATCGTTTTATTTAGATTTTCCCTCCAGGTATTTGGTTCAGGTTACGTAGCCTGGTTCTTCACAATGTCTCTTCTCTGTGTTTCCGTGGGTACATTAATCGTTCGGCCACCTGTGCCCCTACAGTAAAGTGGAGAATTTATGTGCATTCCAAACAAATGAGCAGGCTGTAAGTGGTACCCAACACAAACGCACACACACACACAAACACACACACTCTGCTATTAAAATGTCTGTTGTAATATGCTAAACACGCTTGGGGGTTAATGAGCAGTTTGACAGGTTGTCAAGCACATGGATGCCCAGTTGAAGCCGCAGCACACACAACCTACGTTGTTTTTTCCTCTTTCATATACAATTTGTTATAATTAAAGATGTGAGGCTCAGCACAGCTTCTCAAATGGGTTGACTTCAGGCTGAATAATGACATTCTGTTGTCTAAACGTTTAAGAGAGGATGAAAGCAAACGAGCAAGTAACATTTTGGACTTCATTCGGGCAATTTCAACGCCATTTTCTATTCTTATTCGCGAGCAGACGGCGTGAAGAAGCTGGAATGTTTGAAAATCACAAAACGAACATCTCTCGCATTTTTTGTCTTTATTGAGGTGGAATGAACTCCGAGACAAACACAATGTGGAATTTCAAGATAGACTGGAACAATGGCTGTGAAAACAATTGTCACAGAACTATGTGCGGTCAATCGGTGCATTTTCCTCCTGTTATGAGTAGCAAATATATGTGGTGCATCAGAGTGACTCTAATGGCCCAGTTATGCCATGAGAAAATGCAGGCGTGCACACCGAGGCCAAGGACGCTCTGCCGTGGATCAGGGAACAGAAAACGCTTAATATCATACGTATACATCTACATAATATCTCCTGGCAAGTTCCCCCCCTGCTGTGTCACGGACGACAGGTAGACGGGAACTAATTTTTGAGGTTTAATTAATTGGTAAATGGAGAAATAAGAAAAGAAAGCCTATCTTTGCTCTTAAAGGAAGAAAAACAAGGCCTATATGAACAGCAGCGAACCACTGTGCAGAGTTGAGTTTAACTTTAAGCTCTCTTAGACTTGTAGCACATTAAATAAATAGTGACCTTCTCCACTCACTGTAAGGAAGTTTAATTAACAACCCACCAGGCTCGTGCCAGAGGTTGACGTCTGGCCACATACAGTAGCCGATAATCACATGTGCCGGATACTGGCTGGTGGTGCCCCGGTCACTGCTGTGAAGAACCTGTCATATGAATATCCTGCCTGTGTTACATGGTTACAACATATGATGGAGCTGCTGGATGAATTCAATCCAATTTTCCTTAATGACCGGAGGCCTGACATGAAGCTCAAAGCGAGCAGACTGCACCTACAGTTGGAGCAAGCTGTTAAATTGTCAGTGAACGCTAGTGGATGTCTCAACTTGCCGCCCAGACATTATCTATAATTGTTTACATTGCACCCTCTCTCTGCTGTATATATTTGCAGTATGTGCGGTACACAGCGAGAAATAGTGTGAGTCTGGGGCTGGTGGGTGTGAGGTGACGCTTGAGAATTCTCCCTGGCCTTCATTTCAAACCCCAGCGTTTTGTGATTACATAGCATGACCATTAAGGCGGACACAAGCTGTGAATGTATACAGTTTATAAGGTGTATAAATACCGTTAATGGCTTTGCACCACTGAAGTGCACACTGCTCAAATGTCAGCGTCCCGTCCTGCAGCAGCAGCAGCAGTGCTTTGTTTGTAGTGAACAGCGCAGCCAAGACACTGATTGATTGACAGGCCTTCTCTTTGAAAATGCAGTGCAAAGTACAAATAGCACAGGTAAGTGTCGAGCATGGAAAAGATAAATACACCTCAGTGCTTCGGTAGAACTCGATTTGAGCGAGCCAGGCTGTGTGTGCGGTGAGACGGCTGCTGTCGAAAAACCGTTCTCAGTGACATTAGGATAAGGTGTCATCCTGAATAGATTATTCTGATGTATTTTTGATGCCACGAGCGATTCTGAAGGAGAAGAGAGAGCAGGGATGTTAACCCCCGGCTGTGACCGCCGACGTGTCCGCTTTGTTTATTTCATGCACCTTTTGCTTCACTCTGCTGCGGGTGCGTGGACCCTTTTGTTGTTTTATCATTACTTTATTATAATTATATTATATCAATAATAATAATGCTAACTTTTTTATGTAGCCCCTTTTAAAAACCGAAACCAATAAAAAAATATTAAAGTCAATAAACCAAAAAGATTGTTGAACTGTTAATCTTTATCTGAGAACACTCCCACCAAACCAATTTACTGCTTAAAGAACATTATACAACCCCCCCCCCACTGCCATCAGTATTACGATGTGTTTACTGGCCCAGTTGCACCCGGATCTGGCAGCAGCCCAACCAATCGGTCCCAACCGACCCAGAGGCACAATCATTAAGCCTGTCACCAGTGACCGTGGCCGGATCATCGATGACAAGCTGCAACGCCAGAGGCAGCGGTCGAGGGTCACCGCCATCCCTGCTTGTGCATTTGAAGCCGTGGTTACACAACCAGCCACATCTGAACTGGTACAGTCTGCCCTGCATTCTGCACGGGCTGAGGCATGTGTGTGTCTGTGTGTGTGCATGGACTTATTTGATCTCCACGGCGTTTCCAGTCGTGCACAGCGGGAGCCGGCTTCCGATCTATTTCTCTTTTTTTTGCTCCTGTTTATTCTGATTCTTAAAACTCCGGTTTCATTTGATTTGCGTTGATCTGCAGCAGAATCAAAGTTGCTAATTGCCACATAATATATATTTACAAGTAAATATTGCCTCTTACCGCATTGTGCGCGGGCTGGGCAAATATTGTCCCCGGCGTCATTAGGGCACGTTGCCTCGGGGCCATGTACCGAGATCAGAGCAGAGACATCAGAGGAGTTATTGGAATTGAAATCCATGTTTGCTAATCCAAAACGTGGCCCTTCACACAATGGCAGGACTTGTGTACAGCGCATACCACGGATGCCTGCAGGAGAGGTACCCTATCAGTCACTCCAGCTGTTTGGATATGTGGCACAGAGGCCTCCCTGTCCCCCTGCACCGGCCAAGTATGTGCAGCCTTTGAGATAGCAGCAGATTGTGGGGACAACCAGCGCCTCCTCGCTACTCCGCCGCTGCACCCGCTCCGGCCGGCTAATGAGTTTTGCCGCTTGCGATTCCTTGGATGCAGCATGAAATACAAATCTATAATATTGAAAGAAAGATGTATTTTGGTTGATTATTTAGAAAGAAAGAGAGTCAATATTCCTCCTCAGTCCAGACCAGAGTGTCTGTGACTGTTTCAGACTTGTATTTAGACAGCTGGGCTGTGGAGGAGATGAGTCAGGTTAAGTCCCCTGGTGACCAGCGCGAATCCAGGGTTTCTCCTGGGATTAGCGGCCACTGACTAATGGTTTGGCTGCTCCCACTCATCCGTTCCCTTGGTAGCTTTCCAGGAAAACATCAAACATGCATGAAGTCTGTTTTTTTAACCCGATGTAAAGACATGAGAAATCATTTGTTGAGAATGAGACAGCACACAGGTTGGAGCAAAGGTCTCGAAAGCTGTTTTCAGGCAGGAGCTCTGGAAATTTTGCCGAATTATAGCTGCATGAGGCTGGATGTGAAGTATGAAATCCTCTGAGGAAAACATATTTTTTATGCGTCGGCTCTCGTCATTTTAAGTTAACATCTTCCTCTGTGTCTTGTACATGGATGATATATTTTGCGAGGTCGGACTCAAAAGCAAGTTCTGCGAGATTTCTGCAGCAAGCGAAATTTTTTTGTGTTAACATTCAGCTTCTTTTGCTGAAAATGTGCGGAGCTCAGTGCATCTATCTATCTATTGCAGCTTTTGATTTTGCATGGTCAGCGAGTAGGTAATCTAGAGGCCACGCTGTGGTGCCTTCTATTTATTCCTGCACAAAGCTGGCCAGCTAAGCTATAATCACTGCAGTGGAAGGGGTATCTTGATACTATTATTTGTCTTCATTGTTCCAGCATGTCTTCCCCTGCATTCAACCTGAGGGTGCGTTTATAGCAGCACTTCATACAGGATGACCTCACAGCCTCAGGAGTTCAACCACAGTCATACTCTTCCTTCTTCGTCTAGTTTGAAATTATGCCTCCATCAAGTTATTCACCCGGATGCTTAAACATTTTCAGACTCTTTGGCTGCCCAAGGAGAGGAGGGAAAAGAGAGGTGAAGTTGGCAAAACTTTTTTCAGCCACGTTACCTCCGCTGAGTCATTCTCCGATTCCCTTCAAGGGTCAAACTTGCCAACAGCTGAGGGCGCAGCATCGTTCCACACTGATTCCAAAGCAGCGAGACTGAACTTTCCTGCATGCTGCGCCACGAGGATGAGCTGGGATCCTTTAAATGGCCTGTGATGTGAAAACCAACACATGGATCAATAGAAATGAATAAACATGACTTTCTAAGCCTCCATCTGTGGCACTTTTTAATTGGTGTATGCGATCTTGTAAAGAATCTGCAGGGCTTGTTTGTATTTGTTTGTATTTTGTGGCTTTATGACCAGATGTTCCTGGTTGGTGCTTCCCATCCGCCGCTCCGGAGCAGACCATGAGTCAGCGTGACCCGGTGTTAACTAGAACGCTGAGTTACCTCCCCCGAGAGGAAGCTAATCATGTAGCTCTCTCTGTTCTCATTCATTCAGTAATGACTCAGACACAGAAACAGGGAATAGCATGCTCTGTGTCCACGGTGTTGTGTCAATGCCCCTTTACAGCTTTGAATAAAATACTGATGGTTGGTTTTGAGATTTTGGGTTAATGTGGGCCTCCTGTTCCCCACACACAAATAGACTCACACATTAAGTCAATTTACAATTGCATCATATTTCTATGTTTCAGTGTTATCCCAAGCATTTTTTAAAGTCTCCTCTCGCTCACAGACCAGTGTCATGCTCGAGAACACTTGTGCACAGGAAGAGCCAGAGATCCAACCCTCAACCCTCTGATCAGCTGCCCCTTCAGTTCTTCCTGTTTTGGCACTGGCTCTGTTAACCGTACTTATTATTTACACCTACAAAACAATACGCTCTACAATATGAAACTCCTGTGGGATGATGCTCTTGATTCCTTTCATACTTTCTGCAGCACATGGTGAGAAACTTTTGCGGCCTCTGTGCAATTTGGAACATTTTTCCTTTTTCCTCCACCAAACTTTCTGCTGTAGTAAGTAAGTGGTGGATTAATATTTTACACACAAAACAGACGGCTTATAAAAAAAACATCTGCCTCAGTAAAACCTGTTATGTAAGAAACGTCGCCAATATATTACGGGAAAGTGGGATTTTCCAGTGTAGGGGCTCACTGAAATATTGTTTGATTTGCAATTTTTAGACAAACAGGATCAACCACTTTAATTCACACTAAATTAAATGATTGGCTGACCTATGTATTGGATGCATATGTGAAGTGTATCCTGCTTTAAGTAGCATTTCCAGGATTACCAACCCTAGCTTTAATCGACTGATCGATCGATTCTTTTACAAAGCAGAAATTCTAATATTTGGTCGTTCGAGGTTCTCAAATGTGATGATTACCAGTCTCTGTCCTGGTAAATGGAATGTTTGGGCATTATGGATTTTGTCAGACAATACAATCAATTCCACATCTCCTTCTACACTGTGTCACTTGTAATAAGCATGTTGCTCTATTCTCTGACATTTTAATGATAGAACAATTTGCTTTATTAATTGAAAAAAAGTTTTGCTCCTAGTTTCCATCTTAGATGAGACACATTTTAAAGCTGAATGATTAAATCCAAGCAGCAAAACCTGAAATATTGAATTTTTATTCTGAAGAATAGTTTTAATTTCCAAAACACTAGATCCTACTCAATGCAACTTTAGCAGCTTTTCTGTTCTTAAGACCCTCCTTTCTTAACATACGCTCTCTGCCACTTTAAGTTAACTGGTTATTCCAGGGGTTTTTCTTTGTAATATAATGTTTTACATTGTGGTGTTGGCATTTTTATACAAGTGGAATATTTGAATACTTCTTCCACCACTTCCTGTTGAGTCCAAACCCTCCGCAGACTCTTATTGTTCCAGTGCGACAGCTGCAAGTGTCGGAAAACCATCAGATAACATGTTTCAACCCTGAAAAAGTGGCATTCAAAGCACTCGTGTGGTCATGATGGATCAATTAAAAAAGAAAACTTGGCTGGTTGTGTTGCATTTTCATTAACCTCTCTTGTATTTCCGCGGTAGGTGGCTGCCAGGGCCGGAGTTTATGACATCCTCAACCAGCTGGCCTTCTCCGAGTTCGAGAACCCGAGGGACTCGCAGCTGGCCCGGCTGCGCAGCCGCTGGCAACGGCAGAACATTCACTCACTTCCTTTCCGAGGGGAATTCATCTGAGAGAGGATCACTGCGAAGGCACCAGAGCAGCACTGTGCTTTTCAGAATAAAATACATTTTTACAGTCACATTGTCACAACTTCTATATTTACCCCTGTGTCAATGCATATCTTCATTTCATCTATGGTTTGTTTTGCTGTTCCTTTCTTGTTAAGTGTTTTTAGACTGTTACTTTTAGTAGTCGATATTTGTGCCTTTTTTCAATGCTAGATCATAGACTTGACTAATATTTATGTCACTTTTTTCAAATCGACTTTAAAATGAGATTGTTTTTTTTTCACACTTTTGAAGGCGACACAGCCTTTTTGAACTTCTGTTTTACCGAGCCAAACGATAAAGTTGTTGTGGAGGACAAGAGCAAGTTCCGTATGTCACAACTGCTTTTTGTGATCTGATATCTTTCTTGAACCCTGTTCTCTTCTTTGTCCGACCTGATTTCAAATATGTTTTCAAGACAACCACTCTGTGTACATACGAACAGTTGTTTTTCGTTTCCTTGAGTTTGTTTTGTCCCAGTAAGACCACAGCAATTAGTCAGTCTGTTGTTCCTGTTTCTTTGATTCTCATGTGTCAGGTACTAACAATGCAGCATGTCAGGAACCTTTTATCTAAGTTTGATTCTTCTTTAAAGCTGTAAATGTGATTTTATATTCACAGTACTACCTGAACAGAATAATACATAATTTTCTGAGATTCCTTTCAAGTCATATTCTTCCTTCATTAAATCCTACATTACCCACGATGCAACCTGACCGCTCAAAGCTCTGTGAGACATTCAGGTGCTCGCTAGTGCTCCCAAAAACCTGCATCAAACTAGCCGAGTTCCTTTTTATCAGCCCGGCTCATCCAGAGTTTACTTCTGTAAATGGCTTCATTTTCTGGGACATCACCGATGCGTCAGCTTGGAGCAAATTATAAGTCTGACTGTAAAAATGAATAGTTGTAAAAGGCCAAGGCTGCAAATACCTGACCTTAAGAAAACAGTTGGTGTTCATTGATGATTACATGATAAAGCTACCCTTTATAAAAAGGGTATATGGTAAATGGATTTGCATTTATATAGCGCTTTTCTAGTCTTGATGACCACTCAAAGCGCTTTACATTACAGTTTCACATTCACCTATTCACACACACATTCATACAGTGCATCTATCCCAGCACTTTGTTATTCTAAGGGGGGGCCATTCGGGGTTCAGCATCTTGCCCAAGGACACTTCGGCATGCAGATGGTTCAGACTGGGAATCGAACCGCCGACCTTCAGGTTGGAGGACGACCACTCTACCCCTCAGCCACAGCCGCCCTATATGAAGGCAAAGCTGCATGATGGACTGTACAGGACAATAAGTGATATTGTCATTGTATGGTCAGACAAGCAAGGCAGCAGGTGGAACATTGCTTTTATTCAACACGTGCCAGTTTATTTTTACTGGGCAGCATTTCTTTTTTAAATGTCCTAACTTTTCTATATTTTTTAATAATTTTTTGTTCTGCTAGTAGCTTGTAGCTTCACGTCTGATGTAAAAACAGAATGAATCCTGCCTTAAAACCAGAAGCCACTCAGATTTCTTAATTTCATCACATCCTTTTCACTGTATATAACTGATCCCGACTAATTGAGCAAAACGATTCTGATGATTTTAAATGAAACGGAAGTTGAAATGTATTTTTTATGTTTTATAGACTCATGTGCAGGTTGTATTAACACCTTAATGTCTTAGCTATGCTCTTAATTTAACTTTTTATTTTTTTTTCAAACAGAGGAACTCAACTCAATGTGTTATCTTTTTTTCCCTGTATCTGCCATTTTTTTCTGATTTTGGGGGCAAGGGGGTTCAAATAAAATAATTTGAATAGTTTTAACAGCCCCTGTCTGCTTTTGGTATCATTTCACTTTATAAGGAGGAAAATAAAACTGATCCATCTGTGTCAAGGATTTGGATTTTGAAGTGTGGGCGGGTTGACAGTGGATATTTTGCACACAGGCCTCCCCTGTGCACTGTTTCATTGAAGTTTCCGAATCAGCGACCGAGCCAAAATAATTGTCTCTTCCCTCCTCTGCTTCCTTTCTTTTCCCTCCTTATCTCCACATCTTCTCTTTTTGCTCCAGTGCTGAGCAGCGCTCGCATATCTGGACGCTCTCGCTGTCTCGGAGAGCGGAGGAGTTTATGAACATCAGGCAGCTTACACTTGCACCCAAAACAGATAATTCATTGTTGGAGCAGAGATCTTCACGTGTTCCATGCAGAGTAATAAAGAGCTTAGGCAGATCAAACGACTAATCTGAGTCGCCTTTTGATGTGGACAGGTAACGTCTTAATTAAAAAGAGAAAGAAGGTCACTCTTGTCAAGAATGGCGGCCTGTGTGGGGATTAAAACCCACTGGCGGGGGGACATCAGTGAAGCTCACTTGGCTTCGGCGGCCCCTCTTTGAAAGGCTGATATCCCAGATCACTTCCCGTCTTGTAAGTGCACAGCGGGCTTATCTCGAGGAGCGCGGAAGTTGTTAGGATTTTATCACACCGCGGCCTATCCTGGATTATTGTAAATGGAAACCAAGTGGTCCGGATTGAAACGGACCTTTTTGTAGTTAGCTGCACTTGTTTCCTTTCGGCATCGTCTCGGTTTATGAGCGGCTTTATCTGTCGTTTTTTTACGGGGCTGACGGTGCCTGTGAGATATATTAGGTCAATTCACCTGCATGTGTGTTTGTGATTTTCTCCCAACTCCACCGACGTAGACAAATCGCCATTAAAACAACATGCGGATATGGAGACGGGCTATTCAGTTGCAGCATGTGGCCAACTTGACTCCGGGTCAAGATAAGCCCAGGACATGAGGACCATGCTTGGATGATATAGCGGCCCCTCGCCTTTGAAATCCCTTCCAAACTCGCAGAGATACTCCCCAATGTGAAACTCAAGCTAGCGGTTCTGAAAGATCCCCGAGATTACGCCGGACAAAGGGCGGCATTGAGAGGTGAGCGCCGAGAGGGGATGTAATGAACTTCATGAGAAAAGCTTCCCTCTGCAGATGAGACGGAGAGAGAGAGAGAGAGAGAGCTGCTCTGTGGAGACAGCAGGGTGCCGGAGTCGAGGGGGGGTCTGCACCAGCGTCCTCTCTGTGATTGTCCCTTTCTGGATAAAGGCAGCATTACAAACACCTACCTTACAGACCTAAGTGTGCTCCGAGCCCTCTTGGGGATTTGATCAATAACAACAAGATGGTGAAAGGGATTTGGAGGAAGCTTCGTGAATCTGTGTTGTTAAATAAGCGTGGACCTTCATGTACCAGGGGAAGTAATACATAATCTCTAATAGGCAGATATTACACACTCCACTGAGCAAGGTAATGAAAAGTCTCTGCAGGCAGGATGAAAAAGAAACTGATTGAACTAATAGAGAACTTTTAAGTCCTCCCCCCAAAAAAATGTATCATTTGGGAAACATCCTTTCAATTTAAGTGTTTTTATTTTAAGATAATGTCCTGAAGTGGATGATTAATAAAATCCGACATGCTTCATTCAACAGGACATTAGGATAAGAGACCTTAACTCTGCGTGTGAATGGGTTTCTGCTAAATACACATTGTGACAGATGGACACCAAGATGTTTTGAATGGATTGAACGTGGTCGATATCCAAATTCTGATCCGCAGTTCTTTGTTCTGCAGGTATTTGATCATAATCTGAGGTACTAACAACTAAACAACAGTAATTACAACATTGATTAGCAAAGACGTGGGTCAATGTTTTAAGTAATTATACAATCAGATCCACAATCCCCTATCGGGATCCACCACCACTATCCACAATGATCCGCTATCACAATCTCTGATTCCACCTAAGATAAGATACATTTATTGATCCCACACACATGCACAATCACACGACATGCAGATGAGGGAAATTTGTCTTCTGCTTTGACCCATCTTGTGAACATCCCAGGACACACAGAGCAGTGGGCAGCCATGCACGGCGCCTGGGGAACAGATGTTGGGGGAGTAAGGTGCCTTGCTCAGGGGCACTTAGACAGTGGGGGTAGGGAGAGTGCTCTTTGGTCTTTTTGGAACAGATCCAGGAGTTGTCCATCCAGGTATGTTGTATTGTCACTGCGAGGAGTCGAACCAGGGACCTTCCAGTCCGATGTCCGTAACTTTCTGCCCATAGTCACATTTTTCTGCCACTAGCCCACCGCCTCTCCCGCTATGGTCCATGATCAGAATCTCAGTCCACCAGCATGCGGTCCAGTGGTCCTGGATCTGCAAATCATAAAGCACATGGAAGAAGTCAAGTCAGTAAAATGTCCGGTGTCTTGTATTGTTTTCTTCTCACAGATATGTTCTTTGGGGAGTGAAAGAAAAGGAAACAGGACTAAAATAGAAGCTACTTGTGCAAAGGCTGGCGCAAAACTAGCCAAAAATTATAACAATTACAGCAACTACATGACACGCATTTGATTTGACCTTTTGGAAAATACATGTCTTTGCTTTCCTGCTGGGAGCTTGATGAGAAAAATTGAAGCAACCCTGGTTCCTGTCGAGTTGATGTGAAGCCAGAGCCAGGAGACGTTAGCTTAACTTAGCATAAAGGCCAGAAGCAGGGGGGTGGTGCAAAGTGTAAGACCAACAATTTGAAGGATGAATATGTGCAGTGGTTTTCTAATACGCCGCCTGACAGCCTCACGGTGATGACAGCCCTGACTCTCAGCAAAAAGGAAGAAAAATCACCTTGAACAAAACGCTGAACCGATCCATTAACTCTCCGCTCAATTCAATAAACATTTAATGAAAAGGCGCTGAGTCATTCTCTGAGATAAACACTGATTGAACAAACATGAAGCTCTTTGGTGGAAGCGCATAGTAAAACCTTGAATACCACAAATACAAAGTGACACGTCCACACACACCGCTGCAGAAGAAAAGACTTCCAAGCACCCTCATTACTGTGTAAGTACATTTTCTTAAGGGAGGTCAAGTGAGACTCATCATGTCTGACTGGGGTCATAACTCAGGACTCATTCTGAAAGCCTTCCCTGCATTTACACAGCGCAGAGCACCATAATAACAACTCCTCCAAGTCGCTGCTTTGTAACTTGGCAAACGCTGGAGCCGCTCTTCCCTCAAGCTGCCGGGCAGACGAGCAGCTGCTTTGCATCTCCCTGCATCTTGGAGATGAAAAGTCGCATATTTTCCCAGCACGCTGGCATGGCTAGACCACATTACAGCACACGCTGAGGCATCCGCGGGCCTGCACACTGTACTGTAATGTCTCCCCCGCTGCTGGAGACACAGTGGAAGGAGCTTTATTCTCTGCAGCTTCACCCCCTCACAGGCTGGACTAGCAGATTACAACGTGTCTCTGTGAAGCACGAGACTGGAAGAGAACAAAGAGTTTCATATTTTTTGTATACTTATACGACAATAAATCACATTTCTGACTTTCTGGTGGGAACATCTGCGGCCGGCTGCCGAGACACTCAGGTAGCCGAGAGTCCGATCCGACTCAAGTCTTTGCTCCTCAGGACAGAGTGTTCTAATGTGAGCGCTGTAGTAGAAAATTGTTCTGGTGTGTGGACTCCATACCACAGACTGTGAGTGGAGCTATTCATTTCAGAGGGGGAAAAAACAAGGGTTTCTAATTGAATACTATATTGTGGAATTTCATCCTGGCCTTTTTTTTTCGACGCACGTGAAAAACAACTCCAAACAGTATGGATGGAAAAAGAGCATAAAACTTCTTACAAGGCAGTTAATGGTTTCCATCTCTTAATGCTGTGGTTAACTTTCCATCGCTTATTAATGCACAACTCTGGATCACACCTGCTCCACATTGACCATCCAGGGAGCGTGGAGATAATTAACCCCAGAGTGATAGTGTATAGGCCCTGCATGGAGGAGCGAGGGAGGGTAGGGGGGGGCTCGTCCAGACAAAGTCCAGGAACTGTGGCAGGAAGAGAAGGTCCAGTCTAGACACCTTTTTTCTCCGAAAAGTACCTGAGAGTCAAAACTCATTCCAACCCAACCCCCACTCCTCTTCCTCCGAGAGAAAGGATTCCAGAGTTGTTGGTTCAGTTGCTGCGTGGTCATGTCTGACTAAGTCTAGGACTCCAGCAGGGTGAGCTGGGGGCCAGAACAAAAAAAAAGAAATCCCAGTCTCTAGAGCAGTCATCCAAAGTTTTAACAGGCTGTCAGGGCTCTGATGAAATCCACTGTACGAGGTTTTCACACCTTCTAAGTCTGTAATGACGGCGTTGGGTTGGTTCCCTTTCTCTGAATGGAACATATGCTCACAGTGACATCTGCAGGATTAGGCCAGATTATGAAAAGCGTGAGACACAGGTCGTTAAATGGGATAATGCAACGGGTGGTGCTGAGACCAGGATTCTATTCAAGAGACACGTAATGCAGCCAATGATGGTTTCAGTTTTTAAAGGCACATTTGCTCTTAACTTTGACTTTGCATTGATATGGCTCTATATTTAAAAGGGTAGGCTCACTTTTTCAAGGAAGGCAGATACTTGGACTCTGAAAAAGGATTTGGTCCCTGTCCTCCTGTCCCAGTAAAAGGACAGAAAACAGAAATCCTTGATTGTTGTGACGTCTGAAAAACTGGGTCGTTGTATCACTGTTTTGGTCCAGCAACGAAAAAAGATCATAGGAATAGAATCTAAAATGACCTGTTGTGTTCAAGTGGACAATGATTGGGATGTGAAGTGCAGAGCTGATTCTACGTACAAAGAAATGGACAGTTGTCGGTTTCATTTAGCTTTTTATGTAACTTCCTTAAAATGATGTTTAAAGGGACACAGAGTCTTTGCAGTCAGGACTCTGTAGCTCTGGATTTACCTGCCAGAGGAAAAGAGGCAGGCAGAGTCAGAGCCATCTTTTTATTCCCTTTTTAAAACCCACTTCACCCGAAAAAAACTTTCCCAATTTTATCCAAGTTGTTTGTCAACCTCAATTCATTTTTCATACTGGTAGAAAAAACCCAGAACGTATTTCCACTTGACAGCCCTTCTTGATTATATCTGACTTTTTTGCTTATTTTAATAAATTATAAGTGAAGTACCTCAAATTGTACAACTGTCCTTTTGTTCTGATTTGTTGTCTTGTTCACGGTCTTTTGTGCTGCATAAATAAAGTTTGTTATTGTTATTATTCATTATAATTTTATAGGGAAGCCTTTAAATGCCTAAATTTAAAGTGGTTCTAACTGATGTTGTTTATAACACTGTCTTCTATGTAATCATGTCTTATTTTTGTTCTGTGTTGTTTTAGTCCCATGTGTAAACCACTTTGTACCCGTGTAAGTGAAATTCTGATAACTTTTATTATTCTATTATTGTTGTGAACCATTATAAAAGTTCTGAAGAAAAACTGATTATTAGACTGAATAATGCATGTGGAATTTTTGGTTATTGTTGCAGGAAATCACGACATAACCACTTTTCTTTGTTGAAAAAGAGAAACTCTTGGTTTTAATATGCGGTCGTCTCGACGGGAGAAGGAGCTCCCACTGTTGGCGGCCAGTGGCTTCAAGTTGAGCTGCAAGTTGTGTGAAGTCCCGCAGCCGAACCACTGGTGCGTAATGGCGCACGACTGGACGGCAGATGTTTCACCAGCGGGACACTCTGTCTGGGCTCCCTCTATCTGAAGCCCTCTAACTTTTCCCCTCCTCTGCTTGGACGTGCGTTAACTTGCTCTCAAAGAAGTGGACGGAAAAGTAGAGGAAGGAGCAGGAGGAGGAGGAGGAGGAGAAGAAGAAGAAGAGGAAGAAAACTGGGCTCCCTCTCCAAACCGTCCCGGCTTTTGTACCGGGGGAGTTGTCGTCATCAGCGCTCAGATATCTCCCC
Source organism: Pseudopleuronectes americanus (assembly GCA_038501795.1). NCBI lineage: Eukaryota > Metazoa > Chordata > Actinopteri > Pleuronectiformes > Pleuronectidae > Pseudopleuronectes > Pseudopleuronectes americanus. The sequence continues at coordinate 11,798,239 of CM076735.1, forward strand.
CCCACTCTCTGCTCCCTAAATGGATGGGGCAGTCTTGGTCTATGTAGTTCAGCAGCACAGGCCGTGAAGGCTGGAAGCAACTTGTGAATAGATCCGTCAGTTTGGAGCAGAGAGGGAAACGCACAGAAATGCGCGTCGCTGCAGTTGAACTCTGAGGACTTTTCTATCCTGCACTTTCTGCTCAGTGTGTGTGTGTGTGTTTCCTTTTTTTCCTCCTCTGCTCAAAGTTTACAACAGGCAGGAAAAGTCAGCGCTGAAGTGGCAGCTCTCACTCTGCAGCCCTCGCTATGGATTGGATGTATTTATTCATGCGCTTTTCACTCACTCAACTATTTTTGGAACATATTCTCGCTGCAGAAACTGATGGTAGGTTGTCTGCTTATTCTCTTTCTTTTTTTTCAAGGCTGTGCTCCTGCTGACACAATGTGAAGCCTGAATGTGGTTGAATAATGATTTTAGAAAAAAAGAAGATGACCTATTTCTTATGTATAGTTCAATGTAGAGAGCCCTGTTGACAGCCCTGTTGTTGTGGAGGAGCAAGTTCAATTCAATGTGTTGAGCTACTGGATAACTTTATTTTACCGACTAAAGTTTTATAAAGAGAGGATTCCTTTTTATAAATTTTACAAAGCAAGTTCAGTTCTCTTCTTTATGTCTTTGATTCTTCACCTTACCTGACTTTATAGTTTGTTTTCTTCCTTTCCTTGCTTGCCATGGGTCTGTGAATGTGATTCTCACTTGACACTATCTGTCCCATCAGAACAACTCTCTGGGAAGTTAAGTGAATACGGTCTTATCGTGCCCTTCAGCACAGACTCCCACGGCCGGTACATCTCTCACGTGGTCTCTGCTGGAAGTGGAAGTAAAGGGGATGGTGGTTCCGCTGCTGGTGCTGGTGCTGCTGCCCCCGGCGCCTCAGACCCCGGCAGCAAGAGGAGGGTGGCCCGTGGTGCCCCCGAGACGCCCTCGGTCACCTCCTCCTCCTCCTCCTCGACTCAGCACTTGTTTTTCAATGTCACTGTGTTTGGGAAGGAGCTGCACCTCCGCCTGAGGGCCAACAGGAGGCTGGTGGCCCCGGGGGCTTTCGTGGAGTGGCAGGAGGACTATGAGGAAAAGGCCAAGGAACGTATCCACGGGAACTGTGTTTTCACTGGGGATGTGAGTGATATGCCGGAGGCTACGGTGGCTATCAGCAACTGTGACGGACTGGTAAGTCCCCAATGACCTCATGACACCAATGGAGACAGATATGGAAGGAGGAAAGATGCTTTTTTTGTCTTTGGCCCATTGGCAGGCAGAATGTGGGGGTGTTGTGGATTGTCTTGCATCATATTCATTTACATTTTAGAATTTCTGACCTAAGCGTCCACGTGCATCCAAAGACACACATGCAACCATCTCAACCACTCTCCATCTGTAATCCACAGTTCACGCATCAAACAATCAACCCTGTGTAGTATTGAGTGATGGCTCAGTTTGTAGTCGGGTCCTTTAATCGGAGGCTGTTCCCAGGTCAGTTACCATGGATTCTAAATGTCACCAGTCTTCACAAAACATTAAAACGTTAAACCTGTATTGCAGCATGATTTCTGTGCTGTCCATCTGTGTGCTTCACATCCTCCACTCTCACACACATATTTTTGCCAATAAACAAAAAACATTTGTTTACACGCTAGCAGACACATCCGGTGCGTCCGGCCATTGATATTCTGATGTTTTCCAGGCACCTCCTCCTCTGCCATTGGCTGAGGACGGACGTGGACTTCAGTTGAACTTTCATTGTATTACTTATTGCCCTCTTGTGGCAATGCAACAAGCTATAAACAGAATATTGATAGAACACATTTATGATGATCATGTGACATTTGGAGTTATGTTTCTGGCCACCTGTTGAATGTATTTAAATTGAGATCCTGTTGGGTTTTTTTTGTCCTTCTGATAAATATCGGACCATTTAGCCGGTATAGCTGCACCACTGTGTTCACCAGCAGCTAGCCTGTAAGGTTTTCTCCCAGTAGCTCCTGTTAGCTGCAGCATTGACGAGAACAAAAAAACAAAACAAGACCAAAATGCTGAAGGTTGCTCAAGTTCTCTGTAGAGCTGATCAGAGCTGCAGAGTTGGTTCATAATGCTCTATAGATCCATCACCTTGAGCGACCCTGATGTTGTGATAACCATTCTTCCCTCGGCTGATACTGAGCACTGATCCCATAGCAGTGCATTTGTGTGGCATGGCTAAGATTAAAGCCTTTTCAAATGTATTTGATTATAAAGAGACACATTGTGGGAAGACTATCACTTTAGAGTGTAACTACTGTTAGTTATGACTCGGTTTATCTGGGTAAAACCATTCCAGCCGACCCATTCACAGCATGTTCAACCTCCTCCCTCTACCATCGGTCATTTCATCACTCTGCTCCAACGCAGTCGTTCGGTGTCATCGCTGCCTCTGAGACTCCATCGCGGCGTGATGCAGCAGCAGAGCGTTGGGAGACGAGTTGAGACACTAATGGATGTTTGCAGTCGAGCAAATTATGGGGAATTTTTTCAAACACGCTTGTGACATGAGAATTGGCAGGTTGACGAAAGGGAGGCTGGGCAGTACTCCTGTCAGAGGCGGCTCTCTGAGCTCCTGAAACCTTCAAATGAGACATAAACACACACACACATTCACAGAGAGCTATGAGTCCTTCACATTCTTTATAAAGAATCTTTACAAGCCCCTAATATCATCTCTCTGCTTCGTGGTGTGCTTGTTAGTACAGTGAAGCTCTTTGTGTTGCATCAGCAAATTGAGAAATCCCAAAGAAACGATGGAGATGTATTGTTGTCATTGTAGCTGTAAGGTAACTGGAGGAAGAGCGGGTTGTTCACTAATCAGTGAGTCGGTGGTTTGATCTCCATCGCCTCCAATCTGCATGTTAAGGTGTCCTTGGGCAAAAATCTAAAAGTTGTCCAAAATGTCTGTTTCATCAGTGGCTGAATGGCTGACAGGTCGAGAAGCGCTGTAGGAATGCATGTGTCAATGGCTGAATGTGACTTAAAAGGCTTTGATTGGTTTTAAGCGCAGGTTAATTTATCATTCCGATTCATGATTTTGTGGCCTTTTGCAACACAAAGCTTTATTCACCCATAAGCAGTATCCACAGATAAAGCTCACAAAAGATGGCAGTCTTAAACACAAAATAATGGTAAATGTTGCCTTCTGTGAAAAGCAATGTTGCTTTAGAAAATCAATCTTTAGAGAAGCGAAGCCAATACGTTTGTATTCTGTCGCCTTCTGTTTGGCAAACCTAATTTTGTTTTCCTTTTCAGGCTTTTGTATTTCGAGGATTTCTTAAAACTTTTTTCTCAAAAGTTCAGATATGAGTTCAAAATATTATACAGTAAAGCAGCTCAACAAATCTGACACATCTCTACGATCATTCAGACAGGAGGTGAACTTTTCCGTGTGCATTGCTGCTAAACACAGTAATTAGGTTATTTATTATTTATTGAAATGAGAACAACTTTTAAAAATTGCGATTGCAAGGTTCATGTTAGAGTCAGTGCCGGTTTATTATTCAACCTGAATGATATTGTGAATTGAAGGTTCCATGTGTATTAATTTAAATTGAAAGCATTTCCATATCATTTAGAAAAGAAGTTGAATCTCATTTTTCACCTTCTTAGTTGAAGTAGTTGTTGCTGTAAGTGGAAAACTTTTTGAAAACTTACTTATGGGTGTTGCCATATTTGGGGCCAGCTGTCATAGTAGTCTAAAAAATAAGTCAAAAATATTTAGTAACCGATATAATACTGTTAAGTTCATGAGTTGAATCCAGTGTTTAATGAAAGAAAATCCTAATGTGTCACTGCAGGCTACAGTACAGGTAGATACAAATCTGTGAATGTTCGCTATTAAAATTCTTTCCTCTGCACAGGAGAGCCGCGGAAAACCACCCGTCATGTTGGATTTGTCCACTGCTCTAATCTGTAGCTAAACAAATACACACAGACAATATTGACTAAATGAGTGAGTGGATCAATGACCGGTCACTTCATCTAGAACAACTACATGAATCCCATCTAGAGCCCGAACAGCCTCGTCCCTCTCTGTTAATTGGACATATTGGACGTGTAGAACCAGAAGACTGAGATCCAGAGTTGGGTTCATTCTTCCTCCAAAGCATTTGACACGTGGTGCTCAGTGTGTTTTTTTCCTTTTTGCTAGATACTTCAAGTCGGATGAAACGGTAATTTGTTCCTAAGTAGATAGAAGTTTCAAGGATGAAATTGAAGATGTTGGAGTCTGTGATCGACGCAGTGTTCATTTCTGGAGAGGTCACCTTTGTCAAGTGAATCATGTCAGTGCTTTAATCATCACAATGAATTCACCTCTGTTGAACTGCGGGGGTGGTTGCCAGGGCCCTAGACAAGGCTAAACAGCTCCAGAATCCCTTAGTGAGGGAAAGATGAATTAGTTTTTCTTTTGATTTGGGTGAACTCCTCCTTTAAAGGCCAAACACTCTTAGAAATCTAATCTATGCATTTCTTTGCAATCAAGGCCAACATAAACAGGGACCTGTCCGTGCCTGCAAGGCTGTGTGGGCAGCATGTGAAGGAGCGCCGATGGCTTGTAGAATTATTATTTAGTCTGAAGTGCCTGTTTGATGTGGAAGAACACGGAGGAGATAACGTCTGATGGAAGCGCTGCGTTTGAAGAGAATAAGAAAGTGAATCATGTGCAGAGGCTGATGCATACGGGCTGCATCTCTGCCATTAAAGTGTTTTGTGTATCTTTACAAACCACCAGCTTCTCATCTTCAAAGGTACGTTTGATAGAGTCGCTTATGGAAAACTGGAGCATTGCAGCAGATCACAGTTGCATAGGTCATTTTCAATCTTTGAAGAACAACACTACAGCCAATTGATATGGACTTTTTGGGGTCGATGCAAATACCAATACATCGGCCAATTAACATATTTAAAACAATTATTGCCAATGATTCCTAAGGTATAGGACTAATGTATGCTTGATATTTTACATAGTTTATCTACAGACTTTACGTTAAATAACTGTAAACAAAGAGGAAATAAACAAATACAAACAAATATATAAAACTCGAATCTGGAAAAATAAAATGTAAACATGAGTGCAAATCTTTTCTGCATTGTTTATTCCGGCAAAGAAAAGTGCCCATGTCGGCAACCATAAATGCCGCAACCTGTATGGCTCTAAAGAACACATGTGCACACGTTCCCTTTGTGTGTGTCCTCTGCAGAGGGTCTGTTCTCTCAGAGATAATTCACAAACAGCGAGACATCACCAGTAACCGGTTATAGCAGCTCTGTCTCCCGCCATGAGCCTGGATCTCACGACAGATAAAATATGTTTCCTCTAATTATGCAGATATCTTTTTGGCACATCTGACCTGTAAGCAGGCTGCCAGGTTGAGAATGGATCTTGTGAAAAGTGATTATAAAATGGTTTGATGTTTTTAAAAGAGACCTGAGCTCCCAGTTTCATTATACCTGCACTACATGGTCGTGGGCAGTTGTATTTTAAAGGTTCAGTGTGTAAGATTTAGTGACATCTAGTGGTGAAGTCGCATGTTGCAGCTGAATACCCCTCACACTTCAAACATGACAAAGCTCAAAAGATGTTTAGTTTGTCCAGTTTGGGCTACTGTAAAAAAAAACATGGCGGCCTCTGTAGAGAGGTCCCGCTTCGATGTAAATATAAAGTATTTAAATATAAAGGCTCCTTCTAGAGTAAAGAAAACAACAATTCCTTCAATTCAGATTAAACACAGATTGAACCCTTTCACCTAAATCTTACACACTGGACCTTTAATTGTTGTTTGTGTGTCTGTCTTTCTGTCCGACGCAACTATAAATCCAGCAGTTTTTATCTAATTTAGAAATTTGTTCGGGTTAGGCTCAGGACTTTTTATTTCAAATCTAAGAAAGGTCAAGGTCACAGCATGACATCAACGTTTTAAACCATTGTAGCTTTGATATTAATATCCACCGCCTCATCATGCTCATGAAATCGTACAATCTCATTTCACAGTTGCCTTGTTAGACCCATAATAACAATAGTCAAGGGTTAGGGTTAGATATAATGGACTCATCATTTCATCCATCAATATAATTTCAGTTTTTAAAGGTTCAAGAGCGCAGCGTATTGAGCCGTTAACAGTGCAGCACAGGTGTCACTGTAAGTTGTGTTTGATTGAGCCACTTGTCAGCTTGTGTCTGCCTTGACTCCAGTGACCCCCCCCCCGAGACGAGCGTGAACTATTGTTGCGGAGCGCCGCTGACTGATGGCTATGATTACCCCGGCGCTGCTCATGTGTCGGGGGAATCGGCGCAGATGACGGGGCTGATTGAATTTCATGTGTGATGGAAACACGAGCGCTAGATAACCAGCAGACTGAAGAGCGCTATTTCTGTGGCCATCGCTGAAATAGAGCGAGAGCCACCTAGCAACAGTCAGTCAAGCTACTGCCTCTTACTTTATGGTGGGATGGGGTGAGAGGGGCTGCAGTTTTTCCATTCACTGGAGATGGAAAACGCTTGAATAAATTGTTCTATTCATGAATGTTTGCAGGGATTCAGTACAGGGTCCTGGTCCCGGTCCAGTAACCTCCATATTCCAGTGCTCTGCTGGCACTGAGCTGGAGTCACTAAATTAAGAGCTCCATCAGTGGAAGCCCAACGTCTCGGCCAATAACGTGATTTATTTCCTCCCGGGCTAATACTTAACTTTCAGCAGCTACAGAACGTCTGGTTCATTCAGAGACACACTGTGATACACATTTAAACCAATTAAACCGTTTTAAACTTGGACTTTATGAATGTGAAAGACATTTAACACATTGCATAGTAATAATATAATATACCAATACAGCTGCTACCACATCTGCCTCTTCCATTACTACGTCTTCACCCATTCCTACTACTGGGCTATGTCTTTGTGTAATACTGCTACTTCTACCAATACTTACTTCTACCAGGTCCTTTCCAACCATCTGCTGATACAGCTACTCCTGCTTTAAAGTACAGAGGAACTAACTGGACCTCTGCTCCCCTGAAAAGAGCTTTATGTTCCCTGAAAGTTACTTTAAGTTATTTTGGATAAGCGCTGAAACGTTGTTTATTTCTGTAACAACTTTGATCTACTCCACAGTGAGGTTCCTGAAATAAATAATAACATTAAAAAACATTTAAACTGATTCAGACCCAGATCAAACTCTCCTTGGTCCGAGGAACCTTTCCCACCTGATCGGACTGAACTGTTAAAAGTCAGAAGGTCAGAACCAAACAAGGTCGGTGTGAAATTGACATCAGTGCCAGCTCCTACCTCTGCTATCCCTACATTGATTAAACTAGTCGTAATTATAGTAATACAAAAACATTAAATCTTATTTTTTAACCCAATTGCTTTCATATAATACCAATTAGTCATTAAAAGCAGCATCATATCCGTCTGCTTTAATTGACTGCTCTTTTTTTAAAGTCCCATGCAGATGAGTGAGCCCAGTTCTCTCTCGGTAATCCTCATCTTGATCACCAGCTATGCCTGCCCTTTGTGGAACAGCACAGTGAGACGTGAAAGCTGATAAAAGGGAATCAAGTCGTAATCCCCACGCTCCCACAACCCGTCTCATACCATTATTTCAAACCCGCGACTCTGCTGAGCCGGGATTCGCTCGCCCGGCCCATTGATCTTCCCTGGTTCGCACCAACAAAGCTCTTATCAGACACCACATCATATGTCAGGTGCCGCCTGCGAGTGTGTGCGTCAGGAGTTTCATTTATTTTTCACTCCGATACAGAGCTTGATGGAATCTTGTGTCTTCTGACTTTGCACCGGAGCACGTGTGACCTTCCAGCGCACTGCGACCCCAGTGGGTGACGCTGGATGACCCTCTCTTACTCTGTCTCTCGTTTGCGGATCAACAGAGAGCACGAACGGGGACGAAATTACACGTTTCTAAACAATCTTCTGCAAATTACCGGTTAAGCTCCTGGAATGACGGCTGGACTTTGATCTCCTCACACGTTGCAGCTCCAGGGCTTGTTCCATTTTTAGATTGTTTGTCCGTCATGTAGCTGTAGAGATGTCTCCGCCAGGTCACGTTGACAGTTTGCAGGGAAAAAAAAGACCACCATGTGTCAGTGGTATGTTTGTGACATTATTGTCTTTGTCTGTCTCTGTTTACACCACATTCTTTACAACTGATTTTCTCACTCATGTCGCTCCAAACATTTCTCAGCTGCAACAGAATTTGACTTGATATATCTCGACTCCCTCATCCCACTACAGCGCAGTCGAGGCTTAAGGAGCAGCTGCGAGTGGTTCCGACCAGTGCTCCGTGTGTCCCGTTTTAGAACTGCACGCCAGTCAAAAATAATAAAGTGAAGCACACTGCTGGGAGGTGTGTCTCGATGCAGGGGCTGCGTCCAATCGGAGGCTGTGTTCCGAGATCGACTATCGATAAATGCGTCCTTCATTTCCAACGTGTGGATCTGTCCCAGTCCAGCCTAAGACATAATGGCTTCTCTGCAGATCAGACAGTCTCACAAAGGCCTTCACGGTCTACACCGCCCACAGAGACTGCATCCTACGTGGGCCTTGTGCCTCTGAAGGACAGGTCCCCTGAATTGAGACACAATTGTAGTAAAAATCAGGAAGTGTCAGGGTTCTATAGTGTAGTTTAGAATATAGTAATTATAGTTGTTGTTTTACTGCCAGAGAGTATTATGGAAAATACAACAACTAATTGTAAATCCATTCATATACACAGGGAGGTAAACTCCGCTCTCCCTTTCTGGTACAGATTCTGACACCTGGACTTTGTGTTCCTGTTTATAAAGAGTACCAATCAAATATAAGTGCATTTAAAACAAACTTATATAACATACTTTAACAACTGTTTGGCCGCGTCATCCCCGAATCTTAAATCTTTAATATACTTTACAAGTCCTTCTTCAATTCCTGGAAGCACTTTTCAGAGATGTGGTATCGTATCAGATCATAGACTCTAATGCTCGCCAAACCCCGACTTGACACATTCTGCAGTATCTGAGACATTTCTGATGCTGGTATAGATTTTCAATGTCTTATTTTGTCTGTTTTATTTTATTTTTAGCTATTCCTTTAAACTAGACACGGTTCAGCAGCGTAGTGATTTCGCCGTGCACCTCCCGCCTCAGTTCTTCTCTGCCTCAGTGTTTAAGGGACAGACTCCAGCTGCTGGTTTACATAGCAGAGAGAAGTCGCCCTGAAATTACATACAGTAAATATCCACCTTCAAAGTTGTTCATACCAAAGTGTGGAATTTAGTGCACGGGTGAGTTTAAGTGTGAGCTATATTTGCCTTTTTTTTCTTGTTTGTGTGTGTGTGTGCACGGTGGGAGTGATTCTGCCTTGCTGCCTCCACCTCAGAGCCTTTTTGAATTTGATCCTCTGCTGAGCGCTGCAAGGCTGACGGTGATCGCAACTGTGTGCACCACTTAAACTCGGAGGTAAAAACCTAATAGGGACAAGTCGACCCTCAATCACTCTTCAAAATCCCAGTTCTGTATCCTTAATCTCACAGGTTGACAGTTGCTGACCAGAATCTCTCTAAATAGAGTCTCTTGACTCGCCGTGATTCTCCAAATGACAAAAGCTCTTGAGTTAATGACACGGCCGTGATTGTGGCTCAGCGAGGTGCTTTGGTCCTTCCTGGTTTGAGTGCAGTAATTTGGCTTGGTGCAAAACAAAAAAATATTATTCTGTATGCCATTCAGGGCAGCCGTGGCTTAGGAGGTAAAATCGGGTCTTCCATTAACAAGCAGGTTGGGGGTTCGATCCCCAAGTCCTTCACTCTGCATCAAGAAGCGTCCTTGGGCAACACACTGAACCACAAGTTGCTGCTGAGGCTGTGACAACAGCGTATAAACAGCGTGTGTAACTCATTCACACCAAAGTTGCCAGTAAACTTGCTAAAAGAGGTGATTGACTCCATTCCCATCGTCACTGGAGGAGTTTGCCCCCCTGAGGCGCTCTGACACCTCGCTGTGTTGTCAAATTAGCACGTTCACCTGGGTGTCATGTTTCCATCACTGCCGATCAGAGCCGGAGCCAATTAAAAACCTGCATTGACCAAATCTCCAGATAATCCATCCTGCTATTTCTTGAGTGAGGTGTTTCTGGCCAGGTCTGAGGCGGTGACATTAAAGCCACGCTTTTGTAACGAGCCTACAAATATAGATGTGCTCGTGTGTGTCACCTTCAACTGCCCTGCAGGGGGACTTTCTTTTTGCTTCCCTTGGTTTTGGCTCTCAGGCTACATACAAGCTGCATTACAGGAAGTTCTGCAGACACTATTTAGGGCCAAAAAAATACCTCTGCTGTAAGTTTTTGGGGAAGAACGTATTGTGGTCGTAGCGTTTGTCTATTTGAAATTAGCTAATGAATCATTAAACACAACAATGCCAAAAATTAGTAATAAACCATTTGTGTCTGTTCCCCGGACCCAAGTTGAGGTTGTGGATTTGCTTATGTATTCAGACCAAGAGTGTAAGACCCTGAAGATGTTCATTTCACAGCGATGCGATACAGAAAGAAGAAACAAACCCACACATTTTTGAGAGGCTGTAATTCAGAGAATCTCAACGCTGAGGCGATGCTCTCGATGCAGGTATTGATTTTTGAATGATCTGAATGTGATTTCATTGGGGATTTAGCCATTAAATAATGCAGTATTTAAGCTATAACCTCGGAGAATCCAATAACCTTGCGTCTCCTCCCCCTCGGCCAGGCTTTACCGTGCAGTGTACACATGTTAGCATTTGAAAGGCCTTTCCAGATGCTGCCGCGCTCTCCCCTCACAGACCCGGCTTCACTTTCCACCCACCGCTGAAATAAGAGACCACAGAGGAAGTATTCTAGCATGTCTTACTTGGCATTTCCTGGTCCGAGGCTGGACAGATTCTTTCTCTCCTCGTTGCCCTAACTGTCATTCGCTCGCCCTTAAGTTCGCGGCTTTTGAGCTGTTTGGATGGAGCTCTCTTTGCCAGGCTGTATAGTGATTCCATTTCAGAATCATAAATACAGACATTCTCGCCAAAGTCTTGTCCGTGTGCCTTCTTCATGAGTGTAATGATAGATTTTTTTCTCTCTCAGTGAGGAGTAGGAATTTGGGAAATGTGATTTGTGCCCTGAGCTGCATATTCAGATTGATATTAATCGATACAAGGTAGCAACACAAAAGGAAAGGGTTCTGCGTCATCTCGGTTATTTGTTCTTCGTGTTACACTCACACTTAATTATCACCTCAGTGGCCTTTCGCATTGTCACAGGAAACGTGACGGCACAACATTGCCTGGATCGGTTTGAAAGTTTGTTCACAGTCATGCGCTATAACTGTTTTGTTTTGTTTTACTAGAATCCCACTCAGTAGATCCACGACCAAACAGTCCCCTTCAAAATTGCACCAAATTGTACACACTCAGATATTTTTGGGGAGAAAATAATACAAATGTTGAAAAAATCAATCAATGACAAAACATTGTAAAGAAAGAGATAAAGAAGTTCCTGCATCTATCCTCATGGAAGTGCAATGGATTCTCCTTTCTCTACCCATGTCCCATCCTTCAACCAACATGCATAGGAAATCCTTTCAGTTGTTTTTCTGTAGTCTTGCTTACAAACAAACATTCTAGATTGCATCGCCTAGCCAAGGCCAAACAGTCCCCTTATGAAACCACTTCTAAATTCACTAGATCTGGATCTTATCAAGAGCCATGCATTGTTCCCTGAGAAAATAACGGAAATGCCAAAATACGCCCCTATCTCGCATTGTTTACAAAAGTGATATAATAAATTCTGGATCTGCCCCCGGATCCACACCAACATTTTATAGTTTTTTTCCCTGAGCCGTACGGCATCTTTCCACCGAGTTTTGAGGTAATCCCTTCCGTTGTTCTTACGTAATCTTGCCTGGAAACAAACAAACAAACAAACAGACAGCAGTGGAAACAGAACCTCTTCCGCACAAGTGTCCTGATTAGGAAAAGATGTGAAAACCATGAGGCCTTTATTTGTGGTTCCTTCCTGCAGCCCAGAGACGTGCAGCTTACGTTTTAATGGTTGTGTTAGCCAACAGAGAATAACACATACAGTGCTGGTATAGAAGCTTTCCACATTATCTTATACTGCACACACACACACTCCAGGCTATAGTCTAACAGAAGTGGATGTTAGAGACGATCGCTCTGTTGTTTACGCACAGCTTGTGATATCTAGCGTAAGACACCAACACCACTCTTGCTTAATGTATCATGGAGGGAGAAGTTTTATGCACATGAATGTTTACTTTAAACCTTTTCTTGCCGCTAAGGCTCCGCGGGAACAAGCTGTGAATGCCGACATATATTTTAAGTTCATATTTCAGACATATATTTGAGAATTTGAGACGAACGGTATTGTGATTTATCAGAAGTCGTGGTTCCAGCTTCTGAATCCTCCATCTGTTAACTTCGACTGTCTGCTGTTTGGTGCTAGCGTGGTTGGGTGTTTGTCTCTATATGTCAGTCCTGCGATGGACCAGCGACCTGGCCTGGGTGTCCCCCCCAGACCGTAAGTGTAAATGTGAGAGTGAATGGTTGTATGCCTCTGTCTGTTGATCCCGTGATACGCTGGAGCGAGTCGCTTGCCCAGTATCCGCTGGGATTGGCTCCAGCTCCCCCCTATGCCTCTCAGAAGAGGCGGTGGTAGAGATATCAGATGAATGGATGGGACATTTCTGGCCAAATCACCAAGATCTAATATAATTCTAAATTTGTGTTCTGCTGCTATTGTTGTTGTGCCATGGAAATGAATAATAACAAAGATTAGCTGCAGCGTGGTGCATCAACATCTTGATGGGGGAAAGCCAATTTCACAGGATTTCCACTCTGTCTCACTGAGGCCTTCTCTCCTTTGTTTGAAAACAGCCAGAGGACAGCTGCTCTATCTGGGTAGATGAGTCTCAGGATCCTGAGACGTGTCAGAGTCTGCTCATCGAAGTTTGAGATAAAGTCACTTCATCAGAAAGTTAACCGTAAAACTTCAATACGGGCTTAGAAAAACATCGCAGACGTGTCACAGCTGAGAGAATCCGCCACGAGAGCTTTACCAGAGACGTACAAATCCCATGAGAACTTGCGGCTGAATTGAGACATTGCGACTCATCATCTCGTCCGGACTGAAATCCTTGTGACACTCAATAAAGTTCGGTGAGGGGCTTGAAGGGCCCCAAATTGCATCTACCTGCGTCATTTCCCATATCCAGCCCTGCTCTAAATCCTCCAATTGATCCGGCACGCTATAATTACTGGCTCCAGTGGAATTACCGTCCTTTTGAAGGAGGAGGGGTGCACTAATGTGAAGGCCTCTTTTTTTTCCAGGCAGGTCTGATCCGGACTGATAATGGGGAGTTTTTCATCGAGCCCCTCGAGAAGGGCCAGCAGGATGTGGAAGTGAAGGGGCGTGTCCACGTGGTCTACCGCAGGTCGGCCATCAAGCGGGAGTCGGGCCAGCGGAGGGAGGACCTCCACAACGAAGGTAGGCCCGGAGAGGGAGCGTGACGTCTGTGGAAACAAAAAGCACTGTGTGGGTTTGTGTGTGTTTTCACTTGAACTTGTGTACGAGTGCATGTGTGATTAAGTGCATTTTCTGCCCCATATGTGTTTGTTGGTTTCCAAACATGACCATCAATTTAAAATCTCATGTAATAGCAAACACACAGAGGAAAGAGGAAAAAGGTTTAAGGCTGTTTTTCTTTCTCCTTACTTACTTCTTTAGTTTTCACCACTTTAAAGAACTCGTGCTTTATGGAAAGATCCGAGTGATACTGTATATATGACTTTCCAGAATCAGCAATCAGCAGTCGGTGTCAGCTGTCAATCATGATGTTTCACCTTCTTTTTATTGCATCAAATAAACAAATTAAAACTAAAGTTACGGGAAAAAACATCAGTGTGATAAGAACTATATCTACAAAGACGGAGGTTTTCCTTCAATACATTTTTTAAAAACTTTTAATGTAGTCTATGGCCATTAACATGGAGGAGGCAGGTTGATGACCTACACTGCAGCCAGCCACCAGGAGGCGATCAAGGCTCTTTGGCTTCACTTTTGCTGAGACCCACTGTCGTCCATCTTTATATAGAGTCTATGCTCGGCATGGCATTGATTAAAATGACAGTAATTCCATTAGAAGTTGCACATATTAATCTTAACCTGTATGATTTGTATATATTTGTATTATAGTCTGCCATGTATTTAATCTTCATCATAATGTTTCCTACAGTAAACTTTTTGCTTGCACATCTGGTTGGATACACAACTGCACATTTTGACAATGAAGTTGAAACACAAACGCTGACTTTAATACATAATGGAAACCAGTCCACACCAGTGCAGTCACTTAACCCTGCAGCGTTCAGAGCTTCCCTTTAATTCTGAAGTTTTTAAAGACTCCATCACCTTCTCTGGGTACATTTATTATCCCGAGCAGCCGAGGCAGCGCTCACTAAACCACCTGGTGAAGCGAGGAATGCTCGGCTCCGGTGGTACTACTGGGCTTGGGACGCGGAGGGAGGGGGCGGGGGTCATCGTGGAGTGAGAGAGAGAGAGAGAGAGAGAGAGAGAGAGAGAGAGAGAGAGAGAGAGAGAGAGAGAGAGAGAGAGAGAGAGAGAACGTCAACGCCATCGTGAATTCCTCTTCGACTCTATCCTTCACCGCAACAATAGCTTGAGCATCTGGCGGAAGATGTATTATTTTTTTTTCACCTCAGCCCATTTTCCCCGGTTGCCTGTGAAAAGAAACGTCTCTTTTCATTTTCCCCCGCAGCCCTTCAAGCTCATAATACAAAATTGTAATCAACTGACTCATTCACATCCTCTTAGCCTCGCTCCTTGTTCTTTTTCTCCCCAACCGCCCATTACGTTAAATTTTATCTTTAACAGGCTACATTCTTGTTTGAAGGGATGCAGATGTCTGATGGTTTTTTTTGTGCCATTTTCACCTTTTTCCATTAGTGTTTCTGTGTCGCTCTAATAAGACGTGGTTAACAGAGGGAAGCATTAACCTCTTGTCTATGTGCCGTTGCAGTTCACTCCAACTATCATAATATGTCATGCTCTGCCACTCTCTTTGTGACTCTTTATCCACGCTTATGTGGTTTTAATTACAAAGTTTTGCAAACAGATCACTAGAAATACACAAGTCTTTGTAGTCATCGCATGAATTTATCTTAATTCACTCGTGTTCCAAATCATTTCTCAGGAAATTTACCCGGAGCCACTTATTCTTTTTTCAAAACAATGCATCCAATGTCATTTATCCTTTGTTCCAAATGTTCTGCTCTGTAACTCTGAAGATATCTCGCTAATTGGATTTTTTCTGGTTTGCATAAGATTAACTCTCATGTTTCCATTTGTATTTGAAGCAGCGATGTTTCAAACGTGAAATTAGGCGCGAATTGCATAAGATTCCTGATATGTGATCGCTTGCGGCGACATGCGTTGGCTATCTTGATGCATGAAACTATTTCAGACTTGTGTACTGTGCTTATGTTGCGTAAATAACATGTGAGAGCTGTATAACCTCCATCAAGGACAACACATGTGGGTTTGGGTATTTGTTTTTGATTATTAATGCAACAGAAAACATCATTATTATTGTGCAGCTCTGAGTGCCTGTGGCTCTGGTAGTGCTGTGCTCCCAACATGTGGTTCACTGCACATTACTGTTTGAGTTAAATCACTTTTCTGTGTTGTGGCCTGAATCAGTAAAATTACAAATTCACACAAGTGTTTAAATAAATTAAGTAGATGCAGATGCATTTTATTTATCCCACACACATGCACAGACATGCAAACGCACACTCATGCAGGTAGGGAAATGTAATCTCTGCTTTTGACCCATCTGTGTGCGGGACACACAGAGCAGTGAGCGACTATGTACAGCGCTCGGGGAGCAGATGTTGGAGGAGTAAGGTGCCTTGCTCAGGGGCACTAGACAGGGTCTAGAAAGACTCTTGGATTTTTGGGCAGATCAATCCAGGTTCGTCTTTTGTTGTCTCTCCGTGGAGTCGAACCAGAGACGAACCAGAGACCTTCTCTGCCCATAGTCCAAGTTTCTGCCACTAGACCACCGCCTCTCCAAATCTCTGACACACAAACCCGTGGAGGGATGAGATGCTGTTCATAAATATCACACGTGCAAAAGCTGGATGTTTTTTGGAATCAGTGTGACCCAGTTGGGACTGAATCTCTGAATGCACACACTGTGTAGTTTGGCCGAACGTGGAGCATGAGGAAACACACCTCTCACTCTCCAGGCCAGTGATTTATGAGTCCGAGGGGAGCATTTTGACTTGAGATCGAGCGACTTAGAAAATATCCACAGGCCGCAGCCCTGTCAGAACCCCCGAAGGATCCCACCTGCTCACGCTGAGACCTGCAGACAGTTGTTTTATGTCGAGTTTGACACTGACGCACAGTAAATCACTTCACGGGAGCTGAAATAAGAGAAGAAATACACATGCGTCCGATTCCCACAGTCTTGTGCGCTGACTTGTTTATGTGCTGGCTTATCCTGGCAGTGGCGGACTTCGGGATCGCGGACCTCCCCGCGGCTCTGGACCTCGTGGAGCAGAAGTTGTCCGAAACCGAGCGCAAGAGGAGGCACGCGAAGAAAGACGACTACAACATCGAGGTGCTGCTGGCGGTGGACGACTCGGTGGTGCGCTTCCACGGCAAGGAGCACGTGCAGAATTATGTTCTCACGCTCATGAACATAGTAAGTCAGTTCTCATTGCTTTGTCAGTGCAGATGTTCAACATGAAAACATCAAAAAAACGTTTTTTTTTCAATTAAGATGTTATAAAGACGTGTTTGAATAATCCACAATCACCTCTCGGCTCCCGTGAATGTCTGTGACAGTCCGATATGGTGAGATAATCAAACTGACTGCTTTTTATTAATATTGACTGTAGGGGTAAACATGGCAACTTTACTGTCAATAAGATGAAAGGTTTGCAGGATATTTGTTCTTCATACAGACAAACAGATGTTATTAGTATGTAGATATTAGGAAATATTCTTTCTTGACATGGAGCTGCTGCTAAATTCTGCAATCGCATCTTTATTAGAGATATTTTTCACCTTCCTGTCCCCTCTCTCTCTCTCCCTCTCTCTCTCCCTCTCTCTCTCTCTCTCTCTCTCCTCTCTCTCTCTCTCTCTCTCTCCTCTCTCTCCTCTCTCACTCTCTCTCTCTCTCTCTCTCTCTCCCTCCCTCCCTCTCTCTCTCTAGCTGTTTGTGGATTACCAGTGAGGAGATGGGGGTAGAAAAAAAGAAAAGAAAAAAGAAACCCTCAGCTCATTCATTACGGGTTCCACCAGCTCCTACCACCCTAATCTACTTACTGGGCCCAAATCCCCCCAAGTCAGATTTTCACAGGGTGCTGGTTTCACTCTGTAACAGTTACCATTTGGACCCTGCATGGTGGTCTGATTAGCTGCGCTAGACCAATTAGAAAGTTGACTGGAAGCTATTCGGGGCAGTCATGGAGACCCAGTGCCAGAAGTCGCTCGCACTACCAAGCTCTGCTTTCATGGAATGATGTGTTTATTTAATTATGATATTATATTCACATTCTGTCCCCGAATGTCTTTGGCAGGGAGGAATGCCTGATTATTAATGATCCTGGCGAATTATTTATTCTACCGTGAAGTGGCCGTGAGAGTGTAATTGTCCTCCAGTGCTCTCAGGAGTATTGCACATCACTCGTGGGAATACGAGGAGGTCCACTGAGATGAAAATCGACTGACACATACAGTGAAATCCATACGACCCCCCCTCCTACTGAGTCAAATCCGATGAGAGGAACGTGCCACTTCCCGAGAGCAAGGTGCCACTCACCAAAACAAAACCCTTTAGTTACGTTTGTAAGCCACTGGCCTGCTGTGTCTGAAAGAGCTCTGCCCACTTAAATCCCCTGAATCCCGGCTCCGTGGCTGCAGAATGCGTAGTACCACCTGGAGAAACTCCCCCCCGAGGGATTGATTACTGGACATCCTGTCTGCGCAGAGCCAAGGTGACGGCCGAGGTGCCTCGCCACACAATGGCTGTGTTGTTTGAGCACGCACCAGGGTTTTGTCCACAATCCATTTGACGCCGTACAAAAGCCAGTGACACCTTTAGTGACTGTGGCCCACAGCTGCTTCTCCCATTTGCAGCCACAACAACCTGAGTCCAGCTCTCCGTGTGCTTCTCCTGGCTTTGTAATTATCCCAGTATACGCGGCGGCTGGCCCAGCCCACTGCAGAACTCACTAGAAAAAAGTTTTTTGAAGCTTCAATACAGATTGAGAAAGAATATGTGACCTCTCTGTTTACAAAAATAGTCCAGGGACTTATTTTTTTAGTGCTGTCCTTATTTTGTCCAACAGCTTCTCTGTTTCCGATCCAACCTGTAAATAGGTCAGAAAAGACCAGGGGAGGAATGTGAGGGTCATTCGAGTGTCCTTTACAGCGTCTATTGACCTGCACAGGCTTCTGTGAATGGAATATTTGCTTAAATGCCGTGGGTGTACCCCTTCGTCCCAGTGCAAATTTGTACTCAGGCCAAGGTCAACCGCTCTTCAGTGACGGAGCTTTTGTTCTGCATGGTCATAACTTCCTTACGCAGAGAAAGCTCGCTGACACACACTCGTAGCTGTTTCACCGAAGCTGTTATTCTGTTTGCCACATGCGAAGCCTTTTATGAGCCTGAAAAAAAGGACAGGGACTGAAGGAGCTTTGAGATTTTACAGCATCGCTAAAAAGAAAAACACATTTTTATTCCTATCTGCAGCTGCGACATCTCTCAAATCCAGAAAACAACAAGCAGAGTCATGACAATGTGATAAAAAAAGGATAAAGAAAGTTGAGCTGTCTCTGTAATGATCGTCCCAGCAGCTCTGTGTTAGTTCATCACCTCGGACATATGGACGACTGTATTTCCCTGTGATTTTGCAGGTATTTGTGTCCATATTGTCGCGGTGATAAATCACTAGCTCAACTATTTGCATACTGCTTCTCCTCGGCAGTTGCAGAGATTAAAGCTTATGAACAGAAACAACATCCCAGCTGTTCGACTCTGCTGTAGTATTAATGAAAACGTGGGACTTCACCTCGGGGCTCTTGTGATTTGTCCAGCGACACCAATTAATCGATGACCTTTGTTGGATCAGTGTTGCGTGTTATTGACAGGCTGCGCGGTGCTCTAAAGAAAACTGATACTGACAAAGAACCAGCAACATTTTATTTCCACTGCACCTTTCAAATACAAAAACCCATCAAACCTTTAGCCTGAGCTAAATAGATTTAGTGAGTTTTTCTCTCTAGATTTCGTTTTCTGAGACAAACAGTAAAGCGTGACCACCAATTAATATGGCTAATAAGAGTTCGCTTAGCAATGAAAGATAATAATGCCCCATGGGGCGACCACAGAATAGAATAAACTGAATATAATTAAACCAAGTTCTGAGCCTTGTGGGACGCCCCGAACAATGAAGAGAGGAACACACAGAATTACTCTCAGCCTCCTGAAAAAGGCTTGTTCAACAGAAAGGAAGAAAACCAATAACAAGGGACTCGTGTAAAATGGCATCATCAGGGGTATTGATAGCTGAACATAAAGCCAGTGGTATAACAGTGAAGAACCATCAGAAGTTGCACAAATTATGAAGTCAACGCATAATACAGAGAGGTTTGATTCAAATACTTTCCAAGCTTGAATTATATGAATTTGTCACTTTCGGTGAACAGCAGCTGTAACACTGGTTTCCTCTCAGTAGCCAGTTCAGAAGTCACATAGAGAAATGTGAGTGTGCTTTGTGAAGCTAAATGACTCCATTGTTTTCCGGTCGAGAGTTGCCCAGTTTGTTTGGATCTTTGTTAATTACAATCCATAACCAACATGTCCCAACTGCATGACTTACTGATTTATGGAAAAATAAATATCCACCCTTTATTTTCCTCATGAACTTTTACTTGCAGCGACGAATTGGTGAAAATAAATCAACACTCAAGTGGAAATTGAACTTTGGGATTTGAGCGGGACCCTGGCTCGGCCCTGGGTTTAGCATTTACATACCACAGCATTATTATAAAGCCAAACAGCAGTTGACACATTTCTGGGTCAGGCTTCGCTGCCATTGCATAACTAACACTGGTTTCCCTGGACGGTTGCCAATGTTTTAAGAATATATTTCATCATTATTCCAAGATTGTTGTAAGAGATGTGAAAAAAAAACCCACTCAAACAAATCTTTGCTGCTAGTTTCAGCAGATTTGAGATAACCCCGGCTGATATCAAGCATTTATCTTCCTCTTAAAGCCGCAATAAAGTAAAATCACTGACCCCCAAACAGTTGGCCTCTCAGTGGAGGGACATCAGTCGCCTGTTCCTTTTCTCTGTGCCATAATTTATTCACGGCCCTAGAGTCAAGCTTTTAAAAAGTCACAAGTTTCAAGTTTGAATATGGAACGCAGAGCTTCACTTTTTTTATTTCTCACCTTTTGATATAATTTATATTCCATCGCTAGACGAGGCGTTTGTTTGTCCTTTCCGCTCCCTTATTATAATTAAGGGTTATTTATTAAATATAACTGCATCACCCTTGGCAACAGAAGTTAGAAATGAGCCCTTAATAAACTCTAATATTGTTTTGTAACAGTTCTCGCTCACAATAGCAACACAAACACTTCAGAGACCAATTGTAGTCTCTCAGCCACCGTCATTAACCTCCAGTGTCTCTCTCTCACCCTTCAGCTCAGTGACTAACTCTATTCATTTCCCCTCAGGTTGATGAAATTTACCACGACGAATCTCTGGGCACCAACAT
Source organism: Pseudopleuronectes americanus (assembly GCA_038501795.1). NCBI lineage: Eukaryota > Metazoa > Chordata > Actinopteri > Pleuronectiformes > Pleuronectidae > Pseudopleuronectes > Pseudopleuronectes americanus. The sequence goes on from CM076735.1 coordinate 11,819,155, forward strand.
CAACGTGGTCCTTGTCCGCATGATAATGGTCGGCTACAGACAGGTGAGCGGGGTCAGGCGCTGCTAGGGTCTGTTTGTGCAAATACATTTGCAAGCGTCCTTCAAGCTGAGGAGATTTGGTACAGGACACGTATTTATATGTAGATTCCCCTTGTGTACATTGTTTATTATACCATCATAGCCTTGAATATAACATATTCAACAAGGTTAAAATGTCCACAGCAACAACCAACTAGCCTGCTGTGCTCTGTACTTCAGCTAAAGGAGTGAGCCATTCTGCTTATGTAGCTCCTAAATGTAAATACTGTTCACAGTTCAGCATCTTGGGAAGGTGAGAGAAAAGAACCGACTGCCATATAGGACCATTTTATTTTCTGGAAAAAGTTTGCACGAGCAGTTTGCGTTTTATTTTTGTTCAATTTGACTTTGGAGCGAACTTGTCTTCCTGTCCTTGTTGCCAAAAAGCCTCCGTCCACGCTTCCAACTTCTCGGTCACAGATTGGCCTTCATTTTCGGGGCAACACAAACTGACTGATGTAAGTACCGATTTTTATTCAACCTTTAATAATTCAAGTACGCTTACCCTTTAATTACAACTGTGTGGCTTCTCTTTTGTTTTCTTCCAGTTTTTATTACAAAGGGTTTTTGAAAAGCCTCATATTTGCATCGGGCCATAGTTAAAACCAGCACATGTCAGCAGTATTTCTTCCAGTTTACATTCAAATTAAAGCACCACTGTTGCGTTTGCTGAACGACAATTCAACTAGGTGGTGGACTAATGTATTGAGGAAGTGACATATTTTGCTTCTGTGCTTTTTAAAAGGTGTCTCCCACACCAGCCATGGTTGACTGAAACCCCCGTGTTTGATTGTAGTTGGTAAGTTTGTGATTTTTCGTGGAAATTAAATATGGACGACTACACTCTTCTGCAAGTTGCATCTAAATTTGTTATAAAGTTCAACATTGCAGAAGATTAAAAACAGAAAAAAAACTTTACAACTCATAAATCAATGTGTACTGTTCATATAGCCTCATTGAAAGAACTGTAATATTGTCTTTTTCATAATGCCAGACTCAAAATGAGCTATTTTCATAATTATTGTGATTCTCTCTGTAATGATTTCCAGGAACAGTGACCCAGACAAACCAGTGATGGATGTAGCAAAAACAATTCTGTGTGAAGGAACATCCTTTGTGCTTGGGCTCATTGTATTCTTCTCCTCCTACAATTTCAACCTTCAGTACCAACATGCTGCACGAACACTGGTATTTATTCAGAGGCAGGAGCTTGTTCGAAGATACTTTACCACACAGCGTTTTTCATACACAGTATTAACAGAGGAAGCAATAAGGTAATTGCCCATTGGCTGACACTAGACTAATGGACAGACATTATTTCTGACTGTTGATTCTGACTCTAGTAATACTTTTGTTGCTGCTCTTCCTTTTTAACGTCATCACTGGTTTGATGTGAAAATCACATGTTTCAATATTCTGCATCACATCACTTTTATGAAAGTCTCTTGCTTGATACGTCACGTGTATAGATGGATATCTCCTGAAATAATACTTTGGTTGTTCTGCATTGTTTTTCAGAACATGAATTTATCCTGAGAGAGGGGCGAGAAAAGGACTTGGGAGAAGATGAAAAGCAAGAAGAGAGGGAAGATGGTGAATTGTGTCTGATTGTTCCACAGACGCACACGTTATCTCATGCGGTCACCGACTCACACATGGATCCACTTTCTGTATTTACTAACACACTCATTCACTCACTCACTCACTGACAATAGCTGTTTATTTTTCTCATTCTAACCGAAATGTCCAACCAAAGAAAAGTGAGGAAAAGTAAAGGAGAGGTAAGGTTCAAGTCAAGTTTTGCTTGTGTTGTACTGGTGACATATTTTTGTATTAATAAATGTTTTAAAAGGAACTAAGAAGTATTGTCCCTTTGTCATTTATTCATAGTAGTATTTGTATTATTTATTATTATTATTATTATTTAAGAATAAATGCAGGGCTTCTGTGAATTGAAATACATACTGTAAATATAGAGAAAATCTGTTGCCAGGATTGTGTTGTCAATTCACAAAAATACAGTTTAAAAACAGAAAGATGCAGAAAAAGAGACAGTACTTTGCGAGGCTGCTGCAAGTTAAATACTCTGAATTTAAAAAAGCTGCGTAATCATCCAAGTGTAATCATGCATTTATGATGTGGAGCACAGTCATACTGAAGTAGCTCAGTCTTGGTTGTATTACCATAAATGAATATTCAGAAGAAGTCGCTGCTTGTTTCATAACTCATGTTGACAATAGGTTACGGACAAGAGATTTGTTTTGCTTTCATTTCAGCCAGGAGACACATAAAGACAAACTAATGAGAAAAGCTTCAGTTTTACTATGGTTTAACTGCATGTATTCCTAGTTTGCTGATAAATGTTTTGTACATTGTGCATGAACAGTGTTGTTGTTGTCAATCGCCGCACAATTTCATCCTCCACTCAGCCTTGTTGTTGAAGCGGATGAAGTTAAGCACAGCACACAAAGAAGAAAACCCTCGGTAAAAAAATGATTCTGTTTCAACTTTGCTTATTCCATTTTCACCGTTTCCACTTAGAAGTCATCTCTCTGCAGTCGTAAATAAACTGTGACACTTTGAGCAAAACACAAAAACACTCCACCAGTCACATCTGCCTACAATGACAGTGGAGTTCAAAAGGGATAGTTCACCCAAAAATTGAATATTCACCCAGCACTGTGCCGATGGAGGTGTGGTGAAAAGGTTCAATCCACAAAACACTTTGGGATTTTCAGTGGTAAACAGTGTTGCAGCCAAATACAACACAACTGTGAAGTAACTGTGCGACCACTTACACATAAAAAGTCTCCATGCTGCTTGTGTGGTGTCATCCAAGTGTCCGCAAGCCCCGAGATTCATGAAAGAACCGTAAAATCCAACTTTTTCTGTAAAAACCACAAACATGCTCATTTGTCCCAACTTTTATTCTCTGACTTATGATCAGTCGTGTGGACAGGAAAAGACGAATGGAGCCTAAACTCAATCAATCAAGTTCCATTTATAGATTTGTGTCAACTATTGGCAAGATGATCTCACCAGATGTTCTCCTCTTTGTGATTCTCCAAGGGGAATCGATCTAAAAGTTATCTCCATTCATAAATGCTGAGACGCCGCTCTCTCTCACCTCAGTAGGGAATTGATAAAGTGAGCTATTTGTTCTCTATTTACTCCTTGAGTGGTAACCCTCTTCTTGTGCTTCCGCAGTCGATAAGCCTGATCGAGCGTGGCAACCCATCCCGCAGCCTGGAGCAGGTGTGCCGGTGGGCCAACACGCAGCAGCGCCGCGACCCCGACCACGCCGAGTACCACGACCACGCCATCTTCCTGACAAGGCAAGATTTTGGTCCTGCAGGTATGCAAGGTACTGTATTTTTCTCGATCGAGGACTGTGCAGCCTGAGTGCTGGTATCTGCTTCCGTTCACACTCAGGGGTTTGGCTTCAAGTCTTGGCCCAGGTAAGGTCAATGGAAACTTTGAAAAAAAAACAAAAAAAACAAGCTGAGGCTGCAGCTGAGGTCACAAACCCAATTCTGGCAGCGGCGCCCTCACAGGAGACAGATTATTAAGCAGCTTTCCGAAACCTTGCTGACTTGACATTTTACGCCACCCTGGTTATGAAAAATGTATTTTGCTGAAGAGGATTTATTTTGGCATGTAGAGAAAAACAGAAATGATGATAATAGATGGTCATTTATGTTATCTAACAGTTTTTTGTTTGTGTTTATTGAGTTTTTCACATTAATTATTACTACTATAGATCATTCTGAAACCTGATAATACATGTATGCATTCAGCGGGAGCAGTTTTGCATCATACATGTTTGTTTTGTCAGTTTAGAATTTGTCTCACGCTGTATTTCTTTTTTTCAGCCCTTCAAAAACAAATTTTGAAGTGAGCAGCAATAAAAGGCCGCCGCAGAAAACCGGGCCCAGAACGAAACACACGTCCTCTGTGCTCACGCTCGATATTTTTGATGAAACCAGTGCATATTTTTTAAACTTTTTAAAGCACACGTGTCATGTTTAGAGGACGACCGGAGGCTACCTGCTTTGCTTGTCGACCATCCCTACGTTGCCATAGCAGCCGTTGCCTTGTGTTCACAACAACGCCTGGTTTCTATGGCGCCTTGCACCGCGCTGGCCTGGACTCCGCGCCGTGTCACGGGGTCGAGAGCACACATCACACCGTCTTGTCAAAAGTGTAGATGGTAGATTTCTATATCCACACACATGATACATGGAGCTGTGGGACATACAGAAGAAACTTCTGTTCTTTTCATGGAGACGAGCTTCTCCTGAGATGGATGCTCTGTCCTCATCACTGCTCTGCAGCTCAGCAGCTGTCCGTCTCTCTCCTCAGCTCTAGAGAAATACATGTATTTTTACCGGGCTGTTGCTTCTGAACCTTTTCACGTCAATGTGCAAAACTTTCAAAGCTGCCTACTTTACGGGAATGTCACCTGCATTCCCCTGGATTCCTTTTATCTGCCATTTAAGATCCGGGGGTCACGCTCTACATCTGCTTTTACGTCTCACTGTTTCACTCGCAGCACTGAATACGTCCATCAGCCCCGGGAGCCGCCAACCGTGGGACAGAGCAGCTCTCGAGAAGTCAACCTGCTGTGACCGAAATAACAGAGATAACCTGACATTCACGCTTCACCACCGGCTGCCTGCTGCTGCATTGTTCTGCTTTATTATCTGCATGCCAAAAATGAATCTTCTGACAGTCAGAATGCATGAAGAAAAAAAAACGTAAAAAACAGATCTGAAAGCTGCCAAAAGAAAAGGCCGGAGCTAGCCGTGCTTCTGAACCAAAACCTGAACGCGCTGAGCTGAATCGCTGCACACCTCTTGATCGAGTTATGTTCAAATGTTTGTGCTTTGCTTTAAAGTTTGTTGTCCTGATGAACTCTGTGTGTGTGTGTGTGTGTGTGTGTGTGTGTGTGTGTGTGTGTGTGTGTGTGTGTGTGTGTGTGTGTGTGTGTGTGTGTGTGTGTGTGTGTGTGTGTGTGTGTGTGTGTGTGTGTGTGTGTGTGTGTGTGTGTGTGTGTTGAACGTCTGCTGGGTAATGACGAGAGGCTGCGGAGCTCGCTGTTCGGTGTTTTGCGCACAAGCTGTCACAAAAGGGCTGCAGGCACACACACACACACGCTAACAAACACACACACACACACACACACACACACACACACATACAGACATTAGGTGAGGTGCTTTTATTCTGTAGTTCAATTCTTAAAAGCCTTGAAATCCTTGAGATGTACTTTATGTTCATACTTTTCTTCCTAAGTCTTAATTCAAACACAAGTGATGCTCCACCATCTGAAACAGACTCATTATTACATCACAGGGTTTACTGTATTTTCAAAGGGCTGCTACCTAACTGTGCCCTTATTTTTCAGACCAAAAGCAGTAAACAAGTGTAGATATATGGTTCTATAAAGGAAAGAGAGGACAAAACCTGCCCAGCCTGATCTTTAGAACATAAAGATATATGGTCTCTCTGATGAGTGTTCCCCACATCAAGGAAAGACTGAGACCTTTACAGCGACCGCTCCTGTGTCACTTACGCTTCTTGAGTTCAACGGTGTCACATGAAGAGATTATCGTCCTCTCCTTCATCCCGGTGCTTGATTAGTGGGGCTGTGTGGTCTTTTTTCTCTCGTCCAGGCTACGCTCCAGTGACGGGGATGTGCCACCCACTGAGGAGCTGCACTCTGAATCACGAGGACGGCTTCTCCTCCGCCTTCGTGGTGGCTCACGAAACCGGCCACGTGTGAGTAACGGTGTGATGATGAAGACACGGCCGGCAGAGTCTCATAGGCTCCTAATGCAAAGTGTCTATATCTATGTATATAGCTCTGTCCTCGTTGTAATTCACTCAGAATCCACCTCAGCACGTACTCCATCACGCTGCGTATTGTTGTGTTGTTGAAGTGTTTATTCAACAAGTGGCTGCTGTTGAGCTGTATATAATTAAGTTTCTAATATCCTGCTGGCTTCATTGTAAAAAAAAACTGAATTCGTTTGTGCTGCTGTACCTAATAAAGTGGCCATCATGCTACTTTAATTTCCTCTTCCTCAACATGGGTGGACGACCACTCTGCCCCCTCAGCCACAACCGACCGCTGAGAATCAAACCTCCAAATACTAGTTGGTAATATTCTTGTGGTAGATTTATATTTCATCTCAAGTTTCCCAAGATCATTCTAGAAGTAAAGTGTGTTGATTCCACTTCAGGTCACGTCCCTAGTTCCGATGGCGGCGTACTTTTCATTCACAATATACTTTTGACTTTAAAGCTTATGCAATACTTTCTAGCATGGCCCCCCTGTACAGTTGTGTTCCATTTGCGTGAGTGCACGGCTGTTAGATTTCACATTTAAGTTCTCTCACCAAATCGATTCGGTGAAAGCTTTCTCGTGTAATGAGGATGTAAAGGTCTGTGAACTCCATCCCCCCCACCACCACCATCACCACTCCCCCAGCAAAAGCATTGAAAACTGGCCAGACAGACGTGATCGACTGTCCAACACGTGAAAGAACGGGTCACTCACCTCTTCATCGTCTAACAATGGAAAGAGGACCGACTCTATATTATATTTGAGTGCTCAGTGGCCTGGGGCGCTATTCTTATATCTTCTGAAAGAGCTGCTCCTGATGACGTCATTTTAAGTTACCCTTAAGGGAGATGAAAAAGTGTTAGGGTTATGGAGGAGGGCTTTTAAGAGGATTAAGAGTTTCTGAAGCAGTGGAGAAAGTGGCGATATGAAGTTACCGAAAAGTCCAGTTTATGAGCTGTGTTCTTTCCCTCAAATAGCTGCTCTCCAGTCGAGTTTTCTGCTTTGTTTTCTTCCATATCACCATTTGCTTGTTTGTTGATTTGTTATCAACCAATGCTGCTATTTATATAGACTGACAAGGAATCCCAGAGGTTTATAGAAGCTGAGCCATTGACCCTGGATTAAATTCTGAAATTACCCTTTTCACCTTGTCTCACTTTCTTTCAAACTCCAGTGAACAGTTGCGACTTGCAGTAAAAAACAGAAACGCCAAAGTTAATAAATTAGAAAATGTATGTATTTACATTTTTCCATTGGGAATCAGTGAAAACTGAAAAGATTGATGCATGTTATAAATTATTTGATAAGAATAAAACCGCTTTTCCGACCTGGAAGTTAAATAAAGTATAATCTTGACGTCACTGCTTCACAATCTCCTGTAAACACGGGTTCACTTATCAGACGTTCAAACCCCAGGGACAGTAATGAGACTCAGAGTGTGACTTCAGATGGTTAAGATCTAACAGACGGCTGAACAGATTATAAAATATAATTGATGAGTCACTGCTAAAAATCCAGATAACCATTCATAGAGGAGACAACTGTTTGATGTCACATTTAAATACGTGGGAATATGTGCACACATCTCATCCAGACACTTTAATCAGCACACTGACTCTCATCTTTATCCCAGATGTCGTTTAAGAAAAAGCATGAGAGGGTAAATACTGTGCTGTGCCGACTGATTATCGCCAGCCATCAATTAATTGTGTTCATGGTGTGAGGCAAGTCATTAACCCCAGATTGACGTGTGCCACACAGTTTACCAATCAGCTTTAAATTGCACCAGACTGAAATCTGTTCCATAGTCCCTATTGCTTATCTTAATATTATCTAATTCAATTTCAAATTCCCGTCATACGAGGCATGACTTCAGTTCATCTCATTATAAAACCCCTGTGCCTTTTCTCTGATATGTGCTCCTGGTCTCTATTGAGGTGTGTGATAAACTGCAGGGTGAGAATTTCGCCGTGTTTTCCTCGTGCATGCTGGGAAATCCTGTTTGGCTTGTCATGATCCTGAACAGGATAAAAATTGGATGATATTTTATTGTAATAAAGCTGCACGCTAGAAAAAGAAGACACCCACAAAGCTGCTTCTTGATTAAAACCAGAAAAGCCTTTCTTTTTCGGTTCTGTCAGACACACAAACACACAAACCCACGTTCGCACAAAGGTGACGCCACAAGGAGCACAGTAGTGAGCTTGCCGCCTTACAATGGTAACGTACAATGACAGATGACGTAAATGAAAACAAGCTATGTATAGACTTCCAGTTAGCCGGTTTATTGATTTAAAGCAGCTTTAATCAATCATTTTTTACACTAACAATGGATCACATGACTTTTTCCAGGTGAAGAGGTCTTCTTGTAATTATTAGACCTTCGTCCGTCGCCTCTGCTCGTCTCCAACCATTATTCAAAATATTCTCATCACGGAGGGATATTGTGTATTTTTATTTGTATTATTAATGGCAGAAAAAGTTACCGACTTGCTTGTGAACACATGAATATATCACTGACCATGCCAGCTACAGTTACATGTCATTTATTGCAGGATATCTCTCTAACAAGTCTTGTTTCTAGGAGGATCAGAGACACATGCCCCAAATAAAAGGGACTCCTGCCCAATCCCCTTTTAATTGGTTGTTTTCTTGTTCTGTGCTTATTCTGGTTGTATAACTTTCTCTCTGTAACTGTAACTTCCAGTAATTGAGACTGTCTGTGGGTGTCAGTCCACAGAACCTTGAAGCTGCGCCACCACAATGAAGTTAATTAGCTCATATTTTGCCCAGTTGTCACGTTTGCTCAAAGATTTTATTTTCTCACGGTAGCAGTGATTAATGCTAATGTAATTTAATCATTCGAATGAGGAAATGTCTGATCTGAAGTGTCTGCAAGTATCCCCTCCTGTTCAATAAACCTTTTCCTCCCTCCGTCAGGCTGGGCATGGAGCACGACGGCCAGGGCAACCGCTGTGCTGATGAGACCAGTATGGGGAGCATCATGGCGCCACTCGTCCAAGCGGCTTTCCACCGCTACCACTGGTCGCGATGCAGCAAGCAGGAGCTCAATCGATACATACAGTACATTGTGCTTCTTCAAATCCATGATTTCTCCTGATTGCATATGGGCGTAGTACTGTGTGAAGCAGTCCTACGTGTTATAGATTTTGTCATTGTAAAGAAGTTTCTCCTTCATCTCTCCAAAGACCCTCATGGCCCCTTACTGACTGTAATTCTCGTCTTCCCCTCAGCTCGTACGACTGCCTGCTGGATGATCCCTTTGAGCACAAGTGGCCCAAGCTTCCCGAGCTCCCTGGAATAAATTACTCCATGGACGAGCAGTGCCGATTCGACTTTGGCGTCGGTTATAAAATGTGCACAGCCGTAAGTCTCGCACACCTGTTAATTATTTGTTGACTGACGTTATTGATTCCGCTGCTCTGAGGTCCCCTCTCATCGACAGTCATCAGGTCACAAGGGATCAGAATAAAATGAGATGACAATACTGTAAGAATGCAGATTATATTCAGGTTTTTCACATGCGCTTGGTCCAGAGGGTTCAATTTCCTATAGAAAATCACAAATGGGTCTCTGATGGGTATTAAACTGCTTGACGACTCTGTATGCTCATGAACATTCCCAACAAGAATAACTGGCTGTTTTTTCTCATCTAGTTTCGAACCTACGACCCTTGCAAGCAGCTTTGGTGCAGTCACCCCGACAACCAGTACTTTTGTAAAACTAAAAAAGGACCTCCGGTGGACGGGACGGAGTGTGCACCGGGAAAGGTGAGGAATGTCTCTGGATCTGCCTCAAATGATGAGTTTCATGGCACAATAATTGCAAAGCGGAGCTCTCTAAAGAGATGAACTGGAGACAATAAAAAAAGAAAAGCTGGGCACAGCTTCAAAGTCAGTATTTGGAGTTTTACAATCTTTCTTTCAGGCTTATAGGTCTGTCTTTTCTCTCGTCTTGTCAGTGGTGCTTCAAGGGCCATTGCATCTGGAGATCGAGCCAGCAGCCTCAGGGCCACGATGGGAGTTGGGGCTCCTGGTCGAAGTTCGGCTCTTGCTCAAGGACTTGCGGCGGGGGCGTTCGCTCCCGCAGCAGACAGTGCAACGACCCTCCGTGAGTAACCAGGGGAACGGACTCTGTGTTGTTCATCCAAGAGAGGATGACGCCATACTGTCAAATGTAACTGGAGACTAGATCCAGCTGTTGATGCGGAGTGTGAGCCACTATATACTTACTCCATTTAAGTTCTATTTTGAAGTTCTATGTCATAACATTTTCCATTTTCAATGCATCCCCACAGTATGTAATCAAGCATTTATCTTCAGGTAAGACTTGAGATAATGGCTTAATTTATTCTGTGGTGTACTGCAAAGTAAGTGGGTACTAGAGATATGACAAAACATGCTGTTCAGGCCCCGGACTCCCTCACAATACAATACACAAAGGGAAGCTCACATCTGGAACACAATAAAACCCTCAGATAACAAAAAGTAGTACGTTTTGGGAAGAACAAGGTACCGCCTTCCTCTTGTAATGCTTTTTTTTTAATGATTTTCTTAACATAAATATAAATTATATATTATTCAGGTCAGTTTCAATTCAACACAGCTTTTATTTATTTTTCCAGTCAATCCACTTTCTAAATTAATTTGTGGAATTGGATGCAATTTAATCTATAATATAAAGGATTTCAAATGCAACTGAGAATCATCCCCTGAAGAAGGAACCTTTAAAATGTCACGCTCACGTTAACCTGGTTTCCTGTTTATCCTCGGTCCAGGCCTGCGTACGGTGGTCGAGATTGCCCCGGCTCGACTTTTGACTACCAGATGTGCAACACCGAGGAGTGTGCTGGACCTTACGAGGACTTCCGTGCTCAGCAGTGCGTCCAGAGGAGCAACAAATACCACAAGAACATCAAGCACACCTGGCTGCCATACGAGCACCCAGATGGTGAGTCTGTGGAGGGTGAAGCACGGGTTGGCTCGCTCTCTCCGAGGTCAGCCAGAGCAACAAGTCGATGTTGGATGGCTGCAGGAGTCGCTGCTTCCGTGCTGTTATCGGATTATCTGAACCGAGGGGTGTGTGTGTTTCTTGGTTATTTTTTAGACGGCCGCAAGTGCGAGCTGAGCTGCAAGTCGAAGGACACAGGAGAGGTGGTGTTCATGAACCAGGTGATGCATGATGGGACCCGCTGCAGCTACTCAGACCCCTTCAGCGTGTGCGCTCGAGGAGAGTGTCTGGTACGTGTTGACGAAAACGCCCGTGCACCAACAAATACAGCCAGTTTTTAAAAAAATATAAAATACTATGTTTTATTGTTTAAAAGAAAACTGTAAACTTCATTTCTCTTATTCCTTCATTGAGAAATCCTGAACCAAAGAATAATTTAACAATGTCCAAATGGCAGATTCAAGGTTTAGCTGAGAGAAAAGTTCAAACTCTTTGAGCAAATCATCCTGTGCAGTCAAGGTCGAACACCAGAGAGGGATTAACATTGTATTTTATTAATTTATTTCAGCTCTGTATTTACTCTGACTCTTGAGTGCATTATTACTTCTACGTATAATTACAGTTATTATTTATATAATAATAGTTATTACGACAGGGCCTTAACCGTTTTTTTTAATTGTGCTTTGATAATACAACGGTAACCTTGGAAAAGAGCTGCAGGGATACTTGTAAACTAAACTGTGAGTAATCGTGAACGCCGCTCACTTCTGCTCTCTCCTCCAACACAAACACACACAGACGTTATTTTGTCTCAATTTTCACCTTGGGCCTAAAGTTTGGATTTTCATTGTGGCAGGCCGGTCACGCTCTGTTTTGGCTGCACTCTGTTATGTCTTGGCGTGTTTTCACTACATATCATCTTAAACCTAAGACTGTGAAAAAGTCAGATGCAGCTTTGATTGACTATTTCCTCCCCGGACCCACTTCACAGCACGTTGGCTGCGACAAGGAGGTCGGCTCCTACAAGCAAGAGGACAAGTGCGGAGTGTGCGAGGGGGACAACTCCCACTGTCGCACCGTGAAGCTGACACTCACCAAGACGCCAAAGAAGAACGGTAATCATCCAGCGGCTCTGTCTCAGAGGGGTCATGATATTACACGGCTTATCCCGAGGGCCTTAAACACATCGCCTCTGTCTTCTATGGCGGACCACAGCCTGTATCCCAAACCATCATCAGAGTACAACATTTTCAGTCTCAGTGTCTTGCATCAGAAATAATTGGCTGCTATTACAGCCCAGAATAAGTCCGCACTGTTTAAGGCTCCCAGCTGAACCTAGCCGCCTTTCTTTGTCTTGTCAGGATTGCTGAAAATGTTCGACATCCCAATAGGAGCTCGCCACATTGTTATCGAGGAGAACGACACCTCCCCTCACATCATCGGTGAGTGGTTTAACCCTGGAAGACAAAAGAATTGGGTTGTGATTATAATGTCATAACACAAGTCCATTTTTTTTAAAGATTTCATGTGTGTGAATGGGATTGAGATTGCATTACTACCGAGTAGAGGACTCAGAGTTAATACATATTGGTCAAGTGTAAGTAGCTCGGAGTGTTTGGAATTTCGTTGGTTGGTTTTGATCGGTCAACAAATCCTCACTGAAAAAAAGACCCTTTAGTGAGTAAAGTGAGGATTGCTTTGGGCCATGCTGAAGATCATCTCTGGTGGAGAAGAGGTTGATGATGCAGAGAAGTGCACTGTATGAAATCTACTGTAACCACTGTGAATCCACTCTGGCTTCATGTGCATTCCTCTATGAAGGAGCGAGTTTTCAGAGCTAACTTTTAAGCTCTAAGGGCATTTTTGAACGGTTCATAATCAAACGAATACAGTATCTGTAGCCAGAAGGGATGCCCCCTGTGGTGTTTGACATTACACACACTTTTGACACAGTTCTTCAATGAAAGGCCTTCAGAAGCACATTTCTATTCAGGTCACCAGGTAAAGTTGCGGATGAGGAAAAAGGCTCCAGAAACGCTTGTGTTTTCTCTTCCGGATCATTTGATGCAGCAGCTGAGAAGAGAATAATTCACAATCCTTCCTCCCTAGGGCTCATTACAGAACCATTTTTGTGTTAATTAAAGTCGATTTTCTATATTAAATCAGCATGCCTTGCTGCTTCTTAAATTCCATCTTAACGTAACAAACACCATTAACGTGACTAGCTTTATAACAAGGAATGACAAAACTAAAATTTGTTATCACAGCTTGATTTGCAGAGAAACTTCTTTGTGATTTATTTCCCTTGGGTGAGGGGGGGATATGTGACATACAATTAGAAAGTGCCAACTTGAAAAGGATGAAATGACATCTGATCGGCGATAGAATGTCACGTCAATGAGATTGGCTGTAACTGAGCAGTTGGAACATTGCACGGATAATTCATAGGTACAGTAAATGCAGGTTTCAGCTCAATGCAGGTCCAATCAGTAAATCCAATTTTTCTTTGCATCGCCCATATTCACAAATCCCAGTATGTGAAGTGGCGACGGCCTCGTGTTCTTTGTGCTCTCAGCAGCTCTCTCTCTCTCTGTGAGTCCAGATCGCTGGGGCGTCGAGCCAAACCCTCCCTCTCCTCTCCTCTCTTCTCCGCTGTTTTCCTTTCTGGCTTCGATTAGCTCATGGGAAGAAGAGATGACACACAACTTGGAGGAATTACTGTTGGCTAACCACAACGCCAAACATCTCAAAATACATACTGACACGTTCCCCCTTCTTGAAGGAAAACACTGTGTTGTGTGGCAAAGGGCGTTTGATCCAGAAACTCTGTTTGATTCTTCAGATGAGTAATAAATGCAACGAAAAAACTACATTCTTTTCCACCGCACATGCATAAAATACCTTCTCCTTCATTACAGCTGTGAAGAATCAAGTTAATGGGAACTTCATACTGAATGCAAAGAGTGAGGACGCTGAGTCGAAGACCTTCATCGAGAACGGTTTACAGTGGGAGTATTCCATGGCTGATGAGAAGGAGACCCTGAAAACAACTGGTCCTCTGCATGAGGGCATCATTGTTCTGGTTAGTTGGACTCAATCATGTACTTTTACTTTGCTTTTCCACCATCTATCTACATCAAATACAAGTTTTTCCTCTTTGTTGCAGGTTATGCCGCAGGAGGAAGATACAAAAGTCAGCCTGACGTATAAGTATATCATACACGAGGACCTGTTACCGCTTATCACCAACAACAATGTACTTTTAGCCGAACTGGACACCTACGAGTGGGCACTGAAGAGCTGGTCCCAGTGCTCCAAACCATGTGGCGGAGGTCAGCGAGTTGAGAAACACACAAAATACACAGGCACTCAGTTGAGCACATACTTCCGCCAAGGCCGTACATCCCCCTTAAATCAAATCAAGCTGCACCACAGTGCTCACACTCACAGATTTCATCAAGGTCCATGATGTATGCCCTGGGAAAACAGTGAAAACGTTTTTTTAATATCTCTGTTTTGCAATGTTTAAGAGAGTAAAAAAATGTAGGGCCCAGTTTCGCACCAAAGTTAATTGGGTTCTTCCCTGACCAGTACCGCGTCCTTCCACCAAGTGTTCCTTCATGTCATTGTTATAACTGGTGTGCAACTGACTGGCAGCTTGAATGCTTGAGACAAATGCTAAATTAATCTATGAGCATCTGATAATAGTTTCAAGCATTTTTCAAAAAAACTGAAAAACGATTGCTATTTCAATTTTTTTTTCAATCTGACGATTTTCTGCTTGTGTGATTTTAATTGAATATCTGTAGATTTGTTACTTTTTGGGCTCAAGATGCCTGAAAGTAATCACTTGTTGTAGCCCTCAAGTAAATGCGTCAAGAGTGCAACGATGATTGGTTCCCAGATTTTGCTATTTCTCGTAAACTACATCCGAATCAGAATCAGAATTCTTTTTAATGCCAATTATATTTGCATATATTGAAAATTGTCATGGTGTCCTCGCTGAAAGATTAATGATGTCATGTTTCCAACCCGCAGGAATACAGTACACCAAATACGGCTGCAGGAGGAAAAGTGACAGTCGCTTGGTGCATCGTAACTTTTGTGAAACCAGCAAAAAGCCCAAACCCATCCGCAAACGCTGCAACGTGCAAGAGTGCAGCCAGCCAACGTGAGTGACCTGCAGCTATTTACAGTCTATATATACTGATGTTTTTCTATGGCAAATAAAGCATTAGCAATGGTTATAATAGCTTTCCCTCTTAATGTGAACCCTAGTATAATGAATGCAATTGTCGAGGGAATATTAGTTCAATCTTGAATAGCGACGGAGACATGGAGACTCACTGTGCTGACAGGTGGGTGGTGGAGGAGTGGACTCCCTGCAGTAAGACCTGCGGGAAGCTCGGCTACCAGACCAGGGTGGTGCAGTGCATGCAGGCGCTCCACAACGGCACCAACCGGCCCGTCCACAGCAAACACTGCACCGAGAACCGTCCGGAGACGAGGAGGGCGTGTAACCACACAACGTGCCCCGCCCAGTGGAGGACAGGGGCCTGGTCTCAGGTAAGGGGGAGTTTAAAGTCAAACAATGGACTGTAGATGGACAACATGTGTCTCCATCGCCCCCTGGTGTCTGGCTGTAAAACGTTATAAACCTGCCTCCTCCATGTGAGTTAAACTAAAAGCTACTGTTCAGAGTCGGGCTCTAAATGCGCAAGATGCCAGTATTTGCATACAGGATAGTTTGGCTTAATTTTGGTGCAATGGAAGGAAGTGGAGACACGTGGTCCACCTTCATATACAGGCTGAGAGTCAAACCTAGCCTGGGTTTATCGCAGATTCACGCATCACTACGTCAGTTTACCGAAATATTTACACCAAGATACCGCCAGGTGTAACTGTGTGTACGTAACTGAACCAGCTAACTGGCAGCTAACGTTTATTTGTCAATTTACGATTTGTTTAGTCTAGAGAATAAAAGAAGTTACATGGTTGACTCACTCTATGTAACCTATCTCTGGATTTACATTCTGTGATGATATAAATAGAAGACACTCAAATAGATTTCTAATTAAAACAAGTCTTGAGAGGATTATAGTTGCTCAGTGTGTTGTTGTCGGTGTTGGCATAGTGACCATGTTTGGAAGCTTAATGAATGTATAATGAAATGTTACTGCACAGGTTGAATTGTTTGCTGTGTGTCTTGTGCGTCAGTGCTCGGTGACCTGCGGCGAAGGAATCCAACAGAGGCAGGTGGTTTGCAAGGCCAGCGACAACACCATCGGAGAATGTGAGGGCGAGAAGCCGGAAACCGTCCTCATTTGCAAACTCAACTATTGCCCAGGTGAGACCCACAGCCGGGGTTGATCCATTTTGTGGTTTGCTGCCCGCATTGCACGCACTGATAGAGAAGCTGTCTCTGCAAGAGCAAGTTATTTCCATTTGCCAAAGAAGAGGGATAAAGATTTGTATGTTTTTCTGTAAGAACTTGTGGGTGGTCGTTAATAGATGCTGCATCCTGCGCATGTAGTCATAAATCCCTGGCAGTAGATTTGAGGGTCGTTCTCATGGCTTGATATTCCTCTGACTCAAAGTTAATCTCACAACCACATAAAACTGCACATTTGCTTACATGATAGAATTTAGCCAGAACTAACAGTTGAAACGCAGATTTAACATCGACACACACGAGCTACGTCAAAAATTGGCGCAACAGGCCCGGATTTGAGGTTAAAGCTTTTTTCACCACCCTGTAATACTATTTACATAAACATGATTGAATACACTTTTCTGCTTCTATGATGAATCACACCAGCTCCTCTGACTGTGCTGTGTGGTCCTCCAAGTATTCAAGCCAAAGCTGAGCTCAGACGACACAGGTTTTAGCCCAGATCATCTCTGATGACTAGACTTTTCTGACAATCTGGGAACTCGATCAATTCCGAAGCTTTGGCACAGACCAGCTGGTAACATGAGGGGCAAACAGATCCAGTCTTACAACCTGTCCATGGTAATGCAGATGTATTGCAAAATCAACCCTTCCCTCAGTGTTTGCCCCGAATGTTGTTATAAGTTACTAAAACTGAGATTTTTACAAAATTCTGAAAGGCAGATTTTCAAAAACTCTGTTCACGCAAGCGTGCCCATTAGTTTGAACTTCAGTGTTCTTCTCTGTTATTTGACAAATCATTGATGTAGACTTTATCGCCACCTGCTGGCCCGGCATACTGGATTTAGATTTTTTTTTGGGGGGGGCAAGGCCTTAAACCTGCCTTATGAATCTATAAATAGCACCGGGCTTTATTACAGTCATCTGAACGATTCCTCTTTGTTCTTAAAGCCAGACGTTATTGAACTATTCTTTTTAAGGAATATCTTTTGGCCTAATTTTGACCTTTCTCTGCTGTTATCCAATCTAGGACAGCCGGTGTCTTCTCTCAGTGTTGAGAAGATCGTAAATACCACGATAAAAGCAGATGAAGCGATACGACAAAGGGTTTCTGAAAACCCCGTCCACAAAATCTCCTCAAGTAAGTCAACATGTAATTTATCTATCTATCTATCTATCTATCTATCTATCTATCTATCTATCTATCTATCTATCTATCTATCTATCTATCTATCTATCTATCTATCTATCTATCTATCTATCTATCTATCTATCTATCTATCTATCTATCTATCTATCTATCTATCTATCTATCTATCTATCTATATTACATAGATAGTATAGATAAACATAACTCCTATTATGTTTTTTTTTCTCTTGTAATTACTAGATGAGCCATGTCTGGGGGATAAATCGATTTTCTGTCAAATGGAAGTTCTGGCCCGTTATTGTTCAATCCCTGGATATAATAAGCTTTGTTGTGAGTCTTGCAACAAGAAAGAAAACCTCGCCACTCATGCTCCTGATATTGAAAATGCTCCTGTGGTCTTAGTCGAACGTGAGTCCTCCTCTCCTTCTCAATCCTCATCATCCAAAGCTCCTCTACCTGCCACGTCCCAGAGTCCGCCACAAACCACTAAAGCCACCAGCAGACGGCCATGGTCCACCTCCCAGCCGTCGACCACCGCCGCCGCTGCTGAATCCTCCACATCCGCAGGTGCTGCTCTGCCCCAGGTCCCCACCAGTGCTTCCTTCCTCGTAGCTGGGAAGGAAGACTCTGACCCGGGGCCTCTTCTACCTCAAGAGCCGCCAGGGCCCACAGCAGACTCCAGCAGAGGTGCCTCTAAAGAGCACAGTCCAAACAGCACTGTAGGCCCAGTCACTGCCAAGTCAAGAAGGGACGATTTAGGATCCGAGAGGGACTCCAGTCACAGAACCCTGTCGGCTCAGAAATAAGAGACAGTGAGCGATGCTGTGAACATGCTGCTCAGTGAGACGCTCTCATACATCAGCTCAGCCTGCGTAGCATCTGATAGACTTGCAGTCAGGCTGCAGATATTTTCTTTTCTTTTTTTTTCCCATGCCAGTGAACTGACCAGTGATGGTTACCTCATCAGATCTCCAGAGCGACCTGTGTCGCCCTGCCCTCTGTGCTTCAAATATGAAACGGAAGAAAAAGAAGTTGTCAAAACAAAGGTGCTGTAAAATAAAACGACTACAAGACGTGTTCAAAATGTGATGACTGCATTGCTACATTCATGTTTTTATCTGTGTACAGTTGTGTAAGCCTGTTTTTTCTCAAGTGCATTAGAACTACTATTGAACTGGTATTGTGAACATGACTAGAGGTCAAAGGCCATGGTTGCAGGCATGCAGGTGCTACCTATGGGGTCCTGAGTGTGCCAACAGAATATTTTTAGACCACTTTACAATCTCTTCATACATTTTATCTTTTACTAACCCTTATATATGTTTTTTTTTATGTATTCTGCTTTTAAAATATGAATGAATTAAGTGGTAAAAAGCTGTTCATTACATAACAGTGGACCAATCAGAGCACCTGTTGCTATGGTAAAGACACAATTTATTTAGATAATTATTAAAATACCATTCACATTAAGATTTTGGAATCACATTGTTGTAACAATTGCTTGGCATTGCCACTCACGCAGTGACCTTCTAGACATGATTTGTTGCTATGAGGTTTCCAAGCAACCAGCTGATATGCTGCATACAGGCCGAGCTCCCCCCCCCTGCTTCCAGTTATCATGCTAAGCTAGCCACATGCTAACATTAGGCTCACATTTGTTGTGATGTCAGATCTTGTCATCTGAGAATCAAAGTGAGTGAATTGCTCAAACTTTCTACAAAAAAAATGCAAATTAGTTTTACTCTGCAATGTTTATACATTTTTTTATGGTAATCTAATGGGTATAGCTTTTTTTAAATGTTTAGCAGTTTTTCTAAATTGATAATAGTACAACGCTATTAAGTCTATAATTATTTCCTCGGCACACTCCAGGTTTCATAGTCATCACTCCAGGCAGAGACCTTCATGACATCTCTGTCCCCGGTGCTTCTTTGTTTTTTAATAATGTCCGCCTCCAATGTTGTGGTGATAAATCAGCGAGGATCATCTCTGCTGCAGCGTGCCCTCACAAAAAAGGTTTCAGAAAACAATAAATCATGATGGGGTTTTTTTTTGTAACTGATATATTTTTCAGATAATAATGTATATAGTGTAAATTTCGAGTCATTAAAAGTTGTGTTATGCAATTGGAAAATACAGGTGATGCTGTAAGTCTGCAGACTGTGGTCGGTCATCGTGTTACACAATTCCTGCATTGCAGTCTGTAACATCATTATGTTTATTGTATAGTTCTTGTATATACCAACGTGAATGAAAGCTTTAAATGTTAATATTTATTGAATTTTTAAAGTGGTATGGAGAACAAAGTAAAAAACATTTGAAAGAACCAAGATTGTGGTTATTTACTGTTGTTGTGGCTTTTTCCTTCTCGGCTTCAGGGGACATGCGATACTATGTGCAGGGCCGTCGGTAGGCAAAGCAGGGGCTTTTAGGGGGCCCCATGAGAACAGCTGACTACATCTGTAGCAACAAAATGTTTGTTAATTGTAGAGGTTTGGTTGAAAACTAAAACATAAAATTGTATCTGCGTGTCTGAGGATTTATATTGTGCTTTTTATAATCATCATGACCACCCGAAGCGCTTTACAGACCAGTTTTGCCATTGCGCATCTTGCCCAAGGACACTTTGGCACACAGAATAGAACCCCAAACCCTCTGCATTTGACCTTTACTACTTTGCATGCACCCTGTCTATATTTTTTATATTAAAAGGAAATGATGGAATAGATTATCTGGATTTAAATGTGATAAAGTGGTTTAGTATCATGTATTTCTTGTATCTATGGGGTGGTGGGTGGGGCACTGAAGTTTTAAAGACCTCAGATCATCTATCTACAGGTTCAGTCAGTTTGAATCCAGTCCTCTATATACTGAATTTGAATGAAGACGATGCTCCTGTTATGAGGTGTTGCTTTTAATATGTCCTAAACCATGAATCAGGAAGATGAAAACAATGAAATCACTTTATTGATTTGATCCAGTCATACGCAGAGTGCAGTTACTCATGTGTCAATGGAGGAGGGTTGACTCCACAGTGTTATGAGGTTTGATTGGCAGACTTGATATTTTTTCCTATTAGAAGCCAGCTGTCTCTGTGCCAGGCTGGCCCTGGCTGCTGATGCTCATCTCCTCCAGCTCTGCTCTACACAGCGTTATGAGCAGAGCTTCCCCCGAAGGCAGCATCTCTGCACTCGAGGAAAGGGCGGCCTCCTGCCGAACGGCCGGGCTGTCGGGGGGGCCTCTCAGTCTCCCCCTGTGAACGATGACAGGCTGCTGCTGCTGCTGCTGACGAGTGGGTGTCACACAGACTCAGTCAGCTCAGGGTGGTTCTCGCTGTGAGGCGTCTGCGGAGATGTCTGGTGAAATCCAGCTGAGCTCGAGGCAGAGCCTGATTGACAATGGACTTTGGCAGCCACCCCTGAAGACAACATTATCACGGTTAAAGCCTCACATTGTTTTTTGATCACAACAGCAAAATGGGCTTGACTATCACATCCTGATATTCTCCTGCTGTGCTATAAATTAGTCTTTTCATGTTTAAATTTGTTTCCCAATAGCAGGATGTTTCAGTAAAAGAAACATTTTATAAATTCAAGTCGCATTTTGGAACTGAGCTGGAAAGTGTCCATGACAAATGAGCAAACTGATGGGATGTGGTTGAAAACACTGGAAAGCAACGCTAGAAGGTCCATGTTGACAGTAAAAGGTTGAGATTGACATCCTGACTTTTAGGTCTGACTCCTAAGCTCAAATCTTCCTCGAAGTCGACAGCCCTGGATTGTAATTCAAGCTGTGTACTTCAAATAAGGTTATTTTGTCAAATTAATATTTCTAGATTGAATAATGAACTTCCAGCGTAGCAGCGGTGATTGGAAAACAGAGAAGGAGAATGATAATTTAAAAAAAAAGCATTTACTCTAATGTTAGTTTCAACACGTACAGTCGTGCGTCATTCCATCCGGGAATGCAGTGTATCCGTGTATTCTGTATAATGTGAACCTAGTATACATAATTTCTTTGCACCGTGTCAAATTAGGAGCTAAATCAGGTAATTTCCTGGATCATTCACCAGCTGCACAAATACAGCAGGTTATTTATTCATTACTCATTCCATCACTGATTGTGTTGTTTCCTGCCTCCACCAGCTCCTTCTTCTCAGCTCTGATTCCTTATGCCATTCATTAGGATACTTGTGCAAGTTCTTTTTTCATTAGCAAACGTCTAATGTGTAAATGTTGTGTTCCATGTCACAGCCATTTGTGTGTGTTAATCCTTGGAGAATATATACAAGGTGCTCGGAGTTTACTGCCGAATGAATTCAGAACAAATGTTTTTTTTCCGAAGCATCTCTGAAGTATTGTGATGCTTGGACCAGACTGAAAGTGGTGTTTTCTCTTTTGTTTTGGATTTGTTAATTTATTGGTTACAGCTGGAAATGGCCAAGCGGAGAAACTCACCTCTCATCCAATTAAAGCACCGTGGGAGTGAAAGAGCAAAGACACAATGTCCACAATCAGGAAACAATTGTTCGCTGCAGAAAAGGATATTTCCTCCTTTTGTCAGTCTGCAGATGCTTTTCTATTCATTATTTCTTGTGTGTGTGCATGAATGAATTTACCTTCACGTCCATGTTGAGAAGCCACGTGAAGTGACTCTTCCTCGTATCCCCGTCCAGAGGCTGAATGATGATGCATGTCGGTCCATCCTCAGCTCTGTAAACACACCAATACAAATCATTCACTTATCTAATTTCCTAATTAACTAACATTAACTAATGTGAAAATGTAATGTAATGTTTTATTAAAACATAATTATTATTATTGTATTAAACAGAATACACAATAGGCAAAGTTAATGATATAGTAGATGTGTAAGGGACTAGGTCCACACTGAGCCAGCAATTCTCCTTTTAATATTTCACCTATTTAACAGCCATTACTAGGTAGTTCTAGTCAAGTAGAAAGGTTAATGTGTTTTATTTTAGCAAATCCTCAGAAATGTAAATTTAAATAACAATGTGACGGCTGTAAAAACATTATTTTGTTGTTATCTAGTCTGTTCCTCTGTCTTAACATCCTTCAACATCCTCTGGCGTCGCTCTAATCACACGAGATACGGCTGCAGACGTTTAAGGCCACTGATAATCGCCTGGGCTGTCATAACAAACCGAAATGCCAAAGTAAATCAAATCTGGGTTTGTCACAGTACAGTCTTTTCTGTTCTGACTTTACAACCTGTACTGTATGAGAGGAAGTTGAATGAAACTGTTGATTAAGATAAGATAGATTAAGATACATTTGTTTATCCCAAACACATGCACAGACATGCACAGACACACTCATGCAATGGGAGGTAAATGTATCCTCTGCTTTTAACCCGTCTGGTGCAGGACACACAGAGCAGTGAGCAGCCATGTACGGCGCCCGGGGAGCAGATGTTGGGGGAGTAAGGTGCCTTGCTCAGGGGCACTAGACAGGGTAGGGAGAATCCTCTTGGATTTTTGGGCAGATCAATCCAGGTTCGTCTTTAATTGTTTCTCCGTGGAGTCAAACCAGAGACGAACCTTTTCTGCCCATAGTCCAAGTTTCTGCCACTAGTCCACCGCCTCTCCCCGTACATTTGAACCCGGTATGATTAATGTTGGGTTGAAAAAAAAGAGTTGTGTGTAAAGACATCCTCGCACCTCACAAAGCTGGCCTGAGGTGGGAACGCCTCCAGCTGAATCGCTGCTCCTCCAAGATAAACACTGGACCTTTGTTTGCAGCTGTGTCTGACACTCAGGAAATCCCTTTGGCCAATTAGATTTCCTGCCGTCTCGGCCGAAACCTCGTGAGTGACGATCGTTTCGGGCCCGACGTGCATCAGAACCTGCGGCAGAAGAGGAAAATGTCAAACTAAATTTGCTGGGCTGGGCTCCTGGGCTTGGATAAATGTGAAGACAGGTTGAGCAACGTGAGAGCACATACCTCCGCTGCTAAAGTATGATGTCATCAAATCATGGCTTTAAACAGAAATGTGCAGACGACCAGACAATAAAACTGAGCATATTTGACCAAACACTCTCTGAACCCTGGGTTTCCTTGAGAGTATTTTCATGTGGTATTTCAATTTTCCAAATATCTAATTCTTTGAGTCCTGTTGAATGGTGAGCGGCTTACTTTGATTTGCTGAATGCTCGGGTTCCACTGGTGCATCTCCTCCACCCTGGTGAACAGGATGTCATAGAGCTCGTCCACGCCGGCCTCCAGCACCGCCTCCAGCCTGAAGACCTTCCTGGCCCCCGGCATCGCTTTGCTGCAGATCACATCCCCGGTGCTCTGGACAGATTCAACATACAAGTGTGACTGTAATAAAATGGCCACTTTGGTCACAGGAAATTGTTTTAATCAGACGTTACCTCTGCGATCTCCACTTTCCACCCGTCTTTGTCCTCCAGCATACTGAGAGCCTTCCTCATTGCTCCTCGGCCTTGTTGCACATAGAACAGCTGATCTTCTTTCCCCGGCACATCGTCTCTGTTGGACTCTGTGAAAGGCACGGGAGTGAAAACCTTCTTTCAACAGCCACACTTGAAAAAAATCGGTTTCAAACCAACGGAGTGATATTCAACCGCTGCAGCGCTGATACCAAACGTGATTGTCCAATTTCCCATCTGTCACTCTGCTTGCCCCCCCGCTGCTGCTGCTTCAGCCCCTCCACCACCCCAGCATCCACCTGTAGGCTCCAACTGGGGGGGGTTATAAATAGAATTGATCACTCCATTCCCATCCCTGTTATCATATATGGGGTGTGAGGAAGTCGGAGCCTAGGAGCCTAAACACTAACTACGTCCTGCTGCAAGAAACATTTCAAACAGGAGTTGTCGGATAGAAATATATTTACCGTTACAATTCAAACCATAAAGTGATCTCATGCGCTTTTGCATTTGTCCCCACCGCTGCAGGAGTGCGACCTCCTGGCCTATCACTGCCATCGTTGTGCGTTGAAGTCCTGCAAGATTGAGAGTCAAAGATTTTAAAAAATGGAAAAAAACGAGGAGTGACTGAGCGGCCTTTTTCTTTTTAACTCCTATGAGATGATGGCCGATGTTTACCTGCCGTACTCCTCAGGTGTGGGTAGGAGATTCCACAGCAGAGCTTCACGACAGCAGGCAGCATGCTGGCTGTCTCCGGCAGTGACAGCAAAGTGAGAGAGCTGAACTTTATAGAGCCCCGTGAAGGACGCTCCACAGAGATAAGGAAGATAGGAAGAGTTCTGAATTCTGCTTTGAAGGACACACTTGACACGGGGTTTGGAAACTCAAACAAAACACTGGATGCAAAGGCAGGCAGGGAACTCTGCAGGCTGGGTTAATGTGAGTGCTGGAACATAAATGAAACAGAAAACTAAACCTTCCAACTTTAAATCACTCTCAAATCAAAAAGTTATTTCCTCATATAATGACAGAAACAGCATGGAGCCGGTTGCACAAAGTGGAATCAGTAGGAGTGAACCTTAATATTCCAATTCCGGGTATCTCTGCGTCAGAGTCGACTATAATAAGCTACTTGAGACGGGAGTAATGAATCACATCGGTGTGCAAAGTAAAAAGTAACTGAGATGTGTTAGCAGAACATTGAAATGAATAAAGAAGTAAGAGACAAATGTTAACAAGCTGACTTCATTGCAGCGGCATCGCATCTTTTAGAAGACGACAACATTTTGTGTTTCGAATCCTCGATCAAAGAGACTCCTGCAGCGTCTCTGTGCAAACGTTGAAATCCATTCACAGTTCCAGATGTTTCAGGTGTTTTGTCCTCTCATGCATTTCATCAGGTTTTAAGAAGTGATAGATTTCCAACTTTGTTTTTGAAAAATAAACTAGTGAGAATAAACTGAGGTGGGTTAATCCCTGTGGCTCCCAGAGGACTCGCCTCAGTTTTCTGCTCCCAGTTGTTTTCTTCATTTAATCATGAAGTGAAACAAACGTTTGGGGCTGAATTTGACTCTGTGTGTGCAGCAGAAGAATCAGACGTGTGTATGTGTCGTCTCACATGTTGTTGTGGCTCCAGGCAACTGGGTAATTTCAGCCTGAAATATAACACAACTAAATTTAAGGACAGGCACTTGATCGAGCATTCAGCTGTATCCAGATGATGATAATGATGATGATGATGATGATGATGATGATGATGATGATGATGATGATGATGATGATGATGATGATGATGATGATGATGATGATGATGATGATGATGATGATTTAAAACCTCTGTGACAGAGTGGTTTTCATGATGTGA
The DNA here is from genome assembly GCA_038501795.1 of Pseudopleuronectes americanus. Taxonomy (NCBI): domain Eukaryota; kingdom Metazoa; phylum Chordata; class Actinopteri; order Pleuronectiformes; family Pleuronectidae; genus Pseudopleuronectes; species Pseudopleuronectes americanus. Next base: position 11,844,873 of record CM076735.1, read on the forward strand.
TGCAGTTTATAATCTATGTTGATTATTTATTATCTTAGCTCATAACTCAAAGGTAACACAACAGTGTATTTAACAGCCGTATCTCCACTTATGACGCTTTGAGCATTCTTCGGATGGCTGCATTTCTAGTGTGCAATGGTTCTTACTGGGCGCAGTGTTAGTAAAACGTGATCAATTCCAGTTGTCAATCATGAGGGAAGTTAAAGGGTAGGCACAAGACTAATGGCATGAGGGTGGTAACTAAGTGAGCTTAAATCTATATGAGTTATTTCTTTAAGAGCATGTCTCACTAATCATGTGGACAGCTTTCACTTTCCATAAAATCCCCCAGGGAAAGAAACCCATGAAATGCCAAAAATATACAGTTGTTATATTCAGATGACTTAAAATACAATACTCTGTTATATAAAACGATGATTTCTGTTCACTCGCTTATAGAGTTCATTATTTGTAATCATCCTCATAACACCCTCTGACCTTCTGAATGGTCATTTGGGGATTTACCTGATGAGGAATTACAATTGATTGGCTCTGCTCTTTGATGCCCATGAGTAAAGGATACCTGCACACTTAATGGCATATATAAAAGATCCTGTAGAATGGGATCATGAATTACATGCGGGCAGCACAAGTCGTTGCAAGTGCCTGCATGATGTACACAGAGGAAATAAGAAGGTGGTCAATAGGGGGGGGGATGTTAAGCCTCTAACCCTACATATCCTCTGGATTATCAGCATTCAATATCCTCGTCTTACCTTCATGACTGGGTAATTAGGCAAAGATGTTATGCAGGGATCTGTGTGGATTTCCATCCCACCCTAACCTAAGTCCTTCTGCAACCTGAAATGAAAATCTTTGCTACTTGTGTGTGTGTGTAAGTGTGTGTGTGTGTGTGTGTAATATACTTGGAAGGCCCAGTGTCTCCCTCTCCCCTTAACGCTGCCTTGCAGGAACGTTTCCCTGATACAGCCTCAGGAAACAGCTGCCTCTTATCGCCCGGAGCCAACAGGTGTCCTTGTGGGAAGGATTCATGACGTGAAGGCTGAACTTCACCTGCTGACCAGGCCGCCTGACCTCCGGATAGATGGGAGATGTCTGTGGCCTCTGAAACGGCAAGGATGCACAATAAAGATGCTCACTACGTCCATAATTCATAATTACTTGTGAGCTGGCCAAAATTACAAATGGCTCGATATATTCTGCAAATGCAAAATAGAAGTTCAATGCCAAAAGGAGCCCTTTTTTTTGAATGAGTGTTTTTGTCTCTGTGTTGACGTTGGCAAGGCCTGATGTCTTGTGTGTTTGCTCATATTGCTGCTGTCATATCACTGTCAGTCTAACCTGATGAAACCACATGAGGCAGATTAGGGACCCGCCTCAGGGCTGAGAGCTACGGAGACCAAACATGGGAACCTACAATGGCGCTGATTAACTAGACTAAACAGTCTCCTCCAATTTAATCAAGCTGCACCAACTTTTTACACACTCATACATATCAGTCGCCTCAATGTGCCTGATCTTTGTTGTCAAGATCCACGTGGAAAAATGTCTAAATGTAGAATAACACATGTTTGTTTGTTTTTTAATTCATGTAGATTAGTTTCAGTTCAGGATTTGTCGTCTTCTCAAGTGAGAATCTGAGATGATTTTGAAAAACACAAATCCATCAGGTCACACAATTGGAAAGCTGAAAGGGATTTGCACTTTAGGCTCAACTGAACTGAACAGCTCCTAATTGTGTAAGGTCTCAACCTCATTATGTTAAGAATCTTGGGATAATGTCTGTTGTGATTTGCTGAGATACCAACATAATTGAATTGAGCTTGTTTTTTGTCTTCCTTTAATTGCCCTTCATCAAATTGCCTTGGGAATTGATAATGTTACATTGTATTGCATATTGTATTATGTTGCATTGTATTGTGTTGTGTTGTGTTGTATTGCCGATCAATTTCCACAACCTCGGTTTCTGCAAGCGCCACATGTATTAGGGTGAAAAGTCAATCTTGTCCATTGACTGCATTGTCCGTGTACAAAACTAATAATAGTCAGTCGCTTGCTTCTCCCAGAGTGCAGTTGGTTTGTTGTTCCCGTCCCTGCTGTACCAGACTCCTGCTGTGAAATTCATCGCTCTCATCGGTTCAGTTTCCCGCTGTGAAAGCCCTCACTTCTCCAATACAACACTTTCTATACAGTGCTTTAGGTGACCTGTACTCAGTAAGAGGCGTTCAGGGCCACACTGCCCAGCTGCTAAGGCTGACCTTCCATCAGACCAATTACCTTTCAAACTGCATGACACCTGCTGCTGTTATAGACTAAACTTATATATATATATATATATATATTCAGTCCTTCGTGCTGAAATGTGAAATCTGAAAAGAAGGCACGGCATCAACTTTTAGAACTCGATATGATCGTTACAGGGTCGAGCCTCTGCCACTTGTTTGTCTTTGACAGGTCAGGTTTAAATGCAAAGCTCAAATTGCATCTGTTATTTGGAATTGTTGTTAATTTTCTTTGTCATATCAATTCGATGTAACCATGAAAAATGTTTTTGTGCACTCTCCTGCAGAACAACATGTCCTGGTGAGTTGCTTGTTTTCAGTTTTTTACGCTGTGAGAGGTTTTCTTTTTTTTCGACATGACGGCTCCCCAAAGGTGAGGCCAAAGCGCCTTGATCGCCCCCTGGTGGCTGGCTGCACTATGGGTCATATACCCCACCTCCCCCAGGTTAGTAGATGGAACATGCACCAAATTAAAAAAGTCCAAGTACACGTCAAATAGAATTTACTCAAAAATGGTTTCTGTCATTTTAAGTGCTTTGTCCATGCTTATTTTTCCGGTAAGTTGACTTTTAATTAGTTGTTTGATGCCATAAAATGGGGTGAAATGCCGTGATTGACAGCTGAAACTGACTCATGATTGGTCGATTGGTTCAAACCCTCCATCACTACTAAACAGACTCTGAATGGGCAGGATGTTTTGACTTCATTTCTACATAGAGGGAGAAAAAGAAGACGCTGCGTCCATTTTTATTTACAGTCTTGAAAAAGTTGTTCTATTTTAATATGTTATCAAGTGCACAAAATAAGTTATATTTCTCCTCAAACTAAAGATTACACTTTGCAGACTAATCTTGCTACTTGTCTCAATTTCAAAACATCAGCTGGTGTGCAGTTGTGATGAAAAGCAGGTGACGTCTATAGGCTCTCCGTGCGCTGAAGGGGACGACCTTGAGGACGACTCGGAGCTCCGGCGTGGATTTCGAGCACCTCCGCACCCCCGACACTCACTGCAAACAGAGCCATCGAGTCACACAAACACACATCAACGACAGTAATGGGGTCAATTCAGATCTATTGCAGAGAAGATAACCATCCTCACACTGAATGGCTTTCCGACAATCCTATTTTCTGTACACACCAAGAAACTAGTGTACAAGGACACTTATTATCGCTACTTCATTGGAGTTATTATTGTGAAATGCACGTCAGAAGCGAAAATTGTTGATACCCTTGATAGCTATATTTTCCTTCATAAATGTTGAGATTATCTCCTGCCTGGTTCTTTTAAGGTTCCCAGACATAGAAGAAAGAAAACAAGGGACTTAGTCTATGCCAATTAAAACTGTGAAATGCTGAATATGCAGAATTCTGTTGGCATGGGAAAAGATTTTGGGGCCTGAAGCCTCCTCTGGTTTCCATTTCGAGTTTAAATAGAGTAATAAACTAGTATGTTTTTATTGGAGAAACATTCGACTTATGCGATAGAGTTAATTAGTTAACTTGTTGACAGTGTGCACTAGAGTCTTGGCCCAGATATTCACTGTCTAAACTGGAAGCTCTAAAATATTAGCCTTTGCCCCCAAAAGCGTCAGACAATTGCAGAACAAATGAAGCCTGAAGGTCGACTATATTAATAAGAAAATCTAAACTTATAACTTTTCTTGAGCCTTTAACTAGCTCTGACTTTGCTGAAATAGGCCTGAACACAGAGAATGGAGAAAAGCAGGACGCCATTTCATTACCTGGTTTGTCATCGCTGAAGGTTCGGTTCATCCTGAGTGAGCTGTGGAGGTAAAAAAAGAATCTTCAACACGACAACCTCGACAAACTTCGAAACACAAGTAGGAGATAGGGATTTTAGCGATCGCACTGACCACGTTGTTTGCGGTGTTCTCCACGGCTGCTCGAACTTTGCATCGTACACCGATGGTGATGTGCCAGGATGAGAAGCCTGGAGCGGATGGAGGCTCGGCTGGTGATGGCCCGAGTGGTCGACTCCATCTAGAGCTTGTTTGATCATCCCCATGACCAGGTCTTTCTCTGAGGGTACAACACATCACACAGCACCAGAGGAGTTCAACCATTCCCATCAGCAGCACCACAAGGCAACTATACATCTCCTGTTTGTATCTGTGTCCACCGAAGTAATATAAAGGTTATTGAGCCCGAATCTAAAATGGGAACTGTGAACATTGGAGCCACAGAGGAATGACTTCTAATGAAACATTGTGAGAAGTCAGAAAAGCAAGGATATTCAGAAAGTTAATTAAAAATATATCAATTCATTCACCACTGAAAAGGTGGAACTGAAGCAGAACTAATAACTTGATGAGTGTGAATGTGGAATTTAGAGTTTCTTTAAGTACAGATCCCACCCATAAACATGGAAGGACGAGTAGACGTCTCCTGAGTGTCTCCATGTCCAAATCGTTATGTAATAATCAGGTTTGAAGGATTATCTACTAAATTAAAGTATTGCAAAGGGAAATAATATTGAAAGTCAAATGATATTATTTATATTTGTAGCACTTTATAATTGCATATTTGTATCTGAATAAACCTTCTGAAAAAACTTTTTCTTTCAAATACATTGTATGCCACCGTAGAAACTAAAACGTTTTCAAGCCAAAAACATCTTTTCTCTCTTGGTGAAATTAAATGTTTTTACCTCTTTGTCCTGCGAGCAGAAGCCACTGCTGGACTGTGGACAGAGAGTCTGTTTGCAGGATCTGACAAATCAGCTCCAACACCTGATCAGAGAGCAGATGACAGGAGCTTACAAACCAAATGAACTTGAAGCTGGCAGTGTATTTTCCAACAATAAATCAAACGCAGCCTAGCCTCGGGAAAAGCCTCTGAGTGCTCTGGAGAATTTCTATAATGGTGGACATCTCCTATTGATCTGCCTCTAATCCTCCCTCTCTTTTGGAAAATATTGCATGGCTGTGCCTCATTTCAATCCCAAACGACCCTGTGAGACCCTTTTTTTTCCAAACGGTGGAGGAGCTCGAGAGCAGTGGAAGGAGGATTTCACCGTGAGTTCTTGATCATGGAAGGGCTGAGGGAAGAGCAGGCGCTGGGAGCGAGAGCTGCGCTGGGAAGACTTCGTGGGCGGAGGGATGATTCTCCCAGTGTCAGCCGAATATTGGGTCTTGCGACGGACAAATTCTTCTTCTGGTGGCTCCTGGAATGAATTGACAAAACCATGTTTTTTACACAATATACACACCCCCTTAAATATTTCAACAATGAGCTTCAATTTAAAACTTATACTTAAATAATGATGATAAGAACTACCTGAAATAACAGAACATACATTTATCATGCAATATGTCTATTTAGTTTGGTTCATGTTCCATCCACTATCACGGCGCAGACAGGGTTTATGACCTATGTTGCAGGCCAGCCACCAGGAGGCGATCCAGATGATTTGGCTTCAGTTTTGGGCAGCTGTGATGTCGTCCATTTTTAAATACAGTCTATGGCTGATTCTTACAAGGAAAGTTTACCCCATTATTCTAAATTCCTCAAGTTCATCTCTCGAGGAAGAACTTAAAGGTCCACCGGTACATTTGACCTCAAACTCTGCCTCTCAATCACATCTTAACCTGACGATGGCCCTACTCACATCCAACCAGAACCTTAAGTCTTAATCTGAGGCAAACAAACAAACAAATAAATGATTCCAGGTTCCAGCAATCAAACCAAAGCATGCACCTCTCGTTTGTCCCTCTGTGATCGAGGGGCCAAGCTGACTTTTGCAGCTAGCTCTTTGAGTTCATCCCTCCATGCTTCTGAAAACAGGGCTGCGAAAAGAAAGCGGAACATGTAGCCTATTCGATCTGAATAAACGACTCTCATGATTTGATAGCAGAGCTATAGAAAAATAAATGAGAAGATTCAGGTGTTGTGCATGTCATCGTACCTGATTTGTTTCTGTAACCGCCAACTCCGTTTAGACTCTGATTGAGTCGGAAATCACAAGAAGTGTCGGCCACTTTCCTGAGGACGTGGCTCTTGAGAAGTGGATGAGGAAATAATGACGAGGTGACGAACCAGTCATCTCTCACCATGCACACAGGTCTCCCATTAAGTCCTGCGAACACGAGAGAGGCACAATATTCAGAGTTCACGCGTACGTGCTTCAGAAGAGAGTCGGCAATCAAAGAACTGCCCTGGAGAATCGAGGAAAGCAAGCCCCCTGCTGAGACTAAAGCTGAAAACTTCATAAGACCTACTTCTCTGCCAATAATGGAGGTTGTGTCTTTCATGTAGCATATTGCTATTCTATAGGTGCCCGTACAGCAGCTCGTGAAATATTTAATATTGTGGTAACTCTGACTTATGACTGATCTCAGGAGGTGAGGCTTCCACAGGCAATTCAGAGAGATGACATTTTGAATTGCTTTATTTTTAGAGCAAGAGCTTCTGAGGGAATTTAAGCTAAATCAACACATTTAGCGCTAACAAGTAATAAACTGCTGTCACAATTAATGAGTGCAAAGCCCCTCGATATCAGAGTAAGCTGGTTCAGTAAACAACTTTACTTCAGACTTTAACTAGACCTTGCACTTTCTTACTTTTCTGTTTTTATAATTTGTTATAATAGTAGATGCTTGGCTGTCATAATGGCAAGCTCTTATCACACTGATGTTTGTCCACAGGCTCATTTTACACATATGTTTGGTTGAAATTTGTCATTTGATTCTTTAAAAACAGGGTGAAACATAATGATTGACAGTTGAGACTGAGTCACGATTGGTCAAATGTGTGTGTATCACTAAACTATAACCTAAATACTTGGCTAAACTCTTAGCTCTGGCTACAGTTACACAAAATGGCAAATTTAATGTCCCGGATATTTTCCCACATATTTCATCATTAATGCTCGTTATATTAGATGTAAATATTCCATCCAATAGTGAATTGATACTAAACGGCTGGTTTCACACTTCCGTTCCTGTGTTCTGATCAAATGCAATCTATCTTGCTAATGATATACGTAGATGAATCTCATTGGGTCCTCAGGGGGTTTCCTTGGTTACTGGAACCAAATGCTCAGGGAAATCAAACATCAAACTTCACACAGACACCTTCACTGCCACACAGCTAATAGTGACATAGTGCAAAGGTTGATTCAATCATCAAATCATTTTGTTGTAAAATTAAAATCCGTTTCATAAAGTATAAGAATATCTTCTGCCTGCTCACCTTGGATATGCCTCACCCTGTTTGGATGAGGGTTGTGCCGTGAGAAGAATGAGTGGTGGCTCAAGGCACCGAAGCGCGGACTGCCTCTCGTCAGCGTCTTGGTGAATTCGTTGGTGAACAGCAGCTGAGTAGACTGAGTGGAACTGCTCTGTCCTGTTGTCCCTCGGGAGTTTGGACTTTGCACGACGGACATATCTCCGAATGGCGGCAGGAGGGCTTTGATTAAATCTAAAAGATGAAGAGAGAAGTTTCAAAACGAAGGTTCTTTAGGAAGAGATGCCTTGGAAATAACAGAAGGTTTCATGGTCGAGGCCATGAAACCTATTGTGACCACACATTCTCAGAAAACAGTTGAAAACTAAAACCGTCCAGAGGCAAGACGCAGACGACTAAAGCTTCAAAAATCTGGAAAGAAATATTCCAAATTGGAGAAGAAATAACTCTCAATAACCACTTTACCTCTGAAAGCCGCCTCCAGCTGAAATCCTCTGATACCTACTGCTCTGTGTCGCCACCGTTTCTAAGAGACTCTCTAACCAAACAAAAAAACAATGGAATCCCTGCACAGCCAGTGAATGGCGTTTCTAAACCGGTTCATTAAGGGGAGATTTTCACATGCATGACAGGTATAGACTGGCCAATTCATGGTGTTGAATTTATTAACTCAGTGAGGTGCTGTTGAAAAAGCTTGAATTGAGGTTTAATGAAATGATCTGTCAGGGGATAAACTTACCTTCCACTTAGCTCCACTTAAGGAGGATTGAGGACATACATGGCACAAGAAACTCTGCAGATGCTCAGGCCCTTGGCGTTGAATCTGCCATGGACGTGTGAGAGCCACAGACTTGCTCCAGATGGCCACCTCTCGTGTGCAGGACTTAATCCTTGTGCCGCTGCTCCCTACTTCTCTCTCTAAGCCTGGAGGCCAGAGAGCCTCACCAAGCTCACTGCAGCATTAATGAGGCATCGATAGACCTCATCAGCAGCTGCGTTTGTTGGATGTAGGTTCTCCATCTAAATTGTGTCCACATGGTAAAAATTTGTGACGCGCAATTTAAATATGGATTTACAGTCTCCCCCTCTTCAAAACTCGTCATGACCTTGGAATTATGACACATTTGCAGTCTTTTATATAAAAACTGATTCATTCTATTGAACCATGAACACACAGTTGAAATAAAGCCTTCTGTATTTTTCTATGGAGCTCATACAGAAGCGAAATTTCCATCTACTTTGATTTTCAAGGTTCTTTCTGAGAAGAAATTCCAGGGCGGCTGTGGCTGAGGGGGAGACTGGTCGTCCTCCTACCTGCAGGTCGGCAGTTCGATCCCCAGTCTGATCCATCCGCATGCCGAAGTGTCCTTGGCCAAGATGCTGAACCCCAAATACCCCCCCCCCTTAGAATAACAAAGTGCTGCGAATAGATGCACTTTATGAATATGTGGGTGAATGGGTGAATATAAAACTGAACTGTAAAGTGCTTTGAGTGGTCCACAAGACTAGAAGAGAACTATATAAATACAAAACCATTTAAAGTAGAAGTACAATAGAAAATGATGGTTAAAAGTTTCCTGCACTTAGCTGGTCCCTGATTGGCTCCTATTGCCGAGAGAACCTTGATACGAGTGTAGCACCGTTAGATCCTGACAAAAAGAAAGACCATCCATTATCTAAATAGGGACGTGAATCTATCAAACTGCGGCTTTAATCGTGTTAATTGCTGGAAAGAAATCACAGTCATTCCCTTCACTGTGACTCTAACATCAGTGTACCGCTTCCCCGTCGTGTTTTTTCTCAGCTGATTATCTAAAGTCTTGACTGGCAGAATTCTAGAGAAGGACATGCTCCATCATTTCACACTTAACATGTTTACCTGCGGCATGATGTGCATCCAGGTGGTGTGAAATCAGAAGCCGTGTCAGCGTGTCAACTGATTCTCTGATAATTGCACTTGTAGTGGAAATCCAACGGATCCATGAAATTGAAATTGAAGTAGAAAGTGGACTGAACGATAATGCTGTCCTTGTGACTTTCATGGATCAAATCAAATTGCGGTTCACAAATCATGATACAGGTTTTTTCACGTCAGACAAATTACAACTCATTTATTCCTGAACATCATTTCTCCAAGCAATATAAAAATATAGAAAAAATGTAATATATCTCTATTTTGGGATGGAGGTATTATCTAATAACTACTATATTAAAAAAAGAGGAATTTAACCTGTTTTGTGCTTTAAATTGACGCCACCTCTTACTTTATGAAGGAAACACTTAATGATTCATATCACTAGAAACTGTGATGATTGTTGTGGAGGTAATTTGATCTATTGGTTGTTGTAGAGTGAGAGCGGAGGGAACACAGAAGAAACTTGATCATTGCGATCCTACAATGGGTTTGTAATTTGATGCTAATGGTTGGGACAGTTATTGAAGTTAACAGCAGCAATTTATTATAAAAGGAGTTTCCTTGAACAGCAGCTCAGCAAAATCATTATTATGCATCGTCAATTATTTTACATAAATTTGTCTTTTCTGAGAATTCCAATGTTTCGCCATGACCACAGGTCTCTAGCTCTCTCTATGTTACTTCATCATCCATCCATCCATCCATTATCTATTCTGATTACACTCTAAGTGGTCTCAAGTGGCTGGAGTCAATCCCAGGTGACATTTGGCGAGAGACGGGCCATGCTCTCCGTGAACCTAACTCCAATCAGCATGTCTTTGGACTTTGAGAGGAACCATCTCAACTACAGCAGACCCCAGAGACCAGTGGTTCATGCATTGATTGATTCATCCCTTTTCTGCCTCTTATCCCGTGTCGAGTCACAGTGGCAGCAGGTTAGACAGCCCAGACGTTTAACCAGACAGTGATTCTCCAGCTCCTCCTGGGGAATCCTGAGGTCTTCCCAGATTGGATGAGATATATATAATCTCTACAGCTTGTTCCGGGGTCTGTCTCTGGGTCTCCATGGTCTGAAGAGCTCCCATGGGAGGTGCCCATGGAGGAACCCTAATCAGATGCCCCAACCACCTCAACCGGCTCTACTCCACGTGGAGGAGCAGCAGCAACACGCCGAGTTCCCTCTGAGATAATTAAACTCCTTCTCACAAGTCTAACCTGATTTGAGAGATGAGAGAAACACAACCTCCTCCGCGGTTCTCGCCACCGTTTGATATTTTGATTCAAGGCAATAAAAACATGGTGACACATCATGATTGACATTGAATCATGATTGGTGGAGCGCCTGTATCAATATCGAAACAGAAAACCTGAAGACAAATTTTTTTATTCAGATTTATATCCCAAATTGGTGTTAAAAAGAACATAAATAATACGATTTCTATAAACATTTGAATAATCTGCTTTGTTTTAAACCAAAACCAAACCTCAAAACATGTTATTACCTTAAAATCAGATAATTTACGTTATGAGGACTTGCTTTTTCATCTCCGTACTGAAGAGATGTTCCCTTAAGGTGACTTGTTTGGGCAGATTTAGGTCCCTACAACATAAGTAATACCAGGGCCACACACACACACCTTCTGTTCACTTGTAACTCAGTCTCACCCCCTGCAGGACACCAGCACAGCACTGGGCAGCTCCATCAATTAGAGGCTGATTCACACTATAGTCTCTGACCTGTATTGCAGGTTGTTGCTCCCTGCAGCAATAAGAATGTAAACAACCAGCTCTGCTCCCCATAGAACTACACACACACATGGACTGCATTTTGCCTCTGGTTTAGAACTCTTAACTGTGCAATTATCCTTCTGTCTGTGGAGTACAATCCATTTACCATACATAGTCTCAAACTGTGCATAAGCTCCTTATTTTCCATTTATATTCAGTAATATTATCTTCAGTAATAACACTTCAGTAATATTATCTTTGCACTAAAGTATTGCATATTACTTATTATTACAAATACAGGATTCTTATCTTATAAAGATAGGAGTACAATACACACACACACACACACACACACACACACACACACACACACACACACACACACACAGACAGCTGCAGCAGTGAAAGGCAGCAGGTCTCTCTGAGTGAAGGAGGCAGCAGCAGCAGCAGCAGCAGCAGCGCATCATCCGGACGCACTGCGTGGGTTGAGGCTGAGTTTGTAGGACAGACGCTGAGACTTAGCGGGACTTGGATCCTGTTCCCTTCCACACACCAGAAGCTCTCTCGCTCTCTCTCTCAGCGGCCGAACACCGAAGATGGCAGCGGCCTCCACAGACTCCGGCCAGGGCGCCACCAAGATCACCCCCGAAGCGCTGCAGGAGATGCTGCGCTACTACAACCTGAGCCGCCGGGAGTTCATCAACACCTACAACATCCAGCCGCTTGTCTACATCCCCGAGTTGCCGTACAGCGCCAAGACCACCTTCGTGATCATGTACGCGGTGATCTTCGTGCTGGCGCTGGCGGGGAACACGCTGGTCATCTACATAGTGTTGAAGAAACGTGCGATCCACACGGCGACGGATATCTTCATCTGCTCCCTGGCGGTCAGCGACCTGCTCATCACTTTCTTCTGCATCCCGTTCACCCTGCTGCAGAACATCTCCTCGGAGTGGTTCGGAGGTGAGTTGTTAACCTCTTGAACTATTTGGGGAACTATTTGGGGAAATAAACCTCCGTCCTCCCGTGCGCTCTTGGACACGTTCAGCTCCATGCGCACCGTGCGTAAAACCACGAAATCTGGAAATGTAGCCCGATTTCTGCACAATTTGCACAATGCATGGGTCTAGGCTGGGATATATTGTTGTGTACTATTTAATTTGTAATATGACATCATAGCATCTCAACGTACTAGTCGATATAACAAGAATACACCTTATTCATTGCTACTATCCCTGATCATCATCATCATAATATGCCACACCGTAGATCAAGTTGATCAGAGGTAAATATAGTGGCTGTAATGTTTGTGCCATTGCAATCGTATCTATTCTATTTTGTTCTTTTTGCAAGCACTTGCCTTGCTGGGAAACCCCCAATTTCCCTCACTGGGATTAATAGGATTATCTTTTCATAATAATAATAATAATAATAATAATAAGTTGCAAAGAAAATAATACTCATGCAAGAAGTCTGTCAAATATTGATTAGCAATGCAAGAAACTAATTGTGATCTGCCTGCAACAAGTAGCAGAACAATGAATGAAACGCAGCAGCAGCAGCCGACCCCATCACACCTGACATCCGACCCCAGCCGACACTCTGGAGCTGCCACACATTAAGACAAGTAGCCCATCATTAGCCCTGCAGATTAGCCCCACTGAGTAAGGAGTACGAGTCAATCACATGTTATTGATCCCTGAAAGGAACTCAGCAGCCGTCGATGCCTCTTAAGAAATATAAACAAGCAGCTTTTTTTGTATTACTTTGAGTCACACACCTGACGGAGCAGCAGGAGAGAAGAAAGGGAGCAAACACCTGCACCTTGTGCCTAACAGCTGATCGCACTGTGGTTGGTCTCAAATCGCTGCTGAGGTGGAGAGATAATACCACATTTCTACAGAGATCAATAAATGGCCTGATGAGCACTACTTGTAACAAGCGACTCTGAAGCACAGGAATATTGCAGCTTGTTTTCGTCTCACAACCTGAGGCATCTAGAACCTGTAAACTGCTCAGTGTAAAGAACACAAGTATGCAACTCGATGCAAAATGCCTGTAAAAAAACACACAAAGTGTTGTACATGTTTGCATTGCATTACATTAGTAAGAGCCTCAGCACTGTAACTATCTCCACCAGGTTCACATGACGAAAGAAACCACTGGACTATAACCTCTTAAAGAGCAGATCTTTAGAAACTGAGCAATATTTGCTTCACATATGCATCATTATTTATCTGTATCGATGCACATTTCATTATATTCATCGGTTCACCACACTGTTCCCAGCATCCGCAACACACACGAGTATCTGACAGCTGACATTCAGTGTATCACAGCAATAGAAGGCAGGCGAGAAGCATGTGCTGCCATTAACATCCATAGTAATTAGTTCCATGTGATAAAGGTGAGCTGTCTGCTCTGTGCTTTGTGAGCGGTGACACGCGTGTGTTTAAAATGTCCAAGTGTAATCAGCGAGGGCTGTTTTGTCATTTCAAAACAGCCCTCGCTGAAAAGGTTAGAAGATGAGCTCGCATCCCTCGTCGTCTTTGCTTCAGTAGAAATGGATGTCATGGGGGTTTCTAAGAATCTCATTCTCTCATCCTCATTTTTATGTCATTTTTTTTCTGCAGGGGTTCTTGTTTGCAAGACGGTTCCCTTTGTACAGACTACAGCCATATTGACCGGCATCCTCACCATGACCTGCATTGCCATCGAGAGATACCAGGGCATTGTCTTTCCCCTGAAGATGAGGAGGCAGTACTCGTCCAAACGAGCATACAAGATGCTAGGTAATCCAACGTTTGTGGCTTGGTGTGGAATTATATTTATATGTTTAATCTGTGTTATATGTAAAGAAGTTGCAATGAGTTGTAAAAAGTCGAATCTATCTAGAGCACACAAACAGTTACACACGTGTAAACTCAGAGTCAACAGGATCTGTTGATCATTGTACGTGGATTACTTGACTTCAATAACAAATCATTTTTATAACACATTTAGCAAAGAAACGATTCTGTCCAAAGCTTTTTGATCCTTGTAAACTGTTGATCATTATATCCATAATCGATATAAGCAGTTTCCACTGTAATGGGTTTGCAGTGGAAACAATCTACAGTGGCTCCATTACATCCCTGTCAGCTGCAGTAGGGATGTAGATCAGGATTTGAATCTCGGGTCAGGGTAAAGCTCCATTTAATGAGATCTTCCTCATGAAAAATAGATATAATCAAAGCCATATTGGCAAGAAGTGAGAAAGCCGAGTTGTTAAATGCCACCAAAGCTCCTTCCAAAGAGCAGGCAGATGTTCAGGACTGAAGCGGTGGCCGGACTGGATGGTTCTTAATGGGGGAAGGTACCAGTTGTCATGGCTGGATCACAAACGAACATGCAATTATCTAGGAATCTGCAGATATTCAAAGAGAAATGACAGAAACCAGGGACTGAAGCAGAACAGATGTGTGTGTGTGTCGGGTGTGTGTTGGGTGTGTAAATCAAAGTATAAACCCTGTACCGTCTAAACTGTATCTATCTGTATTATATATTTCTTTCCATCCTGCAGGGCTGGTATGGATTGCCTCAGTGATCGTGGGCTCACCAATGCTGTTTGTGCAGCAGCTAGAGGTGAGTGGTGCCGGTCAAACCAAGCCAGAATATGTTTTTTAAAGAAAGAAATGTAAAAAGAGCCGTCTAAGACTCCAGGAACTGACATTGACAGTCGGTCTTCGAGGACTGACGGCTTTTTTCTTCTCGCCTCTCCCAGGTGAAGTACGACTTCTTGTACGACCATTACCACGTGTGCTGTCAGGAGAGTTGGCACTCCCTGACCCACAGGCAGACGTACACCACCTTCATCATGGTGGCTCTGTTCCTGCTCCCCTTGGCCGCCATGCTGTTCCTCTACACGCGCATCGGGATCGAGCTGTGGATCCGCAACAGGGTGGGCGACTCCTCAGTCCTCAACACCATGAACCACAGGGAGATCAGCAAGATCTCCAGGTCAGTTGTGTCTCAAGCTTCTCACATCCAAGGGGGAAACCTGGATTTGTCATGTGTCAGGTTGAGGCTACAGTTTGTCAATAGAAGACCTATTTCACATTGATCTGCTGAAAATGGAACTTTTCTCTGGGATAAATCTTAAATGTGAGTTTAAAACGCACAAACCCAGAGTGTATTCTTTGTCTGTGGGCGTCTTTGTGACAAGAACCCGTAACCAAAAGAACTAAAGCCTCACAAAGAGCTGTCTGTTTGCTACAAGGCTAAATTACATTGAACAGACTTCACTACAGCTCTTTAGGCATTGGGATATAAGTAGCTGCATCCAGTAATAGGAAAAAAAATTGCTTTTTCTGTTAAGGACACTCAGAGGAGACAAATTGTCCCTTTTACTTTCCCCAAGGCCGACTGTGGGACTTAGAGGTGCAACACATGGTTAAAGGCTTCTCTACATTATAGGTCAAACAAGGGGGAAAGAGTGACATCATGTCTGTCGTAAGAAAGACTCAGATCTTTACCTCTCGTTTTTTTTTACTCTCACCAGGAAAAAGAAAAGAGCGGCCAAAATGATGATCACCATCGTCCTGTTGTTCACGGTTTGCTGGGCACCGTTCCACACGGTCCACATGCTGTTTGAGTACTGTACGTATTACCACAGTTTATATGAATTTAAAAAATTTTAACCTTAAAATAACCACTCCAGAATAATTTTGATGCTTCACTGATTTTGAATAGTGAGGGAAGATGCTGCTTTCCTGTGAGAAGTGTGTCACTGACAGCGGGGCCACTTTAAATATCAAGAATTCTAAATAGAGTTTGGTGTGTTTGTGACAGCGGCAGCTCTTCTGATTCAGGAAGCTGGGAATCATGGGTAAAATCCACCATTCAGTTTTGTTTCCCCTCATAGCTTTGTTTTTTCTCTACACCAACTAATCACTCAATGAGCCCAATAAAAGTTACACAGTGCTTTAATGCCATTGACTTTAGGTCTCATAGGGATCCATCAATTTGAGTATGAGCTTCTGTCTGTGTTTTCAATAATCCAGATGACCTGGAGAAGAAATACGACGGAGTCACAATCAGCATGATCATCGCTGTTGTTCAGGCCATCGGGTTCTTCAACAGCTTCAACAATCCCATCGTGTACGCCTTCATGAACGAGAACTTCAAGAAGAGCTGCATCTCCACCCTCTCCGAGTGCGTCAGGAAGCACAACCAGCCGGGCGGCGCCGTGGTGGCTCCTCAAATCAGAGTGAAGTTCATCAAACCCCAAAGCAGAGAGGCATTCGCAGATTCGCCGGCGGGACACAGCTCGAACCAGAACGCCAGGGACAAAGGCCCCTCGAATGCACTGCACAGAGACCGCCCCCTGGAAGTGATAGTGGAAAAGATCTCCACCATCCAAACTGAGCTGCCTGCACACAGCTCCTCCCAGGTCAAATGAGGAGGACGTGGCTTCGAAAGAGCAAAAAATTTTCAGCTGCTGAGCTCCACAATCCTCTCGGCTGTAGGTCACCTGCACAGGACAGTCTCACTGTTGTGGTTCAAACACAAACAAAAAAAAATTGCACCAGCTTGAAAGCACATCTCTGCAGCACCAGAGATTGTTCTGTTATTATTCTGGTCAGGAAACAGAGGAGCAAAGGCAATGATGGCATTCTGAGGAGGGGTGGTTTCACTGTGAAAACCTCCCGGGCAGCAGTGAGGAGCAGCGTTCACACACCAGAACACCGGGGGGTAACTGTGACATGAATACACACCACTGGATGTTTCTAATATCTGCAGGAAGCTCCGTCTCACACAGTGAACATTTAATATTGTGGAGGAGGGAACCGTGTCAGTTTAACAGAGCAAACTGTTTAGAAATGATAACAAAGAAGCACAGCCATGGTTTCAGCAGAAAAGGAGAAAAAATTGATGAAACTTCTGAATGTTTTGCTACCAGATTTGCATTTGTTCAAATTGTAGACTTTGTTTATGTGCCCTTTTTCAACATAGACCTTTACACTATGAACCACATTCTAAGCACTTCTCTATCACCCATAGGTAGGTGGTCTACCACCTGACTCAAAGCCCGCCCAAGTTCAAATCAGATTTTCAGCGTCACAGAGTTAGACGTGTGGGTCGGTTCAGTACTGCGGGCGTTTTACCAGACCCCTGTAGTGAGGAAGGAGATGAGCCGCAAGGCAAAGTTTCAATTTACCGACTGATCTACGTTCCAAAGCCTCACCGAGGGTCACGAGCTCTGGGTTGTGAACGAAATCGGCCGACATTAGCCTTAAAGAAAGAGTGAGGAGTTTACAAATCCAGAGGGGGTTGGAAATAGATCCGCTGCTCTTTCATGTCGAAAGACAAGACAATAAGCGGAAGACAATGGATGGATGAACGTACACTCAATTCAGGGTCGATCAGTACAAACCTTTATTTCAATGACGACAATCTCTCTTCGACTATTACTGCTCTTGAAATCCTCTGAGCTGCCCTCTTCATAAAACTCAGATCTGATGATGAAACCACTGTTATTGAAACTAACTCTGCCTTGTACTTTGGTTTCAGTCCAACAGCTGTGATGAATTATTGATTCATTTATGTGACATTATATTAACAGTCGGCCCTTGTGCAGTGTTTAAAAAGGTTCATGTTTTCACCATATTAATGTTCAAACTTTTCCAGAAGAACCTCAACATGACTGTGCTTGACAGTGGCTGTTATGACGTTACAATAAAAAAAACTATCAATTCTGACAGGCTTCATCAGTTCATACTGAGGATTTATAATAACAGATATTATTTATAGATCTGAACCTTAAAATGTGGCTTCTGGTGTCACATGTAAACACACAGGGGGGCAAACCCAGTTTGACTTTGAATGTGTTAACGATGCTGTGGTATATTTTTGTGTTGTCTTAATGCAGTTTAGTGAATGTTATCGATTGTTAAATGCTACTGTAATGACGTGTTTGGTAATGACGCCGTGGATTTTACCCACAGTCCTGTGCAGGTCGCAATGAATGTATACAATTTTGCCGACTGCAATTCTCAGAGATTATGTGCACATTTATATTTTGCTGCCAGTGTGCCCCAAAATCGATATATTCAATTTTCAATAAAGGTTTGCATTCAAATGGGGCCTTTTAAAAGTTATAGAATTTTTGAAAAAAAGATTTTAATTAGGTAAGAACTATACAATGTTTAGTTGATGACTTGCTTGTTTATTCTCTGACAAAGGTCATTTTTCTTGGTCTATTTTTATTTATCATATTAAACAGTAAAAAGTGACTCTTACTACTGAATTTATATTTCAAGTTTGCGCAAAATTGTTTTGTTTAATAAAATAAGTAAAAATCCACCTGGCTGAAAGTCGTTATTCTTGCTTGTGCCTCCTTCAGGAGCTTTTCAAAGGACTTTGGGGCCAAGGTAAGTTGACAAAGTGCATTCCTGTATTCACACATATAATAGCAAAGTAGTGGCGTTAAGATGCAAACTTCCAACACTGTACCAGGCATCATCCTCGGCCTCTTGAGGAGGTTTTCAACTGGGGTTGTTTCAGTCTCCTGTACATAGTCGGTCATAGAATTTAAGGGAGTTGTCCCAAAATGGACGGACTAAAGTAATCAGCCATTCTCTGGGGCCTGATGCAATTGGCTGCTCTGCCAACTCAGTCGCAATGCCCACGGTCTAACTGCTGCACTGGCTCAACAACATGAGGCATGTGAGGCAACAGATATCTGCTATTTGGCAAAACTGCAAATGCACAATTCCAGTTCCTCAGGAGGTAATTTACCAAGAATTCTGGTATTTTACTGTGCTACACGTTTCGTACGAGGAATGCTCAACCTAAAGTCTAAGGGTCAAAATTAAATACTCCCTGAGGGCTTGAAAAGTGGCTTTTACAGGTTATAACTTCATCTTATGTGATTGACGGCAGTAACACTGGACGACAAAGAGATTTGTCTGGGCCCCATGGAAAGCTGTTCGTAATTGTGCCAATCTTGAGTTATTGAGGTGAAAAAAACATGTGGTGAGGCAAGTGAACCCCTGTAGCACTGTATGAACAGAATAATACAAAATATTCTCCCATGACTTTCTTGGTCATTAATTTATTACATTATATACATTATAATATGAATAAGCTTCCGACAGACAAGTTCACCTTTTGGTTCATCTTATATGAAAACAAACTGAAAAAGATTCCTGACGTGGGTTGGCAGAGTGAATAAAGTTTGTTTTTTTTTACCAACCAAGGCTACAGTGCTGACAGGGCTGAAATCAAAGTGCCACACCAGAAGAAATCCTGTCTGCTTTGTGATTAAGAAAGAATCTGTCTTGCGTCTGAGAAGACAGTTTAAACATGTAAAAAAAAGCAGAAGAGCAGCGAGGACAAAGCATTTCAAGAGTTCTGAATTTCTCCTTTGACCAGATCTAAACTGAATCTATCTGTGGCAACAAAAACATCACGCAAAAAAGAAGAAGACACAACCCAATTTTCTGTTGATTCCTCAGAAAGGAAATTGTCTGTCACTTTGGCAGGCACTTCTGAATTCGGTGGAGATAATCTTACAACAAACCATCGACAGGCTCTGAAAACAATAAAGAACACTTCCAATATCGCTGGCGTTTCCTCGATGCTATGTGATGAGAGGTACATGAAAGTCTGCACTGTCAAACAGGAGAGGCCTTTTTGCTGGAGCCGGATTTTTGTCGGCTTTGTGCAGGAGTTTAAACAATCCAGTTCCGATGTTCATCGGAATGCCCATGATGATGCACTCGGACACACCTGAAACAGGAGGACAGGAAGTGTTGAGACCCAATTAAGACGCAGAGTATATTGGTCAATCGCATTAGAAGGAGGAAGCAGGAGTTTACCACAAACTGAGTCCTTCTGTCCGTAGTAGGCGGCGTCGAAGAGATGATCGGCTGTTTTCTCGAAGGAGGCCAACATGAGCACACTCTCCTTCATTTTGGCTAAACCGAACCTGGTGATTCCCAGAATCTCCCCCTTTATGGAGAGAAGACAGTGTCAGGTAAAGACCTACACTAAATATATACACACACAGACAAACACACACAGATACACACACACACACACACCTTATAGGACATTAGATCAGCCAGGAGCATGACGTGGCGCCGGTCAATGCTCATTCCATGGTTCGTCATTGTGTACTGAATCTCATTGATGATTGTGGATCTCGCAGCTTCAATACCCAAGGTCTTCTCCACCTAGAAAAAAAAAGCTTGTATGAGATACAAACAAACACAAACACTTACCTGCCACAGGCCATGGATAAATGAATCAAAAGGCAAACTGAGCGTCACCAGCTTCCAACAAAGAAAATCAAGGGGATTTTTTTATCAACATTCAGGAGTGGCTGTATTTGAACATGCAGGTTTCACTTTGGAGTAATCCAGATCAAATAAGAAAATAAAATTCACAGACATTATGCAAATACAGCAACTGACTCATTTCTTACAGACGTCATCGTTAAATTTGAAGCGTAATAATGAGTGGAAAAGATTCGGATCATTTTGGAAATGTGGAGGGACAAATTGGACTATGGCAGACCTCCATCTAGGTAACTGAGGGGGAACAGTGACTTAAGTGGAGGTAACACTTGCTCCTGCTTGAATCAACACATCTTCCTCATTGGTTCAGGTGTCGGCTCATTCATGCATCCTGCAGAACACAACCAATCTGCCTCAGGCCTGCACACACATGCAGGGACCTAATCCAGGCCACAGCACCACTGGCGTTAAGACTCCTTTGACTGATACCTCGTATGTATTGTTTGAAGTGGTCCTGCTGCCCTTCACGCCATGCGTTGCCATGACAGCTCTCAGGTTGTCCCCCTCGACCAGCAGCTTGTACTTGTTCTTGCCGCTCTGCTCGTCGATGTGGATGACCGCTCGGCTGACCTCTGGTATCCCTTGAACCACCACCTTCCAAGTGAGAACAGAGGACAGTGTCAACGGAAGATAAAGATGACGGGCTGATGAAGATGAAGATAAAACAACCGCTTTTATCTACAACAGATAATCGTGTGGGCATATGCACTTTGTTGGGAGGGAGAGCAGTGAAGGCTTTTATTTTTTCGTGACTTTTCGCAGTCTAAGTGCTACAAGATTGCACAGAAATAAACTGAGTTAAACACCAGGTCACACCAGGAGGTGTATTTCCACTTTTACTGGAAATGTGTCAAAACTTCTCCTTCTATGATTGTTGGGGGTTGAGGCTGCAACGGCAGCTGAGAGCAACAGAGCTGTTATCCCTGCATGAGGGTTGAGTCACTTTTCCAAGGCAGTCGTGTTTTTGATTCGTCCCTTTTGAAGAACCTTGCTACAGCGGTTTTGAAAGGTGCTTTATGAACATGAAAGTAACTTCCATTAGTATGACATAAAGCACAGTGTTTGGAGCACTTAGTAGCCAGACACGTTTTCCAACCATCAGTTAAAAATCCAGACACTTTAGAATAAGCACATAGCTGAGACTGACTTATTTACAGTCTCTTATTCTAGAAGCCCTTTTGGAATTATTATGTAGGTGTAAAATAGGCAATGCAGGACATATTAACAAATTAAAGATATATAATCCAATGTCAGTCGTCTATATAATCCATTTAATTCTGTGTTTGGCCAAAATATTGGTTTAGTATTCCACGTTCCAGACTCTCACCTTAGGAAGATCGTCTTTTAGTGTCTGCAGCACGTAGTACATGGAGCTTTTGCTGTTCTCTCGTGGGGACACACACACCACCGCCTCGCCGTGCACAGCAATGTCTCCTGGTTTCACCCGCAGCTTCGACATGCAGATAGAGTAACGCACCGTTTCTGCATTTACCTGAGGGAAATCAGAGGTAAAGCTTCCATTGTTATCCACAGCCCGATATCTAGCGCAGACCTCAGGGCTTCTGCAGTGGAAGGTTATTTCAACTCCGAAATTCAGGAGGAGGAAAAATAATCAAGTCAAAGTCCGAATTAGTTTTTTGCCCCCAATCTCAACAGGATATGTCTTTTAATTCCACAGTTGAGTGAGACTTTTTTCAGTTAAAGGATAATTCATCTCCAAGAATTTTTCTCAGTTGCTTTAAAGGAAAAAGTGTATTTGCTTATTAAAAAATGCCACAGGCCATGGATAAATGAATCAAAAGGCAAACTGAGCGTCACCAGCTTCCAACAAAGAAAATCAAGGGGATTTTTTTATCAACATTCAGGAGTGGCTGTATTTGAACATGCAGGTTTCACTTTGGAGTAATCCAGATCAAATAAGAAAATAAAATTCACAGACATTATGCAAATACAGTAACTGACTCATTTCTTACAGACGTCATCGTTAAATTTGAAGCGTAATAATGAGTGGAAAGTCTTTTAATTCCACAGTTGAGTGAGACTTTTTTCAGTTAAAGGATAATTCATCTCCAAGAATTTTTCTCAGTTGCTTTAAAGGAAAAAGTGTATTTGCTTATTAGAAAATTTGCTGCTTTACTTTCTTGCCCTGAAAATAAATACACACACACACACTACACACTGTTCTCTTTGGTTTTAGTAAAGATCAAACACACAACATATGTTTTTTTTGTTTAAAAGGAGATTTTAAACCCTAGAGTAGAGCCAGGTGGTAGGTGTCAAGCTAAGCTAACCAGCAGCTTCATATTCAGTGATGTGCATTTGCCCAAACTTCAAGATGTTCCATTAAATAGGCAATAAAGTGACCAGACTGAGAACGAGTATAACAAGACCAAAGAAGGAAACACGTCTCTTGAGCTTTGGCCTCTTTATATCTTGTTTGACTTTTCTTTAATCAGGCTAAAGAGATTATCTGCGACCTGATACTTTACAGTAACATGAGATGAGTCATATTGTCAGACCAAGTACGTATGTTCCTACAGAGTGATTACGTTTAAGTTTGCAAGAAACATAACGTGCTGGTCCCAGTTATAAGAGTAAGATATTGTTCCTTATTTTCTTAGTTCAGGCCATTGTTCCTTCTAATAATAATACCATGGTACTCACAAGGTTCATTCCCAAAAAGGCACAAATGTCAAGCAATTCTTTGGTAAATGAAATGCTAACAAGATCATTTCAAAATGATGATGAAAACCACAAACCAAGACTCAAAAACCAGAATCAGTAAAACAGAAGATGAGTCTAGGTGAGGATAGAACCCATTGTGTTAGTTAAAGATAAAGTGAGTGAGTTGTGATACCTCCAGTCGCAGCAGCCTTATTCTCTCCAGGGACAATTTCACCAGGATGAAACAGTCATCAGGTAGAAAGACCTCTTCGATGTACTCAGAGATCTGGACAAGAGAATGAGAGACTCCGGCTTTAAGACAGGTCTGAGCTTCCATTCATGCAAAATCGTACAAAAAGTCTCCTTTGAAACCACTGGCTTCCTCGAGTGCTTCCATTCAAAGTCACTGATTTATTGGCTTCTACAGCACATAGGATGCAGGTGTGCATACCTCTCCCAGGAGAGTCTTCTCAATCCTCCCCTTCACCAGCCGGCCAAAGTCAGCGTCGTCCTCCACATCCAAATGAGCCGTGATTATAGGAGTGCTGAGCGGAGATGAAAGGAGATGCAGTCGCTTATTCAAAACAAATCAGGGACGTATTCATTTAAAATTCATCACAATTACTGTGGCGGGTGTTTACTTCCAGCAGCCGGGTCATGTTAGACATGGAATCAGGAAAAACAATCGTCTGAATGCAATCAGCATTAACACTAGTTATATAGCACACCTGATGTTCTTGGAGGCATTGATGATCTCTTTGATGCGAGGCACCCCCAGGGTGATGTTCATGGACGCCACACCAGCAAAGTGGAAGGTTTTCAGGGTCATCTGAGTACCCGGCTCTCCGATGCTCTGGGCACACAGGGCGCCGACGGCTGAGCCCGGCTCCATCTGAGCTCTGAGCGAGGAAACACACGGTAAGAAACGGTCTCTGAGGGACGTCCTGCGAGACATTCTGGGCTCGTCAATTTCGTTCTTTTAAAAAGTACCTCATGTATTTGTCTCTGCAGGTTTCCAAGAACTTCTCCAGCTGAGTCGGGGTGATGCGGTCCAGCTGATACAGAACTTTAGGCTGCGAGACAAAGCAGAGACAGGCGGATCAGTTTCAGATATAGTTGAGCTTAAGATAAGATCCATGGCACTTTAACCGCTGGTGTCTACCTCGCTGGTGCCGTTGTCGTTGATGCCGTACTTGTCTCGGGTCTTCTTGATCCTTTCTGAGATGCTCTTGGTAAATTTCTTTATCTCCTACAGGTGAGGGGACAGAATAATTCTCAGATGTCTCGTTTAAGGGCTCCGTAAAGATATTTCAGCTGTTGAGCTGTTGGCTGCTTGACCACAATGCACCGTCATGCTTTTGTTAGGAAACCACAGTAGAGCAGGTGAGATGTGGACAATGCGACCTCACATAAAACCCATTAATGTCAGAGAGGCACACTGACGGAGACATTTGTTATTAAAGACCCGACAACGGGATTATTAAATTCTCGCTGACACACCATTCTCAATTTGGTTAAAGCACAACCCTGCATGCTCAGTCACTCTACCTCCAGGATCTTCCCTGAGCCGCTGTCAGTTAACGCCTTCGCAACAAGGGGGGGGAAGGTTCACATGTGTTACTAGCAGCACATCAATTAACTGCTTATGTAACGACTGTATTTGTGCTCGAATAATTGCATGCAAGACAACCGTCTGCTTAATTACTTTTTCCTCAATGACAAAGAAATGACGAGAAAAACACTCAAAGGATATCGTTTAAATCGTGTTTTCCTGTAGAATATAAAGTAGCAGTTTAACACGACCATGATTTTCCACACGAGAAAATAGAAAAAGAAAGACGTTTTTCAAAAAAGAAAATTGCTAAATAATAAGCTTTTATATGCCTTCCAAAACTACATTTGTTAGCCGTTTATTAAGACGTAAGTATTAAATCGGCCCAATAGAAGGCATACACAACTTTGTGGGTATTCAGTTATAATTGGGACTTGCTGACAACAAAAAAACAACACACAATCTCAGGCTTATCCTTGAAAACTTACAACATTTTTCTTATAATTGATGGTTTATTCTGCGTCGTGCTCACAAGCTTTGTTGTTGCCTTCGTTGCAGAGATGTGATGTCTCTGGAATTTGGATTGTAAGATTCTTTTCTGTATTTAAGAGGGATCTCTAAAAAAAATGTCGCTTCAACACACAAAAGGTCTTTGTTTGAACTTTATCACCTTGGAAATTGTATAATAGTATAACAGTATAAATGATTTTGAAGCTATCAGAAGTATGCTGCGCGGCCTTATAAGGCATTTTCAATCCTGCACTTCCACAATGGAAACAAAGGGAACAATATTTAGAAGCAGCTTTTTCACCATAAATCAAATCAAAGATCAGATACGACTCATCAGTGGCACTGTGCTGTGATGAGGTTACCTCGAGGAAGCTGTCTCTGCAGCACAGGAAGTCAGCCCTCTTCATGACGACGTCTGCCGTGAGGACCAGCTCGTTTTGACTGAGCGCCGGCTCATCTGGGCACGGGTAGACCGCCTGGGAGACACACAGACGAGATCAAAAGGTGATAATGGGAAACCTAACAAAGCAGAAGCACTCAGTCAGGGGAGGGGGGGGGGACACACAGACGAGATCAAAAGGTGATAATGGGAAACCTAACAAAGCAGAAGCACTCAGTCAGGGGTCAACAGCTCCTGATGGGTGAATGTCACAGCATCGGGAATGATGGGAACTACTAACTGGAACAAAAACGTTTTTTTCTTCTGTGCTTTTCCTGTCATATACAAGCAGACCGAGGACAGAGAGACCAGAAGTATTATATTTATTATGATTTTTTTCTCTTGTTTTACTTGAACCAATCTATTTGTTATTCTTGAATGCAGTCGGTTACGCACTTTACGTTTCTTATTACATGAAATGCGCCACATGACTATAAAAGGCCAAAGAAATAATTACCATGCAGCAGAAGGTTTTCCTGCAGAGCTCCGCATTACCGGGATCAACCTTCAAGTAGCACACTTAGTAAACACAGGTGACACTTCACACTGAGGACGGGCGACTAAAAACCATTTAATGAGAAGAAACCACACAAACAGCAGGAGTGGTGATCTACTCTTACTCACTCTTGTCATAGTCTTACAGTTGTGACCATGACAGAACTAAGAAGAATGTACAGAAAAAGGTGTAATTATATTGTTTATTATTTTTAATGAAAATAATTTTATAGGAAAGTGCTTCAGAAGAAAGAACCATGTTCAAGCTAATGGTAATGGTAATGTTCAAGCTACACATTGCCAAAACCAAATTATCCTGCATTTCAGATATTATGACTATCAACTTCCCTTTTAGTATAAAAGTGTGCAGCACATCCCTGCTCCTTTCAGCCCGGCGCAGATGTTATTATCTGCAAACATCGCCCACGCTGTTTAAATAGCAAATGTACCGGCGCCCATCAAAGCGAATGTCTGGTGTGCTCCATCTATAATGAGGTGTGATCAGACGCAGGGTTGGCGCGATGCTATGTTGAGGCAGTGGGAAGCGACCTGCTCTGCAGTCATCGTCTTTAAGCTTTATTGAACCAGAGCAGAACAGCAAAGTCTTCATAAATGAAGGCAAGATGGCTTCTACCTCTTGAGACAGAGGTGGGCCAATGAGTGTCTAGCCACTTATCAACACTCCTTGTTTTTTTTTACTAATAAGACTACAGACTAAACAAAAGCAAACCAAACACTAAGTAGTGAGTAGTGCACTTTCAATGTCCATGAAAGTTGAGACCGAGATATGGGAGAGCAAACAAAACAAAAGCGTAATGAAGTGAAATGTGATCGCAGTAAGAAGAGGGGTCGTGAAAAGGTCATGTAAGTTTTGCTATGTGTAAGTGTGTGTGAAAGGAGGAGGTGTGTGTGTGTGTGTGTGTGTGTGTGTGTGTGTGTGTGTGTGTGTGTGTGTGTGTGTGTGTGTGTGAATGTTACTCAGGATGAAAAAGAGAACTTGGACAGAACAAAGCGGGGTCATGAATGCTTTTCTTTTCTAACTCACCCGGATGTTGTCCAGGACCCTCTTGAACTCCAGCGGCTCATCCTTTCCCTCCATGGCGGCGGGGTCCAGGCCATCACCCCCATAAATAAACTGGATGACGTCGCCGGTGGAGCTGCGCACTGTCAGGTCGTACTGCGAGCACAAATCCTCCAGGGACTTCACCAGTCGCCTCTGTTCAAAACACACGACGGAGCACAAACAAATAAGATCAGAAATGTCTCTATATGTGAAAATACATCTGTGATGAAACTCTGAGTCACTCCTAAATGTTCAAGCGTTCACACTTGTACATATTTACATTCATTAATTACCATTAAGTGCCATAATGATTAAATCTGAATCTCATTTCGATAATCTTATTCATTGGAGTAATTTATATATTCAGATGTCGGGATTTGCAGCTTTTCAGTGTTTTATGATTTCGAATTGAAAGTCTGTGAGTTGGGGACTGCTGATTGGTGTAGTGTATTGATATAGGGATAGGCAAATTTTGTGATGTCGATTTTGTTAATGAGGTATTTTTGATCGAACACGGACTGGTCTGGGAAAAAAATAAAAAATTTAATTTAGTGTAGGTGATGATAGTATATTAGAAACTGGATAAATGACCTATCAGCTCAATCAAAAAGCACTATATCATGAGTTAGTGTAGCAGAGTGTTTTTTATCTTAAAACAATTTCTTACTTAAACTAGAAGAGCTCATACGTCATTGAAAACCAAGCAGTCTCCTTAAATTCAAACAAGTTTCTACCCTGATTTATATGACATGCTTACTTCCAGTTTCGTGGAAATCGGTTCAGTAGTTATTCTAAACAAACTGTATAATGTTTGTACACACCCACTTTGATTCAGTAACATCATTAGGCCGACAGCAGTGAAGAGTTTTACCTGCATGTAGCCGGTCTCTGCAGTTTTCACAGCAGTGTCCACCAGACCCTCTCGACCAGCCATGGTGTGGAAAAAAAACTCTGTGGGCGTCAGGCCGGAGTAGAAGCTGTCGGCCACAAAGCCTTTAGCAGCAGGCAGCTGTAAAGAAAATAATTACAATGCAATGTCTCATCATTGTACCATTGATTGTAGTTTTTCCCATTTGCAAGGGCTCAACCACCTCATTGTATATCACATTAAACCACAGCAGCATGAATGCATCCTTTCAGAGGCATCAGCATCAGATATTATTAATAATCAGGATATTACCTTCGAGTGCTTTTCAAAGTGAGGCAAGGAGCGATTCTCAAAACCGTCAGGTACTCGAGAGCCACTTATGGCCTGCTGTCCCACACAGGCAATCATCTGGGAGATATTAATAAAGGATCCTGTATGTACACGCAGGGAACAGAAGGTAAGACAAAACAATAATGAAAATACATGAAACAGAACACACGCAAACATGTTCCATGAGCAGAGACTAGTTTGTTTTTCAGATACTGATTAGTGCTGCACAAGGATGAAAGTAATACCCTGCTGATGTGATTTCACCTTTGATAATAACTCAGTATAGTTTGGTATATAGCAGCCACACAGGGGTCTGTACAAGAGACTCTTGAATGAAAATAAGCTTCTATTTTTGATTGAGAGAGACTCGGAGAACCTCGGGAAGATTCAGCCTAAATATATATCATTTTTTTAAACCAGCATGTACTTTATCAAGTGGTACTGGTAAAAGTATTTCCATTAGGTTTTGCAGTGTGAAAGCTCTCTACAGGACATGATTGGATTCTTTGAAGTTCGACCGCTGCTTCTGCTTCTACAAAACAAACATTTGTAGGAATATACAGAATCCAATTAGGAATATACAGAATCCAATTAGGAATATACAGAATCCAATTAGGAATATACAGAATCCAATTAGGATTGTATTCCTAATCAAGTTTAATTTGCTGCTAGCTTACCTTTGGAGCCACATAGAGCCATGACCAGAGGGCTGTTGCTCTTGTCCAGCTCCCTGAGGCAGGCACTTCCAGCTCGGTCTCTGATGACGGACAGCTCTCTCAGAATGAGAGCCTATTGGCAAAAACACATATAATAAATTACTCTTTGTTGCTGACACAAACAGACGAAAATCCTGTTTGGAGCCTTTGGAAACAGCTTTGTTTCTGCAAATGTTTCAACCTACAACAACTGAGAGGTGCATGTTAAACGGATCAAAGAAGAAAAACACAAAAGAGACTTGGTCCATTAAAAGTTTCTATCAAATCCATTTTAAAAACACTACATGATTGCTCCAATCATTCAAATTAGAGAATTATAAACCCAGAATTAGACTTTATTTTTAGAGAAACTTTCTTGGGCATCTATTAAAATTGGATTGTGTTTATTTACATATCAAGAGTTCGTGAAGTGTTTCTTTTATAAATATTTCAGCCGATGTATTTAAATAGGTAAAAGGTTCTAATGGATCCTCTGGTTTTTCCTCTACAATTAGCAGAAATACTGAAAAATGTAATGCTTTTGGATTCCTATAGTTTGTGTATAAATGAGTTGTGAAAGATATATGCACAGAGGGTTGTTGTTGTGTGAACGTGGCACTGAGGATCAAGCAGACACACGTAAAATAACACCACCATAAAAAAATATATGCAGTCACACCTCCAGGGTCTCCTCTGCTGAACAGCCCGGCTGCTGCTGCAACTTCCCCGTCTTCAAAGCTTGAATGTATTCATCACACTTCTTGTAACCATCGTCTAGCAGGTCCTGCTTGGCCTGCAGCAGACCCTGGCCAGGTGTCACATCACCAATTCCAATAGAAAAGCCTCGGTTGGCTGAAAGAAGGATTATAGATAGACATAAGTAAAGGGACATTCAATAAATCTGTATTAACTTATGAGCAAGGATTTAAAATTACAACTCTACTGCCCGATGATACCTTTACAGGTATATTTTTCTGCAGAGATTGACAGACGTGTGTCAGCTTATTAGAGCAAATGTTGTTAAAGCCCTAGAGATATAACCTACAGAGATAGACTGGAGCGAGTCTCGCCAGACGGGACATGGCGCTGGCAGCCTCCTCCTGTCCCCAGTCTCGCAGCAGGATGTAGAAGATGTTCTTCTTGGAGCCCGATCCCAAGGTGCCCTTGTCCAAAGTGCCACACATCAGCTCACTGTTGTGGATCACCACGACTGGGAGGATGACAAGGGAATGTGTTTGATGGCATGCGATCACATATATAGAAACACAACCAGGATGAACAAGAATTACCGCCTCCGGGTTGTAAGTCTCTCAAAGCGTGTTATTACTATTGATGTTCTGAATGAGCATTTACTGTGTTTCTGCAGCTACACTCTTGTTTCTACTATATGAAAAAGAGGGCAGCTATCTTTAAGATCACAAGACAATAACATTAGGCTTCACAGATTTTCAGAGACACTCACACGAGTCGTTGTGACAGAGATCCTCTCCCTTGCCACAGTACTGTTTGCCCTTGGTCCGCAGGTTGGCCCTCACTGGACATTCCTTATTCGGCTTCAGAATGAGGCTGAAGATCTGCTTGCCTGTCCACAGAGCCATGGGCTGATGGACACACATGCACAGTATAAGTGAGAGGTCACACGTATAAAGTTATGCAAGGGGGGGGCTTGATTATGTAGGGGCCTGCCAGAGTGGGCATTATATACCTTCATTATGGCCGGGTGGGGGAGAGTGATTTTGACTTTTTCATCTTTGCCCACCAGGATCGATGCCACTATCTGACAGGTCTTGGCTCTGTCGAAGAAAGTGTCCTTCAGGGTCAAGAGGTACGCCCCTAGAGGAAGAAAGGAGCATTAAACATATTGATAATGAATACCTTTCTCCACATTTAACGTCATATATGCCTACACAGGTATATGAACAGGATATGCTGTATTCAAATGTTTTCCCTTTCATCAATGAAACACACCACTCGCCTCACATCATACAATGGAGCACTGCAACTGGCGACCACATCTTATGACACTGACCTGTCAGAAAGTCCTGAATAGCAGCAATCAGAGGTTCACCGTTTCTTGGAGTAACAAGATTAGCTTTTGTCTGGAATAAAAGAAAAAGTATTTGCGTCAAGCTCCAGTCAGTATCTCCGGATCAATGCACTTCCGAAAGGAGGCTTTTCATTGCACTGACATGTGCAATCACGCTGTATGAGTCATGTCAGTGTGTAGTGATGGTGTTTACCCCCATCAGGACCAGGGCCTCAGCTTTGGCCTCTTCAGTCTGAGGTAGATGTAGGTTCATCTCATCACCGTCAAAGTCGGCGTTGTAGGGGGTGCACACGCACTCGTTGAACCTGAACGTCCTGTGAGGTTTGACTGTGGCCTGGGATGTGGGAAGAGCAAAAAAGATATTATTTCCACCTTTCCTGTCCAAGAGATAAGAAATGTGACTTAAGATATAAAAGAAAATTTTATTTTGGAAACTGTTTGACCTTTCGTCTGTTTGGACAAATTTATAAATACATCACAAATCTTTTTCTCTATTCCGCTTTTGTTTATGCAGTGGGTCAAAACCTTAACTTACAATGTGGGCCATGATACTGAGTTTGTGCAAAGATGGTTGTCGATTGAAGAGGACGATATCTCCATCCATTAAGTGTCTTTCTACCACATCACCAAACCTCAGCTCCTGTGCGATCTTCTCACGGTTTCCGTACTTCAAAAACCTGACAGACAGACAGGCGCGGTTCCTCTTTAGTTATGAACCACATCAGTTAAAACCTGGTGTAAGTTTGGCCCCAGGAGCAGCCAGGCTCACCTTTTCATCTGCGTGTGACGGTTCTGGAGGAAGTTGGCTCCGGGGTGAACATCAGGACCATTGCGAACTAGTTTTCTCAATAGCTCCAGATTGGCCTTGTTCACCTATAACATAGAACATTATTAAGATAACTATGCTCTGGCATGGAGGTGATAAGTTCATGCATTTGTTGTAGCTATGACGCAGGGCTTACCCGCTCTGGATATGTCAGGATTTTAGCCACATGCACCGGAACAGCCACTTCATCGATCCTCAGATTCGGATCGGGAGAAATTACAGTTCTACCAGAGAAGTCCACTCTTTTCCCCGAGAGGTTTCCCCTGAATCGACCTGAGTTTTTAGAGTAAATAAACCCGTCAATGTGCAGTGATACAAAATGTATCCAGGCTAACTGCAGAATAATAAATGGAAATGTAACTTAGGCAGAGAAATCAATTAATGTCTCAACACAAAAAGGCTTTAAACATCCACATGGCAAAGTTTAGATGCAAACATAAAAATACTTCTCTCTTCATCTCTCATGCAGCATATGGGAGTAAGTTTGAAAAACCTTCAGTACTGGTAAAATAATTTAATTTACAATGTACCTTGCTTCCCCTTGAGTCTCTGCACGAAGCCTCTGGTCCATTTCTTAGGGGCCATGTTGAGTGGGATACCAGAAAGCTCGCTGTTAATATAAAGGGCACACTGCAGCTGCAGGAAATCCCAGTCCTCCATGATCATCTGAGTCTTAGCCCCCGTCATTCGATGCTGGATGATAAAAAACAGTCTGTTAATAAGGGCTGTATGCATGAAAAATTGATCTGATAACGACTTTTAGTTGTGAGAAATTTTGGATAGTTTTTAAAGTGTAGGCGATAGATTTCCTTTCTGGCTCTACAGATAAAGAAATGTGTGCTGAGTAAATATATTCTATACGGAGGCGGCTGGAATCTGAAATATTCAGATGTTTTCCTTTGCTAACGGCTGATAATATCCGCGGCTTGTGGCCAGCTGGCTCAGCGCACCTCATTTTAAGATTGATCCATCTTTTACAAAGTTTACTGTCTTCAAACTAGAAGCCAGAGTCTTACTTTAACACAGTAACATAGGCTGCCATTGTCAGCGGCAGATACCAACCTTTTTGATCACGTCGTTGAGGAAGATTATCTCTGTGAGCTTCATGGTGAGGTCGTCCTCGTTGGTGCCCGACTTCAGGTCACTGACCACGGAGGGTCGTATGCAGAGCGGAGGCACCAGGAGGCGGGTGAAGATGAGGTCAGCGGGTTTCCCTGACTCAGGATTCATCAGGAGCAGGGGAATGTCTTCTTGGGGAATCCTCTTGAAAAGGTTTAGCACCACTAGAGGGTTCAGGTTTTCCTATGGAATGGAAAAATGCAGCAAAACACAGGGTTGTGAAAAATATTGAATTTTGAACGACAGGCTTACTTCTTCTTGCCATTCGACAGCTTGGTAACCCTAAATGACACCAGCACAGTGGGAAAGAGTGTGAGGTTCACCTGCGCTCTGGTCAGCAGGGGCTCCATCACTTTGTTGTGCTCGATGGCGATATCAAAAGACTGCATGAAATCTGACACGAACTGATCCACCACCTTCTTGTTTGTTTTATACTTCTCATGGATGATCTTAAGCAGGCCGCACTTTTTCACTGGACCTTAAAAGTTTAAAGAGACACAGAACTTTTAGAGGTTTTCCATTCATCACACCAGGAGGGCTGCCACAAAGAAAATGTCTTTTCTCACCATTAAAAGCGGAACAATTCAGACAGACCGTCCTCTTGCGGCATTTATCGGAGATCTTCTTCTTCAGCCCTCGTTTCTGGAGATAGGCCAGGTTAGGCCGTTTCAATAAATCGTTGAACAGCAGTTTGTCCTCTTTCGTCAACATTATGCTGGAACACGTCTTGCAAATCATCTGGATACGTGAAACAATATGAGATTATGTGAAGGGAACGGAATCAATGTTGCACACAGATGCTTAATTTATTAAAATGTGAGAAATGATTACAGGTTCTCTTCTTGATGATAATGATCGTTATTTGATCATAAAACTGAAAATAATATCTATATAATAATGCAAAGAAAGGAAATTAACAATATAGGGGGGAAATCAAGTAAAACTTAAAAGCTTGACTTACTTTATAGTTTTATTTATAAACATATTTACTTATTTAGGAGATTGAAAACATTGAGGCTGATGACACACAGGCACACACACTAAAGTTCTGCCTCTTGTAATTTTGATACTCTGGTGACATCTAGAGGAAAATATATATTTTACACCTGTTAGTGACACATTAAAGATAGAGGTGCCTTGATAACAGTGAGTAACATGAGCCTGAAGACTAAATTGATCTCCATAAAAACCATATCCTAATTTCTTAAACAAAGCTCCGGGTCCCCAAATAACAGTTTTTTTTTATTATATCTTATAGATATATGTGTAAAAGTGACTTATTAAGCATGTGTTATGGCAAAAACACTTGCCTGTAAGATTCCTATGGTGGCTTTGAAATAGCCCACATGAAAACATGGCAGCTCCAGGTCCAGGTATCCGTAATGTCCCAAACAATCTGCCAGATTCTTCCCACAAGTCAGACACGGTCGGTCCTTCTCACTGGTGCCCTGCAAGGAGCACAAGCGACAATGGAGAAACACTTTAGTGTGATTATTACTTAGAACCTTACTCTTAAAAGTAATGTCTCCAAAATAGTAGTTAAGCTAGTTTAGGAAAGCCACTTTCACAGAGACTAGTCACAACGTGTGCCATGAATCAATAAATGAACTAGACCAAAAAAGACGGATACACATTTGGAAGATTAGACAGTAATGGACTAGAAAAAGGTCAGTACTCCCACATGGGCTTCACTCATTTTTCCATGTGGTTAACAGGAGGCGTTCAGGAAAGCATCAGGACAAACTGACTTTTGCGTACTCATATACAGCCCCTGCTCTGGATGAACCTAAGTGCATGTCAGTTTGGTCAACCAAGTTGTTTTAAATGTGCTATATAGATAAAGATGACATTGACGAGTTTGTAGGTCCTCCTGAGAGAATGAGTGTGAGAGGATGTGTAGTGTGTGTGTGTGTGTGTGTGTGTGTGTGTGTGTGTGTGTGTGTGTGTGTGTGTGTGTGTGTGTGTGTGTCGTACCATGCGGTGGTCCAGCACTCCATAGGGCAGTGGGGTGCGTTTGGTGTCCTGACTGTACAGGTTCTTACTGACCACCTGGATGTGAGCCTGCTGACGCATCTGCTCGGCTGACTTCATGCCAAAGCAGATGTGGCTTCTGTAAACAAAGAAACAAACAAAGAAACAAACAAAGTAAACCACTGTTTGGGTTCATATCTGAAAAATCACAACAACAGGCTGCTTTCTTGCCATAACCAGCAGATCTGTCTGATAAAACCTTGCAGCATAGAAAAGTATTTCTGCTGTGACTCATGCACACAGGTAAACTGTGATGAGAAGTTCATCAAGGTGCGATTATCAACCTTTAGAGATATTTTTAGCAGGTTATTAAACTAGCATTATCCTCCTCAACTCTTCAATATCGACCCAGTGGAAAACTTTTACCACATTCCCCAGGATAGAGTGACAGATGCTAACCAGGGAGCTAGCACGCTAACATGGGTTTGACTCACATTTTCTTCGCCACATCCGTCTCTCTGAACTGTTCCTTCACCATTTTGAATTATTTCCTTGCACGAGCAGCAACGCGAGTAATGACAGCGTTATTATGTCCCGGTTCCAGCGGGTTAAGCTTCGCGTGTGAGCCGCACGCTGTCACCTAGCTGCCCCATGTTGTGCTGATGCTAACTGCGGCGCTGCCTTCACGGACCGTCAGGAAGTTAGTCCTCTTAATTCATGGTGGTTAAAAAATGGAAAGCATGGTCATATTATGATGAAGCCGGGGGAAGCACTTGATATTTATTAAATATGTACTATTATAGTTATAGAATTGAAACATTAATTTAATCTCATATGATAAAGAGTCTGGTGGTAAATCCTAATCGACATAATTTAAAAACAAGAAAAAAAATACGTCCCTTAAACCTTCCGAGCTTAAACAGGGTACTTGAAGGCAACACAAGTCTTGGCACAACGACAGCTAAAAAGAGAAAACACGAGGAAAACAACAGTCAGTATCAAGTGAGTGCTGACACCTAGTGGTTACATCTGAAAACTTCCCAAAAGGAAATAGGAGAAGATGAATTTCCTTCAGGCACATTGACAGACGACTGAAATAATCAAATTTAAAATATATTATGAAAAGCTATTTGTTAATAATAATTATAATAATGGACCTTATTTATCAAGCACCTTAATACGAGATATGCAGCTCAAATTGCCTCACATGTTATATAGATACAAATAAAAAGTTTATAAAGATAAATATACATAAAACATTTTAATTAGATAAAATATCGAATTTAAGAAACATAATAACATGTAAGAAAAAATTGTAATTAGCACAACGTAACAGTAGACATGGAGAAGCTGCATTCAGTTGCTACGCCTCCAGGTTTAATGCTCCACCACTTTCTGTTGGAGTAGTTTTTATTGTGAAAAATATTGCGAGTGTCAGTGTGTTACTCTTCCTTTTCACATGCACATGTTTCCCTCTTGGACTCATATCCACCTTCATATACTTCAGTGGTGAAGTGAACTTATTCCCAAACAAATACATCATTCAAAGAAGTCACTGTTAATTTATGGGTCACAGGGGCGGCGATCTGCAGTCCAGCCACCAGATGGCAGCAGATGAATCTCCAACAGCTGTAACTGGAGCTACAGGGGGAGGGAGAGGGGGGGGGGCGTACAGAGTAAACAACCCTGCTGTTGTACCTGTGTTGTTCGATGCATCTGCATGGAAGCACTGATGATTTCCTGATGACTTCCTGACGAGGGCTTCCTTCCTCGACGTGCTCGGCCTGATTAAAGTGTTCTGGCGGCTAAACAACCTCAAACGGTGAAAATTGCCGAGGCTGAATCAGATTTTCCATTTTCTAATTCCGTTGCCGCTCAGAAGGGCCTCTAATTAAACCTCTTACACAGTGTTCAGCGGGGTCCCTGTAAACCCGCCCCCTCAGGAGGCAGAGTGTCCCCTCAGAGGCTCGGCCTCTCTAAATCTTTACATCTGGGGACGCGTGGCTGGAGGATATTAAGCTGCATCAGCCTGTGCAAATATTCTGCATGAGGATCATGAGAAATGATCGTCTATAGCACTTGAGGGACCGATACAATCACTGTTATTATGTGGTCTCCCTTTAAAGTGCCCCTTGAGCATCTCTGTGTGCACTCACAAGCAAACAGACACACACACACACACACAAAGTGAGTCTCCCACAGGACAGGGTGTCCGGGGATTTGGTCCCTGTCCCTGTTTGTTTCTGTTTGTTCAGATTTAGGATTAAACAAATGCTCCGAGATCAACGAGATGTTAAATCCAGAGGAAAAATCCCTGTTGCTCACTTTCTCGGCCAACTTGTAAACCAGTAAACTACCCATGTCCCATCATTCCAAGTGGTGCATGGGCCAGATGACAGTGGGACAGTTTCAGCCAAATCAGCTGGTGCCACTTCCCAATTTCCACCAAATCTGGAGATTAATCAACGGTTATAACAAATAGTTGCAGCATCATCCAGCTCCGCCCAGTCCTGGACCAGAGATCTGCACCACAGCCCCTTCTTTTAACAACAAGTCATCTGTCCTTTATATCCATTACAGCAATCCGAGTGTAATCTTTATAACACGCTGTTGTGGCATGGTCCTTGCTGGTGAATTATCATTTACCCTATAAAAGCCAGAAACCGGTGTAAAATGTCCCATCACAAGGGCAATATAACATTTTGCTCCCTGTTTTCTTCAAGGTGTGAGGTCCCCAGTGTCATCAAACACAGAAAAGTGGCCGATCCTCACATTTTGAGAATCGGTAACAAGGGAATATTTGTTTTTCCCCC
Organism: Pseudopleuronectes americanus; assembly: GCA_038501795.1. Lineage (NCBI taxonomy): Eukaryota > Metazoa > Chordata > Actinopteri > Pleuronectiformes > Pleuronectidae > Pseudopleuronectes > Pseudopleuronectes americanus. Next base: position 11,882,736 of record CM076735.1, read on the forward strand.
TTGATAAATGACTCGATTAAACAATTAACATAATAATTGCACCATTAAATTACTTTTTTCAGTGCCACACACACACACACACACAGTAGTTTAAATACACAATAATAAACGCCTGAGAGGTGAGAGAGGGGCGCTCCTCACCCCGTCGGCGTGGGCGTCCTTAAAAACACTTGAGTCGAGCGACCCGCTGTTTGCTCATCACGCCATTTACATGCAAAACATATTTGCAGATCAATGCGGCCGCCATCTTTGTGTAATTAACATGAGTAATTACTGCGCTTAATTTACAGAGCCACCCAAGGTTCATAATGGGGCCGCAAAACATTGACCCATGACAATTGATTGATCCCTCCCTCCTTTAAAACCATGCCCCTGCTAATGACTAAGTAATAAGCAGATAGTGTGTGGCCGCGGTGGCTAATACAGCTTCCACTCTACATACACAGATTGGCTGATCCCACTTTGTCCCTCTCTCCTCTTCCTCCTCCTCCTCCTCCTCCTCTCACCACGTTTTCTGCAATGGTGTCAGCTCCTTGCTCAGAGGCCCCACTCCCTCTTGCTCTGCGTGTGTGTGTGATGTATTTGTGTGTGTGTGTGTGTGTGTGTGTGCATGCATGTTGTGTGCACGCTGCTCGGTAATCAGCCACACAGACTCGCCTTTGGTGGCTGGAGACTGATTCAATATTCCACTGGGTAATTTATGCAGAACTAATTCTCTGCAGGAATGGAAGGGCTTGGAGGAAGGCAGAGAGAGAGAGAGAGAGAAACGTGGAGAGGAAGAAATCTGTGGTGAAATAATTATCCCCGGTGTCACTGTAGCAACGTTCTGTGAAGTTGATGTCAATAAAATATTGAGCGACACAATCCATTTCAATTTCAGCTCCAGATGCTGCAGAGGGTCAGGCGGCTGCAGGGAGAAGGAGCCCATGTGCATGCTGGGAGAAAAGCGTGCACGCAGACACACAAGCGCACACTTCCATTGAGCGCACGGCGAGGCGGCGGCTGGCGACGTGCGCTGCTTACAGACTGGCAGGGAAGCACATCATCGCCTGTAGTCATTTAACTTGTCAAAACAGCAGGGCTCTGTGTCTCCTCATATTTGGATTTAGTGGGTTTGAATTACTGGGAATAAAGCGAAAGAGGATGAGATGAAAAATCAAATGAGCGGCGGCCTCCCAGGAGAGCTATTGGGAGCAGAGTATAGATTATGGTCATTTGCAGCAGAAGGGTCGGTAATAAGAGGCCTGTGTCAGAGTGCATTTATGTGTGTGTGTGTGTGTGTGTGTGTTTGTGTGTGTCTGTGTGTGCACTGTATGGCAGAGATTGGCTCCATTGCATTCTTCTCACAGCTCGTATTGATCAGCACAATGCACGTGGCGTCGCAAACCGGTGGATTCACAGGACGCTGGTGTTTGGTAACGTGTGCGTTCGGTTTGTGGTGTTATTCATCAGGCTGAATTAAGTCCCTGCATGATGTTACACATTCACACCAACAGGGTTCACACCCGTTTTAAAGAGTCGTTTTCCAGGAGAGTGTTTTACTGGGATGTGTTGTTACTGGGATCATAACACACAAAACATCACATTGTTCTGTCGTCATCTGTCTGATCCATGTGATCAGATGATGTTCGATAGTGACGGGAATGTTTAAAATGGACAAATCGAATCAAAATTTGAATATTGCAATTTCTTTCCTGTATTGAATATTGAATCTTGCTATTTTATTCAACTGTTGCAAAATGAATATTGCTAAAAATATGCATAACAAATGTGTGATGGGGTCTTTAATGGTCCGGCTCTGCTGCACCATTATCTGATTAGTTCCCAGTAAGAGCTTCCTCCCTGTGTCGCTTTGTCTCTGATTGCTTGTTCCTGATCAACAGAGACTTTCTGAGATGTCAAAGTGTTCCTCGAGCTCCTGTTGAAGCAGCAAAGCGTCAAATAAAACAACGGATTCGTATTCAACGTGAAGGTTTTAGTCCCTATTGTCCAATAATGTTTTTCCTTTGTCCATTTCAACAGTGTACAGTACATGTGGTAGGATTTGTGGGGGAGAAACCTGTGCACAGGCCAGCAGTCCACGCGCTGAGGAGTAATGTTTCTGTTTCCCCCTGCTCTCTCCCCACAGACGCTTCATTATTCTGCATCTTCGTCACTCTTATTAAAGCCATATATCTCAACTGGAGGCCGGTGCCCATCGACGCGGTGGAATACATACATGTCAAAACATTAGCTGCGTGTGTGAAACCCGCGCTCTGCCCTGCACTCGGGAGAGCCATGTGCAAAATGAATAATTTATCCAAACGAATTACAACAGCAGCATCTCCTCACCGAGGCTTTTGTCTGAGTGAGATTCCTGCTCACATTTCAAGCTGATACAGTTGGCCCCTGCATAAACCAGATACCTCTCTGGACAGATTTGCATAGAAACGCCCTGCAATGTGGTGAAAAGGGAGCAATTAGGATTCATGGCGGCGCCTCCCCTCCGGATGCTCTGCTGCCATGTGAGATGGCGGCAGCTGATTGAAATGGAGGAGCATGGACTTGTTCGTGCGCCTCTGTCTGACTCCAGCCTCCGGTTCCTCTCTCCCTCCATCCAACCTTTTCATTGTCATCCGCCTCCGAAGCTCAGCAGCGGCTCAGGGGCCGGTTAGAACTTTGGTGGGGAGCCTGAGGGGGAGGAACCTCTGATGGAGCTGGGTTAACAACATAATCAAACACGGTGTGATTAGTAGTTAACGGATGCAGCAGGTCACATTGTGCAGTTGTTTGAAACAGGTGATGGAGTCCTTGCTGTTGGTGCCTCGCCGCTCCGAGCGTGTGGGAGGTGTTTGACACAAACGAGGCTTCCAGCTTGCAGCAGAACCGGGGAACAGATGGCGCTGGAAAATGAGGCACCTCTCTGAAGCATTGAAACCCCCTCCAACGACCCTCCCCATGCTCCTCTGCATGCTCGCCACTTTTTTCTTCCTGCTCTCTCTCTTTCTCTCCCTCCTCTGTGAATGAGCCTTTTTTTTTATTAGAGAGCACTGAACATTGCTTGTACAAGTGTCGTGTTTAAAATCTCAAACTCCTGAAGTAAGGAGGGATGAGAATCTCTGTCAAGTGGGAACACAGGTCATCTGTGCTGGTATGAGTTTTTGTTCACCTGGATGGAGCCGGCAGATGGCGGGGTTGGGTCCGGGCCTCTCCGGGGAGGGAGAGCAGAAAGCCAAGGAAGAAGACATATTTCTTGGAGCCCTCACCAGCAGCCTATTGGGAGAGACGGGATGTTTCAACGTAGATCTTGTAGCAGAATGTGAGGGGAATTTGTCCACTTCTTGTTTATCCTAAAGCCTTTTGAGCGTCATGCTAAAGGAGGGAAGGTGCTGTCTGGTATGTTACTTAATAAGGATGATAGTAAAGTATCCAAAAATAATAAATCCATTAACACCAAACACCTCAGCCAGTCAGGCTTCACCAGTCAGGCTCGTGTTGAAGACTGAGAATGGTCAAACTGTACAACACCCCCGGCTGCTCTGTTTTCAAACAAGACTCGTGTAAAATGGTTTTGAAATATGCACATACATTAAAGCTGCATACATTATGTAAAGAGACAAAAGCTGCATCTTCATCACCTGATGATCCATGTGGGAGGCAGGGAAATTGTGAAATTGTGAAAAGCTTCTTTATCTTAAAATTGCAGAATTATAGATTAATAACACAAAAGCTGATTATTATTCGTCTGAAGCCTCCCTCTGTGTGGATTCGTTGAATTTATCGATTGGACATTCGTGAACTTGAGCTCCATTCTAATTGTGATGTTAAATCGTCGACCTGTATAATTTCTGTGTTATCATATCAACCTTTAAAGGTCCAATGTGTAAGGTTTAGGTGAAATGGACATAATGGCAGAAACTGAATATAAAATTCAGTGTTTCATCTAAATTGTGTTGTTTTCTTTCTTGTTCTGATCATTGCTTTCGAGGAAGATTTATGCTGCCTACTATAAATCAAGTAGGTTTTTAAATGACCGCATAGACCACACTGGGGATTGTTTCATTGTGTGTAGTTATTTTGTCCCTTTGTTGTACATTATCAATTAAATCAACGTAATCTGTGTATTTATTGTTTATTTCCAGATATCCAGTTGATGCTGTTATGTTTTATAACTGTATCTTAATCCCATGTATGATTGTGTTACACTCACTCAGTGTGATGGCTTTACATATATTATTATTCACACAAACTGCAGCAGCAGATTAGGCAGTCAGAGATGCATGCAGCTTATTGTATAATTGGTTGAATAATGTATGTAATGAATGAAGTGTTGCATGTTCATTTAGCTAAACAAGCAGCCATGAAGCACTTAAATGACTTATGATTATGAGAATAAAAATGTTAAATTTCCTTTCAGGATGCTGCGGCGTCTTCACGGAAACATTTCAAAGATTTATTGAACATGTTATTTTGGTTCTGTGAGAAATAAAAACAGATAAAAAACAGTGAGGCCTGCATTGTGGCTGGCTTCGCTTGGTGAGGTAGTGGCTCTGCGTTTCATTCCAGTTGTGTTTGCTCCCCGAGCTCCTGTCTCCTGCAGCAATCTGTCTGAAAAATGCATACATAACATCCTGTGAAAATAGCTTTCTGCGGGGACTCCACTAAAAAGCGGCACTGCATCAAATGTTCCTGTCATTCTCCGCTAGGCCGAGTTGATGGCAAAACATTTGCATGAACCGCACAATCTGGGGGATCAGAGCCGTGTGAAAGTGTGTGTTTGTTGAGCGTATCTGTGCGTATTAATGCATATTTCTCCTGCTTATCATCTTTATGGGGCATTTTCTGCAAATAGTCAGTTTACCTAAATAACAAAAAGCCCACATTTTCATTCTATCCTTGTTGTTCTATTGAGATTCTATTGGAACACAAGTTTCTGCCAAATAAATTGTCTTTATCATAATGGTGGACTGGGAAGCAACCAACTGATAAATTACCTGATGAGTTTTTAAATATCCTTCCGCTCTAATGTAATGCATCCATCCATCCATATACCACTTATCCTTGTAGGGCCACGGGGGAAGCTTGAGCCACTCCTGGTTGACATAGGGCAAGAGGCTACACTCTGCCAGTGTAGCGCAGGACAAACAACCATCCACACTCAATTATGAGAATCCAGTTAGACTAACCCCAGGGAGGACCCAGAGTACCTGAAGAAAACCAACGAAGAAACGGGGAGAACATTCAAACTCCAAACAGAAAGACGGCCAAGCTGGGATTCAAACCTTCTTGCTCTAACCACCGTGCCACCCATGTGTGTTTGCAGATAATTGAAAGCATGTGTATACCGCAACACCACAACAACAGCTCAAGGAGAAAATATGCATTTGGGTGAACCGGCCCAGTCAGTATATCACCAGCATGGCCTTGTTGAGTTCATCGTGTAATTGGCACAAACAGGTCCTAGCGAGACCACCAGCTCACATCGAGCCCGCACATCTTTGGCTTAATTTAGCAGAAGCTTGATAATGCACGCTCTAATTAAATCATTTTCTCTAATTCCACCGACGGAAGGAAAAAAATTGAAACCGCCTGACCCTTGATTCCGCACGCCATTGGCCAGAAAGACAATTAAGGCAGCGAGGAGGGTTATTTCATTACAGGCTCCTCTCCCCTGGTGGAGCACGAGTGTGGTAGATTCGATTCTCTGGCTCGTGATTACCCGGCCCCTCGGCTATGAGATAGATGACTATGAATCAATTGTGTTCAAGGGGACTCTCGCCGGGGCGCTGTAGTAGTTAAAGACGAGAGGGAGTGCAGTGAAGAAGCAGCCGGCCTGCTTTGGTTAAACAGACCATCAAGTAGTCTCACTGACTACATGCAGCAGCACCTTTAAATATTCATGCGTACTTAGGGGAGGAATGAAACCAGGCGCGGCGCTCAAGCAAACCTCTTTGTATCTGCCACGGTTAAATGAGCAGTCGCCATGACTGGATGGGAAATGTTTAGTCTTACTCAGTGTCACCCAATCAGGATTTAATACGAGCCCAAGACAATACTAATCACGCCAGGCTGCTGCTCATTACTGGTTTGACGTAATGCCTGCGAGAGGACGCCTGTCCGTGTCTCTGCCATGTTCGAGACCAGAGAACAACATATAACATCACGTCTGTTGGCGGGAGCGTGCAAAGCTCCGGGGTGCACAGTATGTCTTGCGTTTGAGGCCTCAAAGATGCAACAAGTCCCATTTCCTCTGCAGTGTCACTCTTTAGATTTGATGCTACTTCTCGACTCATCTATAACCTTGACAGATTCCGCCCCCCCCTCATGTCCAGCTGGTCCATGGTTTTTTTTGTTGTTGATGTTTGTCCCTGCAGTCATGGGATGGATCAGCTTGCCCGGAGGAAACCTGGATCTCATCCCCCACACATCACCGCCTCACCTTACCTAGACTGAAGTTCTTTTCTCTGACGCATTCAATACCACCCGACACTATTGAGCTGATGTATTGACAGTGAAAGGGGCCTGGCAGCCAAGAGGCGTCTGGCCGCAGAGCCTGGAGTCCGATGGAGGAGAGGACAGGCTTCTCAAGTCCAGGAGAGAAACTGCAGAGAAAACCAGCGTGATGGATTCAAGATACAAGATAAAACCCTCGCTGCAGATCAGTCAGTCAGTGTGTGGGCGAAAACAACAGGTGGCGCTAGTTCACCAGTCATCATGTTTCAAGTCAGGTCCTGAAGCTGACACACTGAGCAGCAGCAGAGAGTTAGAATGACAGAGAGTGAATGAAAACATGGGCTGCTACACCAGGAAATGACATATTTCTCCCCTATGCTCATGTACAGAGGCTGACACTGAGCCACACCACCCCCCTTCACACACACACACACACACACACACACATGCACCAATACAGTATGCATACACACATTACCACCAATCCCATCATGCTCTCTCCCTCCCCCATCCCCTTGAGAAATAATGGGGGATTATGTCAAAGCAATTCAATTGGAGCCTGTGAGTGGAGGTAATGAACTCCTCCCTTTATCTATTCATTTGCGTATTAAAGTATTTATTTGTGCCTGTCATCTGTGGATGGTAATCAGAGCGGTGAGGACGTGAGGGCGAGATAACAGACATTTCAGACTGCCAGGCTTTTCCTGCAAATAAAGATGTTATTGTTGCTGCTTTGCTCACATTTCTATTGAAAATAAAATGTTTACGTGTGCACGGTGCACACATGTTTTCCCGTCAGACAATAAAACAGCCGCTGCTTGTTTGGAGTTGGCCCTTTTCCTATTTAGGTCAGCGGTCTTCAGTCCATTTCATGTTCTGCTGCCTCTACTGTGCCTAAATTGCCCAGCAGGCAGGTGCCATTAGAGCAGTTTGTTTGCAAGGTAAGCAGCTATGAGAAGTGACAGCAGTAGAATCACTAATGCACTTTGGCTGTCATTTCTCTCTGAAAGCCCCTGCAGGGAGGGCCTGATTAAATTGATATTCAACCTCCTGCATGTTGTGGGCCCGGGCTTCATTAGCATAGGGTTTAGATGACACAGAGAGAGTGCTGGCATTAGCGTTGCAGAGAGCTGTTAGACACTGCGCTGTAACCAATTTTCCAATTATAACGGGTGCCTACAATGTAGCGTATTAATGATTCAAATCACATTATTAACAGAGCATGTATGTTTAAAAACCAAGAGAGAAAAATGGGAAGGATGGGTCTCAAACAGCGGCGGCTCACAGGAAGTGTCGGTGCAAATGAGAACGGGGAATCAAAACAAACGTTGAGCTGCAGGTGCGAATACACAAAAATAGGATCCTGCCCTATCGGTGTTGACTGCATCATTATGCTGCATGGCCGAGGGGTTGGAGTCGCATCAGAGAGGTGGTGCAGTGGCTTTGTGTGTGTCTACTTGAATTGTGGAGATATATATTTGGAATACTGGAAAGGGTAGTTATTGAGCTAGCACACAGTGGTTAGCCATTTAGCAGCTAACATGCTCGATAACTGTGCTGCCGCTACTCAATCATAAGAGCTATCCAAACTTTTTAAATTTTTCTCTGAAGTGCACTCTAAGCTTAGGTTTTTCTATGTTCACACAGTATATTCAAGACACGTGTTTGTAACATTGACTCTTGCATTTAAAGATGGACGACATGACTGCTCCCCAAAAATGAAGCCAAATCTTGATTGCCCCCTGGTGGCTGGCTACAGCTCAGGTCATAAGCCCCACCTCCTTTATTTAAGCAGATGGGACCAAACAAAAAAGTTAAATTACTATTTTCGTACAAAAGGAGGAAGTGGAGACATGACATCCATCTTTAAATACAGTCTATGGTCAAAGTTCACCTAAGCTATTAACTCATTATGGTATTTTATAAGTATGGATGGATATAGGCACACATTTTACATTTTGTACTCGACAATGTAAAATGGCACAATATTATTATGTTATAGAAATATGTCCGTATTCATTGTGGGCCTGGATATGGGATTGTAATAATATCTAAATGTGACCATGTATTACTAAAATAAATGTCAGAGGGAAATGTTTGATTTGGGGGTTTGTGACCGATGGAAGCGTTTTGAGATTCAAATAACAATGTCAGGAGTTTCATCTTTTACTCAGACGTTTTTATACCAAAAGCCTAAATCCCTCTTTCGTAACGGTCTACTTAACCAGACGTAGTTCCATTTTTCATTATTTTATTGTTTCCGTCAGTCTCACAATAATCCTCATCTAAAATGACTTGGCTTTATGAGAATTGTGAGGCTCACCATGTCCAGTGTTGCAGCACAGTAATGCAGCGGTAAACCCATTGCTCACTGACCTCTCTTTAACCGGAGTGGCTGTTTTCAGCAGCCACACACTGGGACAAGCTGTCTATCAAGTGTGCACTCAGAGAGGACAAATGCAGTGTGACCCATGCTGCTTTCATGGGTGGACAAAGTGCATGTGAGACCGATGGTGTTTACAGAAGCTCCAGTGTGCTGTTTATCCTCTTCCCCGGCAGCATGTACAGATTTGTGGATTTATCTGGAAACGGAAGCCAAAAGAAAGTGACACATTTATCGTGTTAATTTGCATTACGATATGATAGTTTATGTAAATGGCATTACAGTCTGTTTGCTTTGTTGGTTTGTGTTGTTGTTTTTGTGGCATGTAAATAATTATCTTGACAGCCTCCTCTGTTACACATCCAGTAGGAGCCTAAAAAAAAATCCTCAGCGCTCCCTCCAGCATTAGCTGCATATTAACGTGACAAAACTGTGGTTAAAGCTGTGGTTCGCACTGAGCAAATATTTAAAGTCACTGCTAAAGACATCATCACCACCGCAAATAAATGAATTGAATGCTGCTTATGCTTCCTCTTACCTAAATGGATATTTGATCCCCGGGGAACACCTAGTGCTTTGCAATCTGCGTCAGCTTCCTGGTGGCGCTTCCCCATCTCTGTGAGGAGCGAGCACTGACTTTGAAGTCTGTGGAGCTGATGATAAATATGCTAATGTGTCTGGAGGTGACTCGACGTTGCAGATAGCACCGTGAGGGGGGGGAAAGTGCCACCCATCGTTTAATACGTGAGGACGAGCAGAGCGTCACTGATAAGGCGTTTACAAGGATAAACAATGGGAGTAAAAGAGCATTTAAATTGTTGTTTTCGTATCTGATCCACGGAACTGATCTGTGGATACGTGACCGTCACATGCAAAACAGTAAAGTGTGTTTGAAAGGCATGGTCTTACATGTGGGCCTTGATCAGAGCATAAACATCATGTTCTGTGTAGGGCAGAGGTCAACATCAGTTTATTACCAAAGTTCACTTCACACTGGTTCTTTGATATCAGAGCTAAGAATTTCTTGGGGCGGTTTCACTTAACTGTTTTTTACGAGGCAGGTTGTTTTTAAACCTGTAAAACCCTTTAATTAAAGGATAATACAATTTATTACAAATTGGGACTTACTTTCTCACTTTTATTAGCTATCATAAAATTATACTTGCTGCAGTAAATAGTGAGATATGGGAACATGGTGATATTGCAAAAAAGTTGTAAATAATCCCTAAATAAGCATTTGCAGTTTACGTAGATTATTTAAACCATTAGATCTGAACATAAATTAATAATTAAAATACAGTTACAGTATAGTTAAGTTTAGACAACTAAAATAATTTGTCAAACATAGAAAGTGCTGAGTATTGGCTTCAGATATTCTGTGCATTGTGAGTTGAAGAATCCTCCATTATGGGCGAAAGCTATGATGGATTACGTCATGGGCAAAGTGGGCATGTGCCCTAGGGCCTTGGAGCCAATGGGGACCCTTAAGATTTATTATTAGGCTCTCTTTGTATGTGTGCTTTTTGTATATGAATATAATACATTGCGTAAAGACCAGGATGATGCACTCATGGCCGTTCAATTGGAACTCGACTCGGATTTGGACTTGATTTTTCTTCATGAAATATATAAGAAAGACACTGTGTCGTTGCAGGTCCTGTTTGTGTGTCACAAGTTTGTGTCTCCAAACAAGTGGCCATGACATTCCATCAATGTGTGTACCTCTTTTAGATACATGGCTGCAAAAGCTTTGTCGTATACGACTGTGAAAGTGAGGTAGGTCAATACGAGATAATGTAAGATGTTGCAACAGTTTGCGAAATCATTTAAATATCCATATTTTTCCTCTTCGTGCTTAAGATCGTCAGTGAAACCAGATTGAAAGAGGCGTGTATTTGAAACCAGTAAACTTTGAAATCAACCCGAGGCTTAGAAAACTACACGTGCCAGTTAATGGAATTCTGCAGTTTTGCCCCTGGGCTTCTTTATTATTATTTTATTTGCTGTCTACCACTGTTTACCTCTCTGAGTGAGACCTTCTACCTGCCAAGCACATGCACATGTCTCCTTCTGTCTGCAGTGCACGGGGAGCCGGGCTGCTGCCGTCTCTCAGCCTGAACACAGACATGATACCCTCAAGGTGACAGCAGCAGATCTGTTGCAGGTGTCAAAGGCAAAATCCGGGGTTGTCAGAAAGCATCTCGCCACATCGACCCGGATCGACTCAGATCTCCGAGCGGCTCAGGCATATTTACTATTCGGAAAAACACGTTAAAAACTTACAATGCTATCAACATTTCTGCCTTAAAGTGTTTGGGCGGAGATTAAAAGAAATGGAAAGCAGGAAAAAATGAATTTGCATTCATCTGTTCTGCAGGGAGGCCTCATCCCTTATCGGCTTGTGTAACTCAAGGCGTTCTTTGACAGTAATGCCTCAAGAGGAGCTTTCCCACTTCAAGTGTGTGAGGACCAGCTGTAGGTGTCACTGTCGCCGTGGCTTTGAGCTCGACCAGCCGTGGCTGCTGGGAGTCCAGAGCGCCACCCAGCCCCCTTTGTACGAGACGTCGTAAGTCAGATGTTCAGAATGCATGGGGCATTGTCTGCCTGGATGTTCGATGGGCTGGCAGCAAAAGGTGACATCTGGTGACTAATGTGCTCAGATGTGAATGCTGCTCCCTCAGTTCTCTGGGCAGCAGCTGCTCCGCACAGGCATAAATGAGACAGGGGGAGCGAGGAGAGAGAGCCAGGGAAAAGATAGGGAAGGGGAGAGGGGGGTGGTCGCCGGGGCCAAGGTGGGGGGTAGGGCTCTTGGTTTGTTGAGGAGCAGTGTTTGTATGTGAGATGGTGTGCGTGATCACCACGCCAGCCGTCTGACTCTGAAGGGGTGTGTTCTGGGTGGGGGGGAGGGGGGGAGGCTGGGCATGTCATGGGAAAATCAATGACTTTCTGTCTGATTTTTCGAGGAGGTAAAACATGCACACACACACACACACACACACACACACACACACACAGACACACACTCCCTGCTGCCTGTGCACGTCCGCTGCTCCACAAAGAGACCACACAGGGCAACCAGAGCTTGTTTGTGATCTGCTTTGTTTCCTGCGACAAAGTGGCTTCCAGTCCTCATGATGTGTGTCAGCGGCCAGTTGAGTCACAGCAACTGCCTGTGTGCACGCTGCTTGTCTCTGGCGGCCTGGAGGGCGTGTGGACTGTCACGTGCGCAGGTCGCAGACGTCCATTTGTCCAGGTTTCTGTCCAAATCGTTGGAGGTAAAGGGGATTTAATTGGTTTATTCCTCCCTAAAGTGATGGATGCAGAAATCTTGACCACGGCATCTTCATGGCCGCCCCCTTTAAATCTGTTGTAACACTCATCACGCACAAAACGTCACACACCTTCTTCAAAGAGGACACGACATCACAACAACCTAGTAACAAGACATGACGGCATCCATCACGCTGCAGAGACGTCCCATGAGCCAAGTGGATTTGGGGTAAAGGAATCAACCGCTTCATCCTTCTCCTGTCACAGGAGTCTCCATGTTTGTTGGGCTTCAGGTCACATCTCAGAACATGTGAAGTGTTTGGATGACAGACGGCTGGATCACACCTCTTTTCCTTCATGTTTCTGTGTGTGTGTGTTTCCCAGATGTCCTCATGACGTCACAGCTCTGATGCTACATCCATACTTCTGCGTTTTCGTTTGAAAACACTACTTTCTGGTGGCTGATGCTAAAGGGCGTCATGTGATAGGAGTCTGACAAATCAGCAAAGGCTACGTTGTGAACCAATCAGCAAGCAGTTGCGAGCGTCTATGTCAAAAGGCACAAACAACTCCAGATGAAAACACAGCCCCGGAGTTTTTAAACTTAATCAGGGACAGCAGCGTTTCCATTCTCAGATTTATCATCTCGAAAAACTGTCTGTAGCAGAGTTGATGCATTTTCAAACAAAAACAATGTGGTATGGATGTAGCCTAGAACAAGAGAAGGGGCCCCAGCAGCTCTGGTCTGGCAATGAGTCAGGTCAAAAACATTGAACAACTGACAAGATACAACAATGACGAAAAACAACAACCGTGGTTTGATCTCCGGCCCCGGTCGGTTCATCCTCTATGAAAGGCCGTTAGCGCAGCACACGTCTGCGTCGTTTCTGCCCCATAATCTTGCCAAAATGATTTGTATCCTTCCTTTCCAGCGAGGGGAATCACACGAGAACTGGTCGTGGATCAACACCCTCAAACATGTGGTCATTTGTGGCATTCATATGGACATGCTGCTCTTTAGGAGACACTCGAGCTCCACTTAAAAGGCGTCATGGGCTGCTTTCGATTAGGGAGGCTGCGGGCTGCTTTAGATTTGATGAACAAGAAGTGCATATGCATTCCACAAAGAATGTTAATGAAACACATTCCTCCCAGTTTCTCATGGAAACCAGCTTGGATTTAGGGATGAGGAGGTGGAGAGAAAATGGGGTCCCCTCCTTCTACCCCTAATCAGGAGGAGGGGGAAAGGAGCTTACAAGATGCAGGAGGTAATGACTCTTCTGTGGAAAATGGAGAGGAAAATTAGGCTGGATGAGATTGTCAGTAGAGGGGTTCAAATAGGTTGACTAGTGTGTTTTATTTTGTGGTGAGTAAATAGAACGAGTAAAGAGAACGTACAGAACAGAGTGTTTTCACTATAATAAGGCAGCAACCTTACAAACAGATAATCGGATTATGCTTTAACATCTATACATTCAATTATTATCTATACTGCTTTTCCTCTGAGGGTCGCGTGAGGAGCTGGAGCCTATCCAGGCTGTCATTGGGCGAGAGGCGGGGGAACATTTTGGAGAGGTTGCCAGCGTTTGCCTTTGCAATGTGAGACATTCAACATACAGAACCTTGCCTTGATCAGCAAGAATGGGTAATGAGCGCTTGTGTTTCCATCCATTTGTTTTTTATGTACACTCCGGAAGTGATATAGGATGATGAGAAAGCCGACAGGGTGGAGAGGAAACATCTTTTTCAGGTAATAGATGTAAATATCCATCTATCCATTATCTGTCCTGCTTGTTCTTTGAGAGTCGCAGGGAAAGCTGGAGCTAGTTCCTGCTGACTTTGGTGGAGAGGCGGGTTACACCTCGGACAGGTCGCCAGCGTATCCCAGACATAAAGAGACATAGAGCAAAATACATCGATGTTTACTGATGTTATAAATCAATTGAGAAGTCGTCTTTACTCTTTATAGACTTTTTTTGTAACCAGTGGAGTCGCCCCTTGCTGGTCATTCACACAAAGGTTTTAAGGCATTTCCACATTGGCTTCACTCTCTGGAACAGGGGTCTTAATACATTTGTAAATACTGTCTATTGCCATCAATAAGCACGGAGTAAATATGACATGAATGTATTGTCGGGAAAAACCCAATGTACATCCTGACGTCATGGTTGTGTCCTTCCCGTCGAGGACTCGGTGGCTCGGACACTTTGTTCCACTCACTTCAGTGCATCTGTCATTGAGGTGTTGTCTTTTTGTCATTGACGTTTAGGTCTCACCTCATCTCTCTGTCGCTTTGTGGCACTTGTAGCTTCTACTGGTCGTCCACATCATACATGAAGTCTTGAATGACACGTGGAGAAATCAGGGAAAGAGTTAACGGGAACATTTATCCTAATCGTAAAGCTTGAACGCAGTGGGAGTGTCTCCGCAGTATAACCGATCATCGCAGCAGATTTATCCGATCGCTACGAGAAGACACACAGTTCACGTCATAACCGTATATTTGCACCCACCTGAACACTTGTAAAATAATGCCGCCTGTAAATCACTTCAATTAAACTCCCTGGAAGCATTGGCAGACTTTTACATTCCTCTGCTGTGGATACTGGATGTCACAGCACATATATCTGTCTGGCTGCACAGAGCATTGTGCCGGATTCAGCTAAGGATGAGGGGAAACAAGTCATTTACAGTGCGGCCGGTACAGACACTGGATGAGAGGCTGCCTCCATGTATGTGAACTGCAGTATCCTCCTTAATAAATTATTCAGAGTTTGCATAAGAGAGAATCTTTTCAGTCATTAACTATTATTAGTCATGCAATTCAATTCGTGCCTCCGAGCTAAAGCCCTCACACACACACAAAGACACACAGACACACAATCTCTTTCTATCTGCAAAAGTATTTTAATAAGAAATAACAATTTGAAATAGAATGTCGTATGTATCTATGTATAAATGGTTATGCGTGTGTGTGTGCGTGTGTGAGGTGTGTCAATACTGTAAGTACAAGCATGTATAAAGTCAACACCCTATGGTCCACACATTTGCATGAGTGAGCTCCTCACACATGCAATGGTCTGTATACATTTGCTTGTCTGCTCTGTGTTTCGGCTCATTTCCTCGTATGCACGCAGGCGTCATGTTTGAATAATGGCCGCCGTATTTGCATTGAGCTGCTCTGCATTCATAATGCCGATCGTTGGAGAAGTGTGTTTTCATTACTGGCAATCACAGAGGCTCCCATCCAATGCAAATGAGACACTTCGCCAATTAATGAATAATGCTGCTGGTTGAAAACAGGCCCGACGTCTGTATTGACAAAATACAATGTTACACCAGGATTATTGACCTAGTCTGATTATTCTCTCTCCATTTCACTGACCTTATCTTTGTGCCCGAATACCCGGCCGAGCCATTATGTGCTGCTTTAGTACTTTAACACATCAATCATGTGATCATTTATATAGTGTTTCCAGATCATAATTCTATTTACCAGGGGCACTGTAATGTTGTATTGATTGCCGAACCATTAGCATTCATGCTACCGTCAGTAGTGAAAAGTAGTTCTCCTCCCGCTCTGGGCTTCACTCTGCCGTGTGCTAGCAGCTATAAATGGCCATGTTATTGAAAATTCCTTTTTCCTTTCAGTGCAACGAGGGAGGGTGGGGGGGGGGATCTCTATTAGTAGACTGGGATTTTCTCCCATGTGTCACGGTGAGTGTAATTGCAATGTCACACTTCAAGGACTTCATGTGGGTGGACGGGTGGTCTCTACCACAAGAGAGAGGACTGTAGTCAAAATACCAATTAATGAAGGCCAGAGAAATATGACCTGATCGGCACCTAGCAATGACTGAGCCTGTCGATTGAAATTGTATCCCATCAGCCCTCGGTCGTGGGTCAGCGCTCGGTGTCGGCGCTGGCAGATAACACTTCCCTCTCGCCGGATCCTGGCTCCTGCCCTCAAGCGGACGTCCAGGAGTTCATCCCCGGTACTTACTTCACAGTGATGAATTCACAACTTAAGAGGGAAAATGAACTCCAGCTCTTTAGAATTTCTTTGTCGCAGAATCGTGCCGACCGCCAAGTCAAGCTGTACCTCGATAATTTTTTACTGTTCCCGGGGCCGGCCAGGAAAATGTAATCCTCCTCTGTTCTTCTAGTCATCTCTCTGCAGAGGTTCAACCAAACCACTTACACTGAACCTGCCTGTCCGAGGTCTCTGTGCCGCTTGTGAAGCAGCATCATATTGCTGCTGTAGCTCCGGGCTGCAGACAACGGAGCTGTCTCGGAGTATCTGACCACACATGTGAGCCCTGAACGATGGCACAGCCAAGCCTCGGTGGTAACACAGCCCACTGCTGCCAGAATTAATTACCACACTGGGCTGTGACCTTGCCACGGAGATTTCCATTTGCATGTGGCGCCAAGTGAGCCTCAGATACTGAGTCGGCTTCATGTAAATGGCCTGGCAGGGCTGTGTGGACTGAAATGGCAGAGAGATTGACTGGCATGCATCACATCCCTGCCACTAATACCTCTTTTACACCAATAGTAGTGGGTATACAAGCATTATCTTTAGAATTGAATAAACCTGCTGAAAAAAGGAGATTAACTCCTTTCCAATTACCGGTAGGGGAGTTTGCCTTTCCGTTTTTTCTTCCACTGTGAGTCATGTTTCAAAAACCAAGACGTCAGAAGGGTCGTGCATTTTGCGCGATATGGGAAACAAATCTGGATCCGCGCACGTTGTTCCCAAAATGTAAAAAAATTATAGGTACCCAAAGGTTTATTGCTATTTGTGGGTGCTGTGTCAGCATTTACCAATATAAAGAAAAAGAAATGACTGTGTTCACCTGGGTGTCACATTTGCATCACTGCTGATCGAATAAAAACAATAAAAACCTGTTTCTACTGCAGAGTCATTTGAATCGGGAGTGAATGGCGACTGCATCCATCCACACTGCAGACAAAAGCCAGAGGTTTTTTTAACCAGGGGAAAAATGGGGCCGAAGAGAAAACTCTCTCTCAAAACAGTTTTTGACATTTTTTTTAATTTCTAAAGAAATAATACAGAAATGTTGATGAATTTTTTCACACGTTTCCAAGGGAGGGATTCAAGGCTCTTTATGAAGATAATCAGGCATGTGAAGGGAAGTGATATCTATAAGTGTGTGGGATTTAGTGCAGCCTGGTTGAATCTAAGAGAAATCCTCTGCCATTCTAGAGGCTATTGTCAGTGCATCGTGTAAGTGCCTGAGTGTCTTGGCCTCCTCGGAGAATGACCCAAGGTCAGCCTGTGGTGTCATGAAATATTCAGCATCTCTCAAAGCAGAGAGCGGCTTCTGGTTTGAAGAAGTGAAATCCTCCTTGTTACAGTGTCGTTAGAGACTGATTCTACTGTCACTCCATTGTCAGATGCTGCTGCCATGATGGTGCAGTCACTGCAGCAAAGTGTGTGTGCATGTATGGTGGAAACACACACACACGCACACACACATGCACGTTGCCTGTAAGTGACATTTAATTTAATAAGACGTAATTATCGGCGGGTGCATCCTTGTGAGTCGCAGCCACGACCTGGATATGTGGATTTGTGTGTAGAAATCCGGAGAATTATAGAAGCTGTAACCTTGTTTGATCAGGAGATGTGATGTTTGCTTCTCCTGTAATACGTCTCACAATCTCAAGGGAGCTGTAGTTAGAGTGTTTGCACACGCCCGTTAACATGCCAAACATATAAAACTGAAGGTCGCACGGTGTCAAGGAAGCAGCGGGATGATCCTGATGTTCATTTAGCCCCGAATGTAAAAGCAAACACTGATTCAAAAATGATTCCTTCCGGATTTTTTACTCAACTCTGCATTGAAGTTAAAAACGTTGCTGCACCTTCAATCATCCATTTCTTTTCTATCCTGTATAATTACTGTTTATAATTAGGCCACCGTGGAAATGGTCTCACCACCTCCGTCTATTTCTGTGTTTTCTATCTCTCGCTTTTACATGTGATGGATCGAAATGCAGCCAGTGATGAGGCTTAAGTGGATTCCCTGCTGTGTTTTGATAACTGGGCAGTGTGTGAGTCCTCAGCAGCGGAAAGCGAGGACGCTCTATTTTCATGTCATACTGGGACCCAGCTGTCGGAAACACACACCAGACTCTTTGTCAAGAAATGTATTTTCACCTCGGCTCTAAAGTAGACCACCCCAATAGGTGCTAATTGTACTATTTGTATAATAGTAGTTATATTGGATAATTGGCTCGAAACACTCTTTTTAGTTAACGTGTGAAAACAATGCTAAAGTAACAATTGGTGAGAATTGTGGGAGCATAACACAATCTAATACGTCAATGTGTCGTACGACCAAAACTAGAATAACACATACGTCTGCCTAGATCCAAAAGTCCACCTGAATTCAATCAAGCTGCATTAAAGTGACACACACTCATATGTCATTCCCCTAGACACGCCTCATTTTACATCAAGATGTCTGTGGTATTTCTTTAAATTCCTCGATCTGCACCAAACATAATTCTTCCCTGATCCATTGCACAACAAACGGACAGGGGTGAAACAACAACCTCCCCGGTGGATTCCAAATACTAATAAAAGAGGCCTCTGATTTCTGAGTTGGCACATGAAGCATTTGCGACAATGATCCAATGGCAGTGACGACTATCCATGATCGGATGATTCACTGGGACCAGTGACAGTGTGAGCGCGTGGGATGAGGCTTGCTTCTATCTTTACCCTTCTCCCCACCTCTGCCCATCGCTCACTCTCCTCTATTTATGGAGCACTGCAGCATATATGACGGTTTCATACCGGTCTGCAGCCCACAGGGGACCCTTCACCCTTCTCCATCAGAACTACCTGCAGAGCTTCTGGATGTGGCCTTCTCAACCCTCCATCGGTGGCAAAGGACGACAAACACTCACATGGCACGACGCACAACCAGATGTGCACAGAGAGAGAGTGAAGATGGCGCCTTTGTGTGTCGCATACAACCACAGAGCTCTGCAGCCAGGCGGCAAGACAAATTGCCGCCTGGCATTAGCACTACAGTGAAGGATGAAAGTGCACGGTGCAAGGCAAACAGGCGTCCCATTACAACAGCCACTTAGCAACAAACACTATCTATTAAAGCGGCCGAGCGAGGGGCTGGAGGTGAGCGTGCACACACCTCCGACGAGCCGCTATCCAGGGCAATGAGATTCAGGATGCGCAACACTGGGAATTTCGACGAGCAAGGGAAAAAAAAGAAGAAAATAAATGGCCCTCCCGCTTCCCCTCTCCGCCGAGGAATCACCGGGCCATCGAAGCTGTTTACATACTCGAAGAAAGAGTCTCTTCATCAGATGATGTTTTATGATTTTCCCGCAGCACAGCCGGGGACCAGGAGCCGTCCCCTTTTCCACCATCATTTTTTTAATGCCGACATGTGCATGACATCACTTACAAAGAGACGGGCCGCTCAATTCCTTGGTTCCACTGAATCCCGGTGATTAATGGAGACGTTAATGCGCTGACCTGATACAGCTACTCTTCTGCTTTTCTCTTTGTTCACCGCCTTGTGTGTGTTTCTTTCCCACAGGTTCCTCCCCGGGGCTGCACCTCATACGCTCCGATGTGTGTCATATCATTCCTCAGACACAAAAATGCATAATTCCCTCCTTTGTTAACCGCACTAATTACTGTAGTGCAAATCCTGACTGCTGTTGTCATGGTAATTGCCTTTCAGGGGTTATGGCGCCACTAGAGCTCAAGTGACTGCGAGCGAGAGAAAATGAGAGTAAGTTAGGGGAAGATTGCAAAGGAGACACACACACACACACACACACACACACACACGCTGCTCATTGTGTGCCAACATATTTCATGTTTCATCTTGTTTCATGGCGTGTACTATTGGCAGTTTACCTTGACTCGGAATGATCTGACCACGGTGCGGCGCCGCGTCAATGCCAGCGAATGAATTTGATGTGGGTGAGTGGGGATAAGTGTTCTTTCAGCACCGAGCCGGGTGCCAAGAGGTCCCAGAGCAGAGACCTGCTCCGCCGCCATTTATCCACTGCATTAAATGGATGTGCTGGGTTCAAGGAGGGGTCAGGGAAATATAGGGGACAACATATGTCAAACAATACATATAGGCAGAGAAAAGCGGGATCATAAAAAGCCTTTTATCATTTGGCAAACAGGGCTCAGAGCAGAGGAAGAAGAAAAAGAGAGGGAGAAAAGCCTCGTGGATTGAAACGCTTGATCATCATTACGGAACAACAAGAGGCACCTCTGACAGTTGGCACCGACATAATGCTGAAATGAGGATGGTTTAGCTTTTCCAAGGTCTCAAGGTTCAGGGCATCAATGTGTGTGTGTTTGTGTGTGTGTGTGTGTGTGCGTGAGCGTATGCATGTGTGTGTGTGTGTGTGTGTGTGTTTTGGTTGTCGCAGTGCCCTTAGGATGTCCTTGTGTAGAATTCCGTGTCCTCCTGGACCCCAAGCATGACTGGCTTCCTGCTGTTCACCGTTGTTATTTAGACACTTCATCATCATGGATCTGCTAATATCACCTACATTACGTTTTTTTATGATCTCTAAGTTTTGATTTATGTCGTAAAACAATCCAGATGTTTTCCAGAGACAATACGACAAACACAGACACAACAGGCAAATACGAATCCCTGTCAGAAACACAGGGTCGATTCGCCCAGCATTAACTTGCATACAACTTATACATATTTGTGTAAATTTTTTACTTTTATTTTTCTATATATTGCATTTCATTGTATAGCTTTTCATTTCAGTTGCTTTTGAAGCAGCCAAGGACTGAGCTCCTCTATTTCGTCTTTTTCTGTGTTTGTTTGTTCCACCGCTTGTTGTTTGTGATGCTTCATGTTTGCGATCACGAAAAAACCTTCCAGGAGAAAACGCACCAGTCATCTTGCTCCTCTCGCTGAAGGTCATGCTTTTCACTTCGCTCACCTCGGTTCAGATCAGCCGCAAACACCTAATGCTGCCAGAACTCTGTTGTGTTGGATGCTACGTTGCTTTTGCATGTTTTGTATTTGTAGCCTGTTAATAAATAATAAATAAATAGTCGATTGTCAAATTAGTGAATCCTAGTTTCGTTCATTTGCAGCGTTTTGCATTTGATTTGGTTCTTGGTGACGTTTTTATTTGCTTGTGTTTGGTCTGATCCTCAAGCTCCACCTACATTCAACCTTGACGTGGACATGGAGGGAATTGAAGGTTAAAGACACGACTTTCCCCCAAAAGCGAAGTCAAAACCTCACGATCGACCCCCTGGTGGCTGGCTGCAGTACAGGTCATCCATTCCATGTCCTCCATGTTAGTGAATGGGGCATGAGCCAAAATAAAAAGTCTAAGTAAACAACAAATACATTTTTCTGTCGTCGTAGACAGTTCTTCACGATTGACAGCCGACAGTGGCTCATGATTGGTTGACTGTGTGTATGGGTGGGACCTTGACACCGCGATCAGGAGAAATGCACATGATGGCAGTGATTTCTACATTCCTGGATAGTGTGAGCAAGTGGAGTGACGTTATCTGAGATGGAGTTTTTTTTCACCTCTCAGCATAAGAAACTCTAAAAGATCCCCTCCAGCTGAATTCTAACTTGATAACATGACAGTAATAGTGACACACACACACACACACACACACACACACACACACACACACACACACACACACACACACACACACAGAGACACACACACAGGCATCACAGATGCTTATTTAATGTACCAGCTCCTGCTTGTTTAGTCATGGACAAACAAAATTGTTTGCCAGCAGCTAAACAGGATTTATTTCATTGTGTTTGAAAAGAATTTTGAAGAATTTATTTTACAAATCTACTTTATCTACCTTGTGATAACACACAAACACACACACACACACACACACACACACACACACACACACACACACACACACACACACACAGACACACACAGATCATTAATACAGTTTAATCCTTTATGACTGGTGCGACCTCTGTAAACACACTGCACTCAGTTCAAGCCAGATGCTGCAAAGATGCATTGATATTGATAATTTTACCAATAACTCACTTAGTGAGCTGATGTGTGGTGAAAACGTAATTTAGAGGTTTTAACTACAGGAGGATTTTTGAATACTAAAGTAATCATCCGATTCAGAAAATGATTTTCGAGGTGTAACTGTTACAAAGCACATTTAATCCCTCTAATAGGAATCCTCTAGAAATAGATGAGGTGCCTAGATGTATTCTATTTGCATTATCTGGCAAATCCCTTTGATTTCAGCCCAACATTATCATGTGATGAGAGTTCTGTCTGTACTTTATAGTCTTTTAGTTATTCGATTATTATTTATTATATATTTACTTGTTGTTTTTTTGTGGGTTAGATTCAGATTTATGAGATAAGTGATTGAACCGATAGATATGTCAACAGCAATAAATATGCCCAGTCTGTTTGTCTTTGGACTGTGGGAGGAAGCTGGAGCACCCGGAGAAAAGCATGCACCCCTGCCCACTGCATCTAGTATCCTTATTTTAAATAAATGTAATTCTGATATTCGGTCCTTAGTTGATATGACCAAAACAGAATAAAGTCCACTCAGTCCTGCCTGAGCACAGTGTTTCTGCCGTTGACTCAAGCGGAGAGATGATTTGTGGACAGTCCAGCGTGATGGTGATGGTGCTGTTGCAGATATGTAATGGGAAGGGGGCTCACCTCCAATTCAATCAGGTGGTGAACACCTGGAGGACAGATCCTGCCATGTATTTGAATGAGTCTTCTGTTGCTGCACAAAGTGAATCATTAGCAAAATGTTTTACAGTGGGAAAACAGGATTTCAGGGCTACCTACCACAGCGATAAATGTCAGCTTAAAGTTTATACAGTACAGTGCAACCTTTTAGTCTGTGGTCCTACTGAGCTGAGAAAATCCACTGGATGCAACCTTTAGAGGCATGGGGATCCTCAGCACCTTCCTAACTCCTCGAATCAGCGGCAGAAAATCCATATCCTCTTAAAGCCAAGGAGTCACATCAGATAATAGATATATGAAATCCATCTTGTTTCTGAACTCTGTCCTTTGTAGGAAACGGATCAATGGGAAAGCCTCTGCTTCAAATCGCCCACAGTGACACAGAAATCTGTTGAAAAAAAATTCAGTTGATTTTAGAAAACATGCAGCGATATCAGTGGGGCTCAGGTGGAACGTGTCAGGAGAGCTGCAGATTTGTGGGAATAAATGTTACTGAGAACATGATATCCTCTCATTTTGCACCTCCGGCTAAACAGGGCAGGATTCTGTCCACTGACCACAATTAGCAGGTATATTCAGTTGTGTGTGTGTGTGTGTGCGTGTGCGTATGCTTGTTTATGTCACAGGTCAAATTCCAGAAAGCCACTATTTTCCTTCTGTCTTTTCTTCTGTCATGGAAACACAAACATTATTAGATAGATAGATAGATAGATAGATAGATAGATAGATAGATAGATAGATAGATAGATAGATAGATAGATAGATAGATAGATAGATAGATAGATAGATAGATAGATAGATAGATAGATAGATAGATAGATAGATAGATAGATAGATAGATAGATAGATAGATAGATAGATAGATAGATAGATAGATAGATGGATTGATAGACAGCCATTAAAGCCTTTATATATTTTCTCTGTAGTTATTTCTGTTTGTCAATAGAGCTAAGGCCGTTATAGAAGCCAAAGTAAGCCCTATGACACTTGTTGTTTTTTCTACAAGCAACATCCATCCATCCATCCATTGTCTATACCACTTATCCTCTGTGGGTCGTGGCATTGTGCGAGAGGCTGACTACACACTGCACTACACCACAGGTTGCCAGCATGTATATCGGCGTATACATGGCAGGGCTGACCAACCCTTCACACTCACATCCACACCTATGGACAAACTAAAGTCTCTAATGAACCGAACCTCAGACTGCATGTTATTGGATGCTTGGATAGCTGGAGAAATCTCACACTGACACAGGGAGAGCATGCAAACTCCAGCCAAACACACTGCACCACCGTGCCACCGCCCTCACATCCATAGACAAATATAAAAGAAGCTCAAATCACACAGTGGACAGGACCCGGCCTGCAGCCTCTTCACTATGCCGCCATTAGTAAAGTGATACAGAAGTGAATCTGCTGCTGTTGAGCGTTTTCCCCCTCAGGCTACGAGTCTCCTAAACTCCATGTGATCTCCCTCACAACAACACAAATAAGGACTCACACATCACATCTGTCATCTATTGTACCTCTATCATCCTTTTTTTCGGACAGGAAGCCGCGCTATGAAATAATCCACTACTGCTGCACAATTTAACAACACAACAGTTGCTATGCTGATGCATTGTTGCGGAACATTCACCGGAACAGTTTGATCTGTAATCTATTGTGTTATTTTTCTTGCTACAATACAGTTGGCAGCCGGTGTGGGGGACCAGAGCTGCGTTTTCCTGCTCCGTCCGGTTCCGTTTACACGATCATATAATTGTCCTTGACCTTGAAAGGCCTGATAAAAAAAACAGTGGAGGAAATAGCCATGGAGATGAATGACTCACTAACCCTCAGTATCGGTTTGGATAAAACCATAAACACATTGAGCAGTGTTAATACTTCCTGGGTGTATTCACCACTCGCTTCACTAATGACGATTCAAGTCCCTCCATTCAAACAGCCATTTATTGTGAGATGCTCTTCTTCTGTCCACTCCATCCTTAAATGCTCATGAAGAGGTAACGTCCCAATTGAGGCCCCGAAAAAAACACGCCTTCAAATTAGGTACGGGGGGGTCAGAAATATGCTCATGTTCCTGAAAGGATTTAAACCGCTCCACGTACACATGTGGGAGTGGGCTTTTATTCCCTGCATGATAAGTGGAGTCGACAGAGTCATGTAGACGAGTGCCTGAGCGCCTGGTTGCTCTCTCTCTCTCTCTCTCTCTCTCTCGACGTGTCAGGTGCTGTGTTTGTGCAGCCTGTTGCTCGGCAACCCCTGCCAAACAGACTGGCGGATGAGGTTAATCTGTAAAGCAGCAGAAGTAGATGTTGTCATGAGGGTGTCTGTACAAGTGTGTGCATGTGTGTGTGTGTCTCTGTGTGTGGGTGGGGGGGTCTGCAAACAGGTACTACTGCTGCCCTCCATGGGGCTTAAGAAGTCGTTGCACCTTTCACACCCCCCACCACCTCCCATTTCTAATAAGACAATGACTGATTCTCAGATAAGAGCAGCGAGGCTCGTGATGATACAGGAGGAGGCATCAAAAGGTCAGAACATTGGGTTACATTTGTACCGGCTCGTGTTGAACAAGGTTCAGGCAAATTACTTCTGGAATAAACAGAACCACAGCTATCTCTGCCAAGACAAAGGTCAGATCATTGACTCGCCATCGCTCAGGAACCAATAAAGATTCATCCATTTACTCTGCAGCAATGTCTGTGTGAAGTATTACATCTAAATGCACACAAATGGATTTGTTCGGTACATTAAACTGAAGGAATTAAGATTTGTTGCACCATGACTCGATGCGTTTGGGGATCCTGACTGCAGAACTGGACTCCATCACCCTCGATCTTTCATAATTATAATACACTGACCTGGAATAGGGAGAATGGAGCCACTTCTCCTTCCTTGAAGAGGAAGCATGCATCCTGGTGATTTATAACTCTGGATGGATGTGGGCTGTTGTCGGAGCGTGTGCGTCGATGTGTTGATACCTGTCGTATAGGAGCAAATTATCGTGAGAGGGAATCGCTGGAACCCCTTTGATGAAAAATAACTGAAGAGTTTCAACCTGACCTTAAAAAAAAGTGACATTTCCCAGCTGAGGAGCTGGAACCCGTCCTCTACGATAAGGAGAGCGTCTTACTTAAATGTCACAGCACTGGACAGACTGGCTCTGATATTGTTGAGGAAGAACTATCTCTGTGGAATGTGTTTTTAACCAGTGCGTATAGGAAACTGCAATGCAATTTGCTGTGATAACTCATTAAGCCCTATAATGTCCCGCTAGTAATTAAACCATCACATTTAGCAGGAAGTGATTCGGCGGCGTATAACTCTCGCCTATGCTCTTTGACAAACACAGTATGCTTTGATTGTAATTTACTTTTCACTCTGCCCTGAAGTTACAGGAGAATAATGGGCCTGAAAATAGCTAGTTAACCTTGTGTCGGCTGATACATAAAAGGAAAACACACAAGTTCTCACAGCGCGGGCGAAATATACCTGAACCTCCCTCCTCTGAGAGGGAGCAAAGGGATGTCAAGGTGGGAATTGTTCCACTAAGTGATTTTATTAAGTGTAACACCCGCTGTGAGCCCAATCTGCCACACAAGGATTGTTTGACACAAATTATACATAATTCCCTCAAGCACGACAAAACATCTCGAACCCACACATATAATGTATATGGTTCAACGGCACGGCGCTGTGCCATAAAGGCAACAAACGGCTGAGCGGTATTGAAGAGATATCTTTTCGTGAGTGTTATTGTTGAGTGGGAGGTGAGACGAGTGATGGAACAATTGACAGTCACATTTTTTTATTGTGT
The DNA here is from genome assembly GCA_038501795.1 of Pseudopleuronectes americanus. Classification (NCBI taxonomy): domain Eukaryota; kingdom Metazoa; phylum Chordata; class Actinopteri; order Pleuronectiformes; family Pleuronectidae; genus Pseudopleuronectes; species Pseudopleuronectes americanus. The sequence goes on from CM076735.1 coordinate 11,909,426, forward strand.
TTGAAGAATGCATATTAAAATTGTTCACTTGTTGATTGGTTCAAATGAAAGACTGTATCTATTAAAGAAAATTGAAAGGTAGATTGATGGTTTGCGTAATTTTCTCTGTCTGTGTTTATAGTGTCAATGGGTATGGGTTCTATAAAATGTCCAAAAATAACAAACAGTTCCCCAAATCTGTCTATTAAGCTATTGCCACACAAATTTGATCAACTAATGAATGTATAGATTTTTGACATCAACACCCAACAGCAAAGATTTCTATTATTGATTAGGCATTTATCAGAATGGAAAGGCAACAACAACTGAAATGGAGGAGTTATTGTCAGTAATTGTAGAATATGTGATCGTATATAAGCATTTTTGTTGTAATCATAGTCCACGGTCCACAATCCACCATCTCTCTGCACTGTCTCCCCGTGTCTCACCCACTTCTTCATCGCCCATGGCCTCGGGGAGCGGTTGGCTTTCTGAACGCTCTTCCCCCTTTATGAACACACATTGATTGGCTCCCCCTCACCCCCTAACCCCTTCTCCTGAAAAGCAAAGCAGTATGGGATGCCAGCAGCCGGTCTCTTTCTGCTGGTGCTGCTCAAAAGAAAAAACAAAAAAAGAAAAGAGGGGAAAAAGCGAGAGGAGGAAATCATCAGGAGGCCTCAGCACAAACCTGTCGAGGTATGTCTGTGCTCTTTCTGTCTGCCTCTCCTGCTGTAATGAGAATCAATGAGGTTTAACACGTTTCCCCCCGTGCAGCAGTCATCTCCTCTGTTTGCAGAGTCCTGTCCTCCTCCTCCTCATTGCCCTGCTGATTCCCTCCATCCATTGCAATCTTATTTGTCGACCGGATTCCGCGTTGGTCAACAGGCCACACAATCCCACAACACAACGGGCAATAACATAAGTGCTCAATGAAAGGACGCACAGGATCCAGAGGGGTATTGTTAAAATAAAACCCAACTGAAGATAAACACAGATCTTGAACCCGACACTGTGGAAGGTTGAACTCCAACACTTTCCACCCTCCATATTTTCGGACTTGCCACGGAGCGGCAGGAGCTCTCTGTCCACAGCGGAGTGGAGTGTTTCACGGTGCACACATTTGGACTGGAAGACGGCCAGTGGTTGGTCGGCTGCAGAGGATGTGGGCTGTTCTCTGGAGCCTGGCGGTTGTTCATTCATAAACCAGGTGGAAACTGTAAATGAAAACACAGACATCTCCCTGCCCACACTCCTCAAAGATCACATTGTGCGGATTTTTATATAAGGAGCAGCAGGAGGCGCGGGGGTCCGACACCGGCAATGTATGTTATAATCCTCTGAAAGGGTTTATATACAGTGCACGTGGCAAATATAATCCTCACGCAGACATTAGGAGAAGATAAACATATGGGAGGAAATGTATGAATATTTACTCCGTTCATTTTATAGTATTTATATAATGAAAGTTTCCCATAATTTAACATAACTAGACATGGTGTAAAATGAAACTGGCTCTTACAGTTCATTCATCTTCATGAGAGGAATCTGGCAAAGGACCTAGACTACTGGACAATATGAGCTTTTATGGGGTGTAACACCAAGTAAATCCTTCTAATGAAATGTGCTCACGCTGACAGCAATGTCAATATGCTTTGAGAAAGGTTATCATCAACCCTGTTTCCTTAAATATTACATGAATATACAGTATCCTACATTTGAGATGCAAAAAAAACGAGGAATGATTTAAAAATATATAAACATTACAGATGTGATTTACACGTTCTCTTTTTTACGAGGACAGCAATCTTTACCCTCCTTGCCTTAACAAGCGATTTGACTTGTGCAGTCCTGCCTGAGCTGCCACAAGCAAGTTCGGGGCAAATGAAATACTGTGTTAACAGTGATGCTTCTGCAGATAAGCTCAGTATGATCCTTTTACGACTCTGCAGATTTGTGCCTTGAAAATATTTCCTTGTTATCTTGGTAATCCATTACATTTCTTTCAAACAAGTCAGCACATATTGTGTAAACACATACACACACAGGTTTGCACAGGCTAACCAAAACATTATCCCCCAACCTCAACCATGACCGATTCATACCAAACCCTAACCTCAACCTAACCAGAATTCAGATCTCACCAGTATCCTCAACGACGCCTTCAGAAATTATGCTTTGCCTACTTATGATCGAACTGTGGTCCCCGTTAAGTCCACTGGTCCTGACAAGGGCAACATTTATGTTGTCAAGGTCCTAAAGAGGTAACAAAAACATGTACACACAGTGTGTTGGTGTTAGTGTGTAGTTAGGGTCTTTATTATCCACAAGATGCACATTTGCCTTTGGCTTCACCTCCCAAAAACAAAACCAAGCCAATCAAGGCATAACCAACCTGAACAAGACATCAACAATAACAACGTGTAAAAGACACAGATGGGGACATTAAAATATGATTCAATATGAAGAGTGCTGGATGCAGAGTTAGTGAGAGAGACATAAATAAACTGTGCATTCAACATTCTACAGTCATTTGGCAGTGGCTGCTTTTGGTGGATTAGAATTGCCTGTAGCCATGTTTTCAGAACATGAACAAATAAGTCCTGAACAGAATGTCCTGAATTATCAGTGTCTCTGGCTGAATCAGCAGCTTTCTGCATTGGAGCACAACACAACATATAAATCATGGTTGAACCCTTACATGATGTGGTAACTCAGTGCAGGTGGTTGCGTGGATATATTATCTTCAGAACCTGTGTTTATATGAACCTACTCAAACAGAGCAAAGCAATCTGAACCAGCAACAGACTGAACTTAATGAGGATCAGAGAGTGAAGGAAACCAGAAACAGCTTTGCTACGATGCTATGATCAGTGATACAATCCTTTCAAGTTCAATTTTCTTTTAAAGTGGAGCGCAGTGAAACAAGATGTAACACAACATTAATATTCATCATCTTATGAAAGGTGTTCTTGCTAACGTGTCAGAAAACATATGCTTACTTACAGATTCAGAAGATAAGAGCCATGTAGGCAGATGGATAGGTAGATAGATAGATAGATAGATAGATAGATAGATAGATAGATAGATAGATAGATAGATAGATAGATAGATAGATAGATAGATAGATAGATAGATAGATAGATAGATAGATAGATAGATAGATAGATAGATAGATAGATAGATAGATAGATAGATAGATAGATAGATAGATAGATAGATAGATAGATAGATAGATAGATAGATAGATAGATAGTTGTTTTGTGATTGTTACAATATGTGTGTGTCCTCATTGTGTATGTCAGTCTTGTATTCACTGCTGAACAACCCTTTGCATATCATATGTAATAAAAGGTCCCTGGCAGTATGTTTTCACTCTGTCTCCTTGACCCAGTTGTGATAAGGAAAATTCTCCTCTATATTTGGATCAGTGAGTCTGTCCTGCGCTGGCGTACATCGTCTCGAGACACACGTCACATCATCATCTCCAGAGAGAGAGAGAGAGAGAGAGAGAGAGAGAGAGAGAGAGAGAGAGAGAGAGAGAGAGAGAGAGAGAGAGAGAGAGAGAGAGAGAGAGGGTGGCACCGCTGTGATCACAGGTCTGACAGGTCGACTCCTTTTAAAAAACATCCCAGTAGAACGACAGGGAAGGAGGATGTTGCATCGTGGAATATTATGTCGAAAGTTTGGCTGGATTGTCATTTTTTGTATACATCAGACGCCTTAATCAGAATGTGAGACAATGCTGACCCTGAACTTCAACTGTTATACTCGAGTCGTTCGGTGGCTCACATATTTAACCACACAGGAAATTTATCAACAGAATAGATCCTGGGGCTGAGTGGGACAAGCTTAAGTGGCCTGAGACAAATTGGTGATTGAGAGCTATTTTTAGCTGTTTAATAGGCGACGATTTAAAAAAATTAGCACTCCATTAACAAAAAGGTATTAAATATAGATCCAAACAACTCAATCTTACATATTATGCTGTAAATTGTCTATTAATACAATTTTAGCATTGCTGAAATAAGATATTGCTGAATAGTGCAGATTAAATATCAGAGGCTAACTACCTAAATTTTTTTTTCATTTTTGACAATAAATTGAGGACTTTAACACAATTGTTGATGAATCTTCTGTGGACAAATAAATAGATTAGGCATTTTATTGATTTCTACATATGCTGCATAATGAAATATAACATTTACTGAAGGAAAAGAAAAGAACTGTTACAAAAATGTTAACCCTCAGTTTTAGGAGCGGTTTAATGTTTTTGATTTGCTGCAGACCTTAAAGTAAATAATATATCTATAGCTGGCTTTAGTTAAACCAAATTGGTTTCAGTGGTTTTGATGGAATTTGTTTCCTTGTAGCACCCATATCTAAGCTGTTTGTGTTTATGCACCTTGCAACAATCACCTACCTAAAACAACAGGGCTTTATTGTAATGAGCAGCTCAATAAAATTGATGGGGTTTTGTGTATCCTGGAATCAGAAGTTTGCTCCTGCATCCCGATGCGATTGCTGTGGATCACAATCACCTAAAAAGGAAAAACAAATTCCAATCTCCGTCAGTGGGAAATGCTCACATTAGCCAATTCGGGGATGGCTTACAAGGCTGGAACAGGCTGAAATCAATGCTTCCTGTCACCTTTTAGCAGGACAAATGACGCCTATTGTTCCAGCCCATCCCTCCCCCTAACTTAGACAGCTGGGGTAGAGGCACAGGCCAGAGAGCATGGGGGCTCTCAGGGGTCCAAACACACATACACAAACACACACACACACACACAACACCAGCAGTGTGTCAGTAGTGTGGTGGCTTGTGAAACAGCTTCTGATCCCAATCTTGGAGAGTCAATCACAGCATGCAGGGTGGTGTGTTTGTAACTTTTGATGCTTCCAAACAGGTCACGGTGGCAGGTCAGCGTGTGTGTGTGGGGATGCTGCTTGGCTCACTCGTGGCCCCTTGACATGAGCTCTCAGCCAAGTCTGCTGCTGCCTCTAGTGCTGCCTCTGCTGCTGCCTCTGTTGCTGCTGCCTCTGCTGCTGCTGCTGCCTCTGTTGCTGCTGCTGCTCTCAAACATGTCTTTGTTATTCAGAGCTTTCCATCACACAGCGGCGACCTGCAAAACACGGAGGGTGGAGCCGGCTCTGAGGAGCATCCTGGGACCGTGTGCGCCTGCGTGCGTTTGTTGCAGTTTAGGCAGTTTATAGCTATTATGCTATTAAGAGCCTTATTTTCATATAAATATATATTCTCATGATATTGAGACAGATTTAGCAAATGTTGACTATGCTAATTACATTGTGAATATTAATTATTATTATTATCAGTAATTCAAATGTTGCCTGCTGCTATTATTATTATTATGATTATTAAAGAAGATGATGAATGTCATTGTTACAATGGTTATTTTACATTTTGTGGTTATTATTATGTCCTTACTTTATCTTTTGCATTCATGTATTACTTATTATATGCACCTAAAGGTATGCAGTATTGTTTTATTTGATGAAAAATACCCAATTATTGTGTATTTTTAACTATACTTATTTTCTATCATTTCAATATTTGTATTATTGTTATTATTGTCTTTTAAAATTTTGTTCTATATGCACCTACATGTCTACAGTATATATAGTATTGATTTCCTAAATATAAAAAATATATATCTCATTAATATCATTATTATTAGTATCATTATTGTTGTTGTTGTTGTTATTATAATTAGTATTATTGCAGATGATGAATACTAGTTTCCCATAATTGGCCTTTTAAGTACAGATTCGATTTCATTTCAAATGCCAATAAACAACAATTAGCTATAAGCTGTTTCTCTAATGAGCCTCAATCAATGAATACAACAAATTCGCAGAATGCTCAGCTCCCACTGAAACATGTGGAGCTCCATGTTAATAATATGTGTTACCTATTGTTTGATACACAGATGCATGTATGACCACAGTGTCTGGAGCAGATGGCCGCTGAGCCGGAGCAGGAGCCGGAGCTGCGGGCACCGGGGACCAGGGATCGTCCCGGCTCCGCTCCGCTCCGGGCTCTCCGGCTCTCCCGCTCTCTCCCCCCTCCGCCGCCGCTCCGCCTCCGCCCGGAACTCCGCGACACGTTTTGCGAGCAGCCGCGGAGCACGGGTCCCTCCGGTAATAGAATAGCCGATGAAATTTGACACTTCAACTTACTGCGACTCTATTCACCGACTCAGCCGCTGACGTGCAGCCCATTCCCGGTCAGTGGCCGTGAGGGGGGAGCGAGATTTAACCGACGCGCGAGGCGAACACTAACCGAGGACTTTCTCCGCGTGAGGAACCGGTGAGTAGCTGCAAACTTAACCGTCGCCCGCTCCCGGTCCCCGCTGCCACCGCTGCGAGGCTCCTCGGGCTCTTGCTGGAGGTTTTTTGTTTGTGTTGTTTGTGTGTTTGTTTCCACTTTGCCTGAGATTGTTTCTCGGTATATTTGAGCGGCCGCTGGAAGAGGCAGCGGGGAGCGGGGAGCGGGTCGGAGCTCGCACCGACCGACCAGCGAGCGAGCGAGCGGGCAGGCAGGCGGGCAGGCGGAGGTTTGTTACCCAGCGTCAGGGTCGAACCGGCGGGGCTGCTGCCGCCGCCGCGGAGGAGCAGGTTGTGCATTTCGCTGGGAACAGATGCTGCGTTGATCTCTCCAGCGTCGGCGCTTGTGTGCGTTTTGCAGGATGAACCATGCCTGCGTGTTTCTGTGCATGTGTCTGAGCGTGTGTGTGTGTGTGTTTAATCCTCTGGCGTGCACATGGTTGTGTGTCCGGTGTGTCTGCAGAACAACTGTGCATCTGCATCCACCACCGCAGCGCGCTCACCCTCCATTCACATCCCTGCTGAAACGTGTGTTTTGTGAACTTCACCACCAGCACATGTGCACACAGCATCACACACACCCATGGAGCTGGAGTAGCGATGCTGCTGCTGCTGCTGCTGTGGGTCACTCCTGCTCTGGTAAAGTTGACTCCCCCATAAATTCCTGCTGTCTGAACATTATGGAGCCAGTTGGGGATGGGGACCTCAGATATTGAGCTCCTTTCTCTACATCTGTGCAGGAAGCAGAGCCAAGTGGAAAAAAAAAGTAACCCTGCTTGCCTGATCTGCTTCCTAACCATTGTCACGAACAGAGAGGGAGGGAGAGAGAGAGAGAGAGGGGGGTGTTTCTCCCATATGTGCATGCACTTCATTTCTGTGAATCGAACATTTGGGAGCATTGAGCATGCACACCAGCGTGCAGATGTTTCTTGTCTCGTTCTGGTGAGATGTCAGGGAGAGCTCCCTCCTGCTTCTGTTATGTTGCTGAGAAAAGTTCACCTTCCTCGTGTTCTCCTTCAGCATCATCCTCCCGATCATCAGAATCTGGACCCAGCTGCTGAAGCTCCAGGAGAAACTCGTGTGGCGATAGCAGCTATATTGAGCAGGCCGGGTTTGCTTGTTTACATTTCTGTCATATAATCCAGGGGTCTGGTTTGGTTTAATAGCCGCCGCAGCCTCCAGACGTCTGAGCTGACGGGGCTCTCACATCCACTGGATTTAAAAACTTTCACGCGCAGAACGGGAGATTCGGTCAAGCGAGGGGGCTGCCATCTTTACTCTCAGGCTCCCCCCTGGATTGCACGAGTGTTTAAAAGCGGATCCAGCCCTTCAAACTTCCAGTGGCTTCACAGACGAGGATGGTGTCAGACAGAGGAGGAGGTTTTCCGTCCCGTCCCCTCCCCTCCCAGTCACCCCATCGCAGAGGGGCCCCAGGTTGGGCTCCTGAATAACCATGGGGCAGACCCCACCAGGCTGACCTTCTTCTATTCAAGTCGAGGATGTTGAAACACCAGCCGTCAAACAAAAGACACATTGAAACAGAGATCTGCAACTCAGCACGTGTGTCTGGGGGCTGAAGTAGACCATTTATTAACTCTGGGCTTCCTACTGACCAGTGAAAGGAGTCAGCAGATAGTGGGGCAGGACAAAGCTGTAAAAAGGACTTTCAGATGCTTCTCTCTCACAAAACCTCAACAACAATACAGAAAATGAAGATTTGTATCCAAAATATTAGTTCACACACATCTTTGAAACATAAAACCCGGAAGTAAACATTTATTTACTTGTCCTGGGTCTGTGCATCACTTTGGATTGACAATGGCGACACATTTTTGAAATGCAGCGTCGGGTGGGAGTTTTCTCTCCAGCCTTTCCACCCACCTGACAAAGTGAGAGTAAAGGCAGAAGCTGGAAATGACTGTGCCACATGGGAAATTATTCAACTCTCAGATCAGAGAGGACACACAAGAGGCCTCATTACCTCCAGACGCACACTGCCGGCCCGGTCTGAGCGGGGGCCGCGAGCCGGTGTGCGTCTCCACTGGCCAGGTTGTGTGTGTCTCTGCTCCTTTTTGTCCGAGAACAATCCTGAGACATGTGTGGTGTCCTTTTACACCTGATAGTACGGGAGAAACACACATTCCCAAAGGTTTGCTGACCCCGAGCCTCGTTCAGTTTGTCCCAACAGTGTGAGTGTAAGCAGCAGGTAAACAGGGCTGTTGGATAATGTCATAATGTTATTGATTCGACTTGGATATCCCAGTTGCGGCGAGCAGCTCCCGTGTACCGAGAGCTCTCTTAAGCTCACTAACAGGAAAAAGGTTGAGCGGGCGAGTCGACTGCTCTTCCTCCGCGGTCAGAGCCTGTGGGAGGCTTGTGTAGGTTTCGCTCAAGGTCCTTTTTCTGTGTTGTCTTTGCCCGACAGATAAACTCCTGGGATGAATCACCGCACTGGTATGGCTATTTTCAATGAGTAAAGGGGGAAACGACACGGGGGCCATGCGGGCGAGCTCCGGGTGCATAAAGTGTGTCACTGGGCTGTTGTAGCCTCTTAATCGTGCAGGTTTACTTTGGTGTCAAACAGCGCTTCATTTTTATTCATCCTGTTATGATGCTTGTGAGCAATTATAACACTGTTAATGTTTATTTTGATTTCTGTGTTGAATATACATTTATTCCAACACTTAGATTACTTTTAGTGCTACTTTACACCAACTTCAGAGAAACACCCTATGATCATTTTATAAAATAAGTTGTGTTTATAGATTAAACAAGACTTTTCAAACTTTGACTTGTGAAAAAACAGGAAATCCCTTTTAACGTCTTATCAATTATCAAACATAATCAAGAAAAAAGTGGAGAATTTCAAAAAAGCCTTTTTGGCTCCTTCACAGTTCAAGTTGATGATCGTGCCGGTCCACTTGACTCTGTAGTGATTGCCACTTGTGACAATATCTAAGTGTACTTGTAACCCTTTTTCGATTCTCAACATCACAAGAAGGTCAGAAACTTTACTTTACAAGTTGCAGCGTTGTGTCAAACATAACACTGAGGAGAACACACGTCTATAAAGTGCAGCACTCATACATATTTGTAAATTCCTAAATAACATCAGACGTACACGTAGGTCACCACAGGGGAAATAAAAGACACATCAAGAATCCTCATGATAGAGAAATATAACGTAAATAACTAACTGTACATTAAAGTGGCCGCTGACATGTGAATGAAAGCTGTTACTCTGAAAAAGGAGCAAAAACACCCCCCTCCCCCCCCAGCATGTGCACAAAAGGTCCTCATGTTTTATTAAATTTGGCAAGTGAACCATTGATGGTGCATCAATTCCCCCCACCCCCCCCCCTCCATTTTAACCAAGTAAATATGTCCTTCATCCATGAGGAATAAGGAATGAGTGTAAAATCAGACACCTGATTAATAAGGTCACAAAGTCTGCCTTTTATGTTGGAAGCAGCGGAGTGGGAGGGGCTTTTCTTCCACGTCAGGTCAAAGGTTACCTTGTAGTTTCACTGATCACTGTTTCTCATACATTGGTAGATTCTGCTGCCAATACGACTGTTTTTGACCTATGATGTGATATTTGGTATCAGTTTAATTCCGGTAAGGCGCCCAAACATTCCTTTCACCTCTCTGAATAACAAAATAGGAGAATCTGTGTTATGCTGCATTCCTCATGTGTGTGTTTGTGGTGATTTGTGACGCTCCACCTCGGTGACACCGAGCTGCAGCAACGCAGCCTGGGCAGAAGTCCACGGAGCATTTTTGAAATATTTTCTATGATCGGGAAAAAAAGGTTTGACCCTACCTATCGGCTTAACTGTTGACTGTTAATATGAAGCTTCTATTTTCACAACACGGCTCAGGGAAAGGGAATCTGTGTGCGTGTGTGTGTCTGTGTTCTTGCAGGAGGGAAGATACACAGCCCAGTGAGGGATGGGAGAGGTGCTGGGAGTGACGCCAGACCACACATCATTTAATCATGTTAGATTGTGCAACCACTTTGTGCATTTTTTTTCAGTTGCGTTGTTGCTGCACAAACTGTGCCCGTGAAGAGGGCTTGATGGCCGGGGGAAGCCGGGACGACAGTTTTAATGGAGATTTTTTTTCCCCTTCAAATTGTGGATTAGATTCAGTTTTACGACCATAATATGACAATAAAAGTCAGATTTGAGCTTCGCCTGCACCTTGCAGTATGTGCGGAGAAATCTGAAGCAATAACATTAGCGACCACTTAAAAGTTGAGTGTGTGGAAGGATGGCCATTGTGCATATTAGCATTGGATTTGAACGTGTCCTTTTGGCTTAATCCCACTGTTGACTCGCCTGCTAAGTAGTGAGCATGTTATTTTTGCTCTTTTTAGGGAGCCCCTCTCTGCATAATCTCACTTAATCTAATCCATCCCGCTTTATAATAGACTGGGAATGATGTGACTTTATAGAAAAAGCTTTAGCGTAGATCCATACTAAACAGACTGGTGTGCCGCTCGCTTTCCCCAACCCCTCTGGCAAAGCTCTTGTGAAAATGCAAGTGACCTCTGCGCCCCTTGTTAGTCTGAACAATAGGCCGGCCTCCTGTTACAGCTGCAGCCGTGCTGGAGGGGAAGTTAGCCGGAACACAAACTACACATCTTGTGATTAATGGGCCTAAATACTATATTTCTGAATTGTTCCCATGCCTGCTTGGCACACAAGGAAAATCCCCCCCTGTATTTTTTTTTAAATATCATTTGTGTGCAGGATTTCTGCAGATTATTGTCTCAAATAGTCGATTATTTGTTTTGTCTATAACACATCTAAAAATAGTGGGAAAAGCCCATTTTGATTCACCTCATCCCCAAGTGGCGTCTTCATCAATCTTAAAACTAAATATATTCAGTTTATGATAATGGACGACAAAGAAAATCCCCAACTCGTTACATCTAAGAAGCGGACATTTCCTTAAAAATCACTTAAATAATCGACTGATTCACAATCAGCTGCCGATTCATTTTCTGCAGATTCATTAATCAATTAATTAACTAATTGGTTCCTCAATTAGTGAAGCTCTGGCAGAGTTTGTTGATAGAGCTCAAAGTGACAGGTGACTTGTAGATACGGACGGCATGAAAGCTAAAAACCACATCCTTAAACTCCTCCAAAAAAAATCTGATCACATTGAACATTGATTAATTGTTCATTACTTACAAACTATTTCAAATATTCTATCATTTCACTGTCGATCTGAATGTCTTTGGCCTTTGAATTATTGATCGGGCATTGATTGAATTTGTTTTTGGATTGTTATTCGCGGTGTTAACATCCACTGCTGCTGTGTGTGCACGACGTGTGAAATTGAAGTCCTGTCACTGAAGATAAAATGCAATTAAGAATCTTCTTGAATATTGCAGTTCACATGTCTTGTGGTCGTGAGCAGCGTTAGAGTCGAACGGGCGAGTTAGCGAGCTACACGATAGCTGCGAGATATAATTAGAGCTTTTGAGGCCCCCAGCAATCGCAGGCTCATGCATGTTGAATGTGACATGCTGTGAAAAACATACGCAGATGATGTCACAGCGCAGCTCTGCAGTGTTAAGTGTAAATGAAAGGCTCTGAATCATGGATAACATCTGGCTTCTGCAAAGTCTCAGCTTCTATAAATTAAACAGGGTCCGACCAAGGAATCCTGAAGTGTTGTCAAACGGTGCAGCAGGAGATACGCGTTTCCCTCTTAGATTTCAGGGCAGACGGAGAATCTGGCAGCTGCTCTAGAAAATCAGAAAATGTCCCGAGAGGTGTAATGTCACAATAAATAAAAATATTTAAAAAGAAAAGGGCGTGTAAAAGACTGAGCGGCTCGGCTGAAGTATCACAGTGTCGATGGTGCGTCCTGGAGGGATGTCTTTATATTTTTTAGGAGAGAGATCCACACCTCTGATGAGTAATGAAGGTGATTCTGAGCAAGTGGTGGAATTACATTAAGTGTGATTTACAAATACACTGGGATGGTCCTTCCCCCCCGTTCTCTCAAAGAAAAGGTCTGAGGGTAATCTCTCTCTCTCCCCTCAGATACCCCGGCCTTTTTAGTTTTTACCCTCCCTTGTCACTCTCTCACCCCTAGACACCAACGTTAGACACTTTCAAGTTTGTTATCAAGATGTAAAACACGAGGAGGTGAAACCCCTGACATGAAGCGTGCCGTTTGTCATTCCTCTGATGCTGCACTTTGTCACACCAGAGGTTGTTTAGATATTGTTTTGCATTTCACCTGCTTTCCTTTGCATATGTGGAGAAGCCCGAGCTGACCCATGGTAAAGAGGGCATGCTGGGTGTTCGCCCAGGACTCACACCTCTGTGTCGGAGGCTTCAACCGAAACACTGCTGCTTGACTTTAAATGGGGAGACGTCATGCGTCGTAGAGCAGCATTGTGGTTCGTTTGTGTTGTGTTGTGTACAGCCAATGAAATCATGTTTAAATCGACACTCAAGTGAGGCACCCGCCAATCAAATCACGATAATACGCTTGTGGATTTTATTTCCTGTGTGATTCTCTTAAGCATTGTAATGGTAGCAGGTTAGCATGGCATGCTAACATGAAAGCCAGCTATGTTGGATGTTGATAACACAAAGCATATGTGGGATTCCAATCCAGGCTTTGATTTTGAGTGATAGCTCATTTGTTTAAAATAACTTTTTATTAATTGCGTCCTTTTACAGCATTCAGCTTTTTTTACTTCTGTTTTTATATGAATGATTATTCACTTGCTTTGAGTTTTGCACAGTTCAGGTCTATAAAAAAACTAATCTTCATGAAGATGCCACCCTGGACTCTGGGGATTGCTGCCATTTGCCAGTTAGTACATTAGATTCCGGGCGACATGCAGCCAGCTGTGTTGTTACAATTGGTGAAATATCTCTTTCTCAACTCTGACACTCCGGGGAACAAATACAAAGCTCACTCTAGAACTGTGACGAGAGCTGTAACACAGAAAGCAAAAATCCCAGCTCTCCTCTAAACAACAGCACTGGTTAATTTCAAGGAAAGCTCCAGGATCCTGTTGTTTCTACAGCAGCTTCTGGTTTGGCAAAACACGAGCAAGGATTACATGACTGCAAACTAATGATTACTTTTATAGTCTATCATCTGCTACTCGATTACATCATTGAAGAACCTCGTCTGTGAAATGTCACAAGTTCTCCGAGCCCGAGGTGATAACTCCACATTGCGGGTTTTGTCCGCATCTAAAAATATCAAAGATGACATAACGGAGCTGGAGCCGACCTCTCATGTGTTGATGAAGTCTGGTTTTTCCAACGGAGCTTAAACAGTTAAGCTTATTTCATCTGAATCGGTTTCTTTCGGGTCAGGTATTTTCCCTCCACCGGTTGGTTCGAGCAGGACGACTGCTGTAACCGATGATGACTAGCAGACAGCAGCGACACCACACCCAGCGCCTGTGTGTCAGCTTACACTGTACCCTCATTCTAACACGGTGTCTGTGTGCGGTCGGTTACCCAGGTGCAAGGCATGCATCATAGAGCCGAGCTGATACACTGACGTGACAGCTGTGGGCAGTGAAAGGAGAACACAAGAGAGGTCTCGGCACTGAGAGCGGTGGAATAGATTAACCCTCGGCGTCCGACCGATTCGTCTTGGATCAGAACTTCCACCCTTACTCTTCCGCTGCATACTTTTTCCGGTGATAGAAATGTTTTTTTGTCCATTCTCGATAATGTCCGGAATTCCACTTTGGGTTAGAACCTCAGGTCTTGCTTATATTTGTCATGTTTTCACCTCTATTCATTGGTTTGGCTGTTTGTTTATCCGCAGGATTACGCAAAAAAAAACCTGAATTGATTTCCATGAAACTGGTGAAAAGATGGGACATATAAAATAACCAATTAAATTTGGTGCTGATAAAGATAAAGGGGCAGATTCCTTTGCTCTTTTCTTTATCATTGAGAGATGGGGCATTTTTTGGACGTCTTCACCAATTGTTCCAGGGACAGTATCTTGAAGTAGATATTTCATGGTGCAGTTTTGCCAAAAAGTAAATAAATACAGACTTCCTGTTTAGATCACCCAAAGCATGATGGGAGCTGTAGTGGCCAAAATGAGCATATATGCTTTAAAAATGGAAATAACAACAGAACAATCGAAATGAATGATTAAAAAACCCTTGAAAATCCAATATTACAAATAGTACACGTCATAGAACTTCCAATCAACGTGACTCGTAAGTGTCTAACGAGTCATTTAAACCCTATTGAGATGTCAAATAAGGACATTTCTGAGCTGCCTAACTTATTCTGAACACACCATAAGACACCTCCAGGAACAAAATACAATGCCAAGCACACATAATCCTGGAAATTAAACAGGCAAGTGTTGAAAAGATTAATAACTTGGCGCTGGTGAATGTTTCTCTGAATGACCTGGGAAATGGGGACATGAAATATGCGGTTGTGTATCTGCACAGCATGCAAGTGTCCAAAAATATGGCTGGTAGCCACGTGCGCCGCTATCCCAGTGGCGACTTTAAATAACTCTTCTGTAAACACATCCTGTCTGTTTCCTTATTTCCCCTCGTCCGTTCGCTGGCGGGTCGCGTCCCACTTTGGGGAAACAAACTGTTGCCTTAGCAGAGACAGCTAAAATAGTTCCACACACTAATAGCAGCAGCAACAACAACAACAACTACTAGTGCTGATGATGCTAATTAATTGGGCAGCGTTATCTGGATGTAAACACGCAGAGGGAGACATGCAGACACACTTCACACTCCTATTTATAGGGGCAGATTGCATAAGCTCTTTTCTAACAACAGGGTGTTCTCATTTTGTCAGTATCAAGCAGGGAAAAGCTGTAACTCGCCACATTATTTTTATACACACTGCACACTTGCACCCCTACTCCTTCTTGGCAAACCGTGTGTGGCCCAACGGGCTCGGTGGCTTACAAAAAATGTCGACGGCAGACGCTATTTTTGACCATCTGCTCTAAAAGCAGGGCATGTTTGAGTCACAGTCGCCGTGGTGCGAGGCTGTGCCCGTGATGGTCCTGGCGTGTGGAGAGAGAGAGAGAGAGAGAGGGAGGGAGAGGGAGAGGGTGATGGCTCACCCGAGGGCCCAGCATCCTTCGTGTCACCACGTGCGGCTGGTTTCACTAATGTGTGTTACATTAGCATGAAGGCTGATGGAGGTCTGGGGGTTGTGGGGGTGGGGGGGGCGAGGGGGGACATGGGCAGATCCTCCACATCTTGGACGAAGAACAAGAGAGAAAATATCCCTGTGCTTGACTCATGGTGTAAACATCGTCAGAGAGATGAAATAGTCTGAGGTCAGAAATGTCTCAACAACAAAAGTGTCTGTGCCTCACTCCATCTCTCTCTCTTCTCTCTCTCTCTCTCTCTCTCTCTCTCTCTTCTCTCTCTCTCTCTCTCTCTCTCTCTCTCTCTCTCTCTCTCTCTCTCTCTCTCTCTCTCTCTCTCTCTCTCTCTCTCTCTCTCTCTCTCTCTCTCTCTCTCTCTCTTGTGTGTGTGTTATTTGTGAGGTAGGAATGTGAAACCTAATCTGGGTTGGCTGGGGGGTGGTGGTATAGTGGGTCTCTTTAGAAGAATTACCCCTATGTGTTGCCACTTCTCGCATAGTTTATGACTTTGCTCGGGACAAAGACTCTCGCCGCTCCACAACTTTCGAAACATCTTTCATATTTTCACTTATTTTTTTTTCCGATGTATAGTCATTAACAAAAATCTGCGAGTGCACTAAATCAATATTAACCAGTTTTCGTCCATGTAGTATATTTTTTCTTCCTGATTTTATTAAACAAACATAAACACAATAAACACATTTTATAGGATCCATTCAATTCTGCAAGTTGTGGTACTCTACTTACACCAAAAGAAAAAGTGTTTTTTATGACACAACTTTGGAGCAATTTCAGTATTGTCAAACCTTTAAATTGCTAATATATTATATTTAAAGGCTCCATCCTCCAAACGTAGCTCTAATCTTTGCTTACAGCTGTTTTCTTTAAGAATCAACCATCACAGTTGCTCTGGGGTTTGGCTTGACCTTTGGTGTCTGAGGTCAAATGTCACTTCTTGGTTTTTATAAACAAGAATCACCTTAAATTCAGAAAACACACCTGTTACAGAGACCTTACTACTTCACACACTGATAGGTCCCTGATGTGTTGCTTTTCTTTTTATTTATTATATACTTTATACTTTTTGGGGGGCATCAGCTGATCTTGAGGAGAAAATCGAAAGAGCGAATCAACGGAGGCCTTGTGTCCTGAGTCGTCTTTGTGCGGCGGCGACAGACACTTCCTTAAGAGGAGGGAGGTGGAGAAGATGGTGTGAGCTGTAATTATATTTATGTTGCGCCCCATTCAATCTGTCACAGTAAATTTTGCCTGACTTGTCATATTGCAAATCATTACAGCGGATTAAATGCCGGTTATGAACTCAAAGGGCCGGGGAGAAGGCTTCCCTTTTGAACGTTGTAGTTGTGTGTTTTTTTGACGAACTGGAGTTGTGATGATATTAGCCCGTACAGCGTTTCCTGGATGTTTTCAATAAATTTTAATTGGGATGAGAAACGGGTAATGTCACTGGCGTTGGCTTTGAAGGAAAACCCCCTTTTCAAAGGAGCGGGCAGCCTTCCAAGACTGGAAGAATGCCTGTGAAAGCCTTCATGTCCCGCAAGCCGTCCTCCACCTTTTGTTTTCTCGCTTGTCGGGGATCAAACGCGGGCGATGAGCAGCGATGGAAAAGTTTCTGGCGACTGGCTTCTTTAAAAAAAAAGAAAAGAAAAAAGAAATCCCTTTGAATCATCTCAATCAGCTGCCCGGTGCTGAAGCAGGAGAGGCTGGCGGTGGCTGATGAAAACGGGAATCGATCGCTTCTCACACGCTTGCTGTCCAAAGCACCGCTCAGCTGACAAGGTGTTATCCACAAATGTCCTGATTATTAATTCAGCCCCTGATTTGTTAGTGAGCTGCATGAATCGCAATTTTCTAAAAAGATTAGTTCGGAGTGGATGAACTAATGACACTTCCACATGCTCTCAGTCAACAACAACGCTATTGTCCTTTTCTTTTTTCAGCATGTGAATAAACTTATGGCGGTGAGTTGTCGCACATGCTTTTCTGCCACCTTGAACACAAAGACTGATCCACTCGTGTCGGAGCAGTTGCTTCATTTGTCTACACAATCACATGTTTGGAGAAGCCCCTGAATGTTGCAGCCTGCGATTTGTATGCGGATCACATCAGCCCAAATAAAGCCGGGCAAAATTTCCCTAATGTTCACTGCAGCGAAATCACATTTCAGCCTTATTTATGCTACTGTCTACACCTGCAGACATCAGTTCACCCTTAATCTTTTATAGACACTCTAACTCGCTATATATTATGGATTTTAACACGCCACGAGCTCTAAAAGGGGGGGAAAATAATGAATTATTTGTGTCATTACTTTTGCTCCTGATAGGAAATGTTTTGCATAATAAACAGCCGAGACAACAAGTGAAAAATTAATGAGCAATATTTTTCAAAGATATAGTTTATGTTGTTTGCTGTGTGATGTTTGCTGATGACTTAAAGGAGGGGGAAAAAAGGAAACACTTTTCTCCTTGGGATGATTGTCAAGCATCAAATTTCATAATGTCCCCGTTCAGCTGCTGAGTGTTTGTTTCCATTAATCTCCGCAGTTTGTCATGTTAATTTACTCGCTGCCGTCTGGAAAATTCGAGAACAATGAGGATGAGAGGCGAAGGATCGTTTTCGGCGGAGATGAGTTATGGTCTCCCCACTTTGCTGAACTCCCAGAGCTTCTTTTTATTTTAATATTTAGCTACTGCCGGATAAAATCAAAAAGTTTCTCATTTTCTCTGAAGCTCAGAGAAAGAGAGTAGGAGAGGAGGAGAAACTGCTCCACGGGTGAAAGCCCTCAAACATGAATATTTAATGGTTGCATTTTAACCGGCGTCATAAAATCCAAGAGGATGTGGCTGAAAAGAGAGCAGTGAGGAGAGCTCAAAGTAGGCTGCATTGTTTCTTTAAAGTCTGAGCTGGATGCCTGGATGTCATGTAATTCCTCCTTCTTCTTCGGGCTGCACACGAATCAAATGTGTGGATTGTGTGAGTCTGGATAATTTAATGCTCCGGCCATGTCTAGCAATGTGTCGCGGCCCGTTTTTGCAAGGTAAGCACTAAGCAGCTTGTTCTACAGGGTTGAAGAAATCCTGGACTTTAAGGGGCAAAACTGATTTCTTTTTCCTTTTGACACTTCCTCAATGTGCACTCAGGAAAAAAAAGAAGGGGGGATTTGATTCACTTAATCCATTTGGCCAGTTGACCAAATTCAGAGGCAGCCTCTATTCAATAAACATCCATTTTAGCTTAATGGAGTTAAAGAAGCAGAAAAAACGACAAACATATTAAATATATGTGGATATTTAATATGCATCCTCTTCTTCTTCTTCTTATCCTCGTCTGTTCGGCCCTACGCTGAGCAAGACTTGCAGCAGACAGACAGTGAGCTGATTGTTAAGTTTGATAAAGTGTGTTTGTGCGTGCCGGGGGTTATTTTCGTGTATATAAGCTTTACTCCACCAAGGTAATCATTTGTCATCCAATATTGAATCAAGTCAAACGGTCTCGTAAATTGCGATCATTTACTGTTACGTTTAATATTGCTTTGTGGAAAAGGTCAGCTGGCAGTGGATCAGGTTCCAGCCACACAGATAATTCAGCTGCTTCTTATGGGTGTTTTTTTTATTTATAAAACAAAAAATCCGCCCGGCGCAGTGACTGGACAGTATTTAATCCAGCAGCCGCAGCAGCAAAGGAAACGCAGCGGCTACTGTTTATGTTTTCTGACCTTAGATATGCTTAATGCAGTGTTTAAAGTGTGTGTGTGTGGTTGGCAGGTTGCAGATAAACCACAGCGGATGCCCTTAAGGGAAACACAATAAAAGGCTTTCCCCACTGAAAGGTCCAAAGTGCAGTTGTCCACTCTGCGCAGCAACAATGGAGCGGTTGTGCAAACGGAGCCATCAGCGGCGCTGGCACGCCTGGCACACCAGCTTATCAGGAGGCGGGAGGGGTAATGACGGGGGTAAGAAGAGGTTAGAGTGCATGTGTGGGTGTAAGTGTGTGTGTGGCTTTTTAGTGGAACACAACCTCAGTTCATTTGGGAGCTGGGTTGCAGAGACACAGCTGGGCGGTGCAATAAGCACAGGCCCGTTGTGTTCCCACTTTACCAACAACTCTGTTTAATATATGTACTTACACCAGCGGGCACTCGCAAAACTGCAGCTGAAACTATGAAGTCTGACTGTTTGGATGGCAAAAACATAATTGACCATATAGGGCAACCACCCAAGGGACCACAGGCAACAGGCCGACAATGTAACAATATGTAAATTTACAAAGATTTGAAACAAGGAAAAATTGTAAATCGTTACATTTGAGAAACTGGAACCACAAAGAGATTTTCTGATACTTGGCTATTTAGTTACATTTAGCAGAAAAGGTATTGCTGGAGAACTAATCCCACATGAACATGACATAAAGTCTGAGGTAAACAATACCAGAATTTACCACGTGAGGAGGGGGCTGGGTTTATGGATCACCAGAGTAATACTGAAGTGACCAGTGACCAACAACAAGCTAGGATTCTGATAATCTATTCATAACTAAATTGTTTTTTCGCCCCAAAAGTGCTAAACCTGGTTTTAAGCTTCACGTTTTAGAGAAGGAGCTCCATGAGAGGAGTTCTGTGAGGAGCCAGTCAGTTCCAGCCCTAATACCAAATATCTCTCCTCACCTGGAATAATACTGAGCAGATGTTAAAGGGCTATAACTGGATATGCATGGAGAGTACTATCAAAGTGTCAATATTTACATTTCATAGCCCATCTCGGTCACACATTTACTACTCTCTGCTTTTCCGGTGTTAGAAAAAACAACTGCGCATGCAAAACCAAATGTTTGTCTCTCACGTCGGAGCGACACTGATTTTGAGCAGAAACAGTTTGTCGGTGGCAGTTTTTCAGTTTCTCTTTATCCCTCTGAGCCGTTTGAGGTGTTGGAGGAATGTGTTGCGCGCTCAGAGAGTTTGCTCACTTGCGAGGTAGTCTGTGGTGCTTTCACAACATTTCCTTTGGGACACAACACTTCAGGGGGGGGCGGGGAGTCTCAAGGTGCCTGTGTTAGGCTTTAGATGTGACTCAGGGTTGGTAAATATTTAGAGAGCAAACATTTTGATACCAGCAGGGATTATAGTTTGAGGGAAACATGTTTTTCTAAGAATGTAAATGTCAGCATATTGCAAGGCGTAATGCTACAATTTCCACTTTTCTGCCAGACTCTCTCTCAAAAAAAAAGAATACCCAGCAGTTTAGTAACTCAAATCCCACAGAGGAAAATCCAGTCCAGCTCATTTTGATTTAGCTCGCCCACTAAACCTCATTCTCTTTGTTCAGAAAGCATCCGACTCATCGGCGACTGCTGCTGCCGCCCACAAACAAACCCGGCAGATTTGTTCTGCTGCTTCACCTTGTTGGCTTTGTGGAGGGAAGGTGCCAAAGGTGGATGTTAAACATGTCAAGAGCTATCTGCCTCATTTACTTGGTCACTGAATATTCATGGGCCCTGATACCGGTGTCAGCCTCCAACCAGCCGTGCAGCAGAGAACCAGCAGCCTCAGACGAGGTTGACCCCCCCCGACGCGCATCTCCTCCCCTGTCCGTGTCGTCCCAGAGATCCTCTCTCTCTTCACCTTTTACGTTTGTTTGCAGATGAATTGGTGGTCCCCCCCCCCTGCCACCCCGGATCTGACAATTGTTTCCGGTTCCAATTTGCGTGGCATGAGAGGGTTGCTGTGCTACTCAGTGCTCCAAGGCGTTGGGGGACGAGTCATTGAGGGCACCCCGCGAAGAGGAGAAGGGAGGAGGTGTGTGGGGGGGGGGACTCTGGGTATAACCTCCTTTTTCTGCAGTCATGCTCATTTACTCCCCGCCCCCCCCCGACACCTCCGGGGATGCGCTCTGACCTCTGCAGGGATCTTGCTCCCTCCCTCCTCACTTGCACTCCTTGGTTTCCTCACCGCAACCAGGGAGGCAAACCGAATTCCTTGTGTGGCTCGAGAGCTTTTGGGGAGTCCCCCCCCCCGTAGCAGCGAGGCCCAGTCTAGACTGCCGTGACTGTAGTTTGGCAGCGCTGCCGAGTTGCGGTGTGGGGTCGGATTCACTTAGCGTGGCAGCAGAGATTGCAGTGGTTGTCTCATTAAATATATGTTTCCTGTGTTAACATGAAAAGCTGCTGCTCTTTGTTGTTGCTCGCCCCGGATGAAAGACACCCTCTACAGGCTGAGCCCTGTCAGCGCCTCACACTGTCAACACGGTTAATGCTGTAGATTAATAATTAGCAGGGTGATGAAATGAGATTCGGCCAGAAGAAGGATTCAGGTCCTTTTAGTTAAAGACAAAAAAAACAACAATACCTTATTAAAAATCCTATAAGATCTGCATTCAAACTTTACATGGTTCCAGTGGTAGAATGTAATCTAGTATATTTAATCAAGAACTCTACTTAAATATACATTTAAGGCTCTTGTACTTGACTGGAGTTTTATGAAGCTTTACTTACAAAAGATACAAAATTAAGAGTTTGTTATACATGTTACTAAACTATCTAACACAAGACCCAAATAGGAGCTGCAATGTAAAAAAATAAAAGATTGCTAACTGGCTCCACCTTAACAACAACTGCAACAGTATGACGCTGATGCTTGAGTACTTTCATCTTTTATAATATAGTTGCCTTATCCTGATTAGGGCTTGGTGATATGGGCAAACATTATAATTAAGATAAAAATGTTCATATCAGTCGTTCATCAATACTTACACTTTTTAACTTGGGTAAAGTTTTCATTGCAGTACTTTTACTTTGAGTATATTTTTCATTGTGGTATTAGTACTGTTACTTCAGAAGACATGCTGTGAATAAAACACTGACATATTAGCTTGTTAGCAAGTCAGCTAATGCTTCTATCCATCTGAGGAAGTCAATCATTTACTCTCCATGTTGCTCATGTTTGGTCTCCACCTCCTGAGTGATTTATCCTTCTCTTTATCTGCTAAATCTAAAATAGGAATCATGAATGAAACATGTATCAAAGTTGAATAAATCTATTGTGTGAATTCACAAAGTATTTATGAAGTATGTTTTATATACAATTTCGAGTGCTGTGGCTAAGTAGACTAAACTTATATTTGCATAAACCTACTTGTTTGCTATCAACCTTTGTAAATATGAGAGGAGGAGAAGATACAGCTGGAATGCAGCGTCTAAATCCTGATACACGAGTCTCTGGCTGCTGCAGAGGGAATTTCATCTCCTGTCATCTCGCTGTTGATTAGTATTGATTGGTCGGTCTGAATTGGCCTCTTGAATGCACGTTACATCAAATAATCCCTCATTCTAGTTTCCCAAAACCCATTGTGAGTGCTGGGGAACGATTGCATCAGTGGCTTCCAGCGAGCTTAAACATTTCCTGCGGGGGTCAGGAAAAACGAGTTTTCTAGCCCCAGTGTTTTACCTCTTAATGAGACTGGGGGAAAGTTGACCTACTGAGTAATTGTGACAAACATAGCCGAGGGGGAGCTGAGCGTTGCCCTGCCCCCTTTTTCACTGTGGCGGTTTAGAAGAAAAAAGAACTCACTGCACCTGTGGTTTGTATCGACATGAATCTCTCCCCTGACAAAACCAGGAATTCACTGCAGCTTGGACGAGTCTCCCCGCAGTGCACGGGTGACACGGTCCTCTGTGCCGGTTGGCTGTGATGGCGGCCGCTTGAGTGTAATGATGAAATGGAAAAGTTCCAGCGCAGTGAACACTTGCACGCACACAAGGTAATTGGAGATTGCCGCCACAGAAGAACTCTGCACGATAGGCTTTCAATTCCCACTCCACGGAGAGACAGACCACAAAGTTTGATTATGTTTGCTGTTAGCCAAGCGCCCGCCGTAGTGGAGCGAAATGGGATCCTGTTCAGACGAGGGGCGCGAGGTGGCAAAGTGAGAAAGGCAGCACTGGAAATATTTGAATCGGATTCAATCTCTCGTTTTCTCCCAACACGAGGGCACGCACAGGAGTCAGCAGAAATGGTCTCCGGCATCTTATTCCAGATTTATGAGGCCTGAGTGTCGTGTTTGAAATGACGGACGGGCTTGGGATTGCCCGGGATCCCCACATTAGCGTAGCATTGTTGATCACTTGGAGAGCAGGTGTTCCAGGCTCATGTTCGCCTCATTTAATTACGGAAGGACTTGAGACGGGCGGCTCTTCAGCCACTTCATGTCTGATTTGACACCGGAGGATCAGGGCGCGTTCAATGGAAAGCAGATAAATGATTGATAAGAGAAGCAAAGCCAGTTCAAGTCCTGCTCTGAGGACATAAATAATGAAGGACGCTTTGAGCTCCTCAGTGACACGGGGAAGACACGAGGTTTCATCACATCCTGGATCCAGCTCTCTCATTTTATGCTTTTGTATCTTGTCAGTTTTGTGTTATTATTCATTTGATTTCATTGTTGCTACAAAAAAAAATTCAGGGTTGGTATTGCATAAAACTAATCACTAGAATAACATCATTTGTTTTGTTTTGAAACTAAATTGTTGTTTTTGCTGCTCCAGTTGATCTCTGTCTGTTAAATATGAAGTATACAGATACTTTTAAAATGGCAGTTCTTCCTTTTTCATTTAGATCAATCTAATTAGATAGAATCAGCTCCAGACAAAGGTGCAATTACTGTTGGATGGAGCGAGACTAGCTGTTTCCCCCGTTTCAGCTCTTGATGCTACGCTAGGCTAAGTGTCTGCTGGTTTTAACTTTATATTTAACAGAATGAGAGCATTTGATCATCTTGGAAAGAGAGCAAGTAAATGTTCTTCCCCAAACTGTTTAATTAATACTGATTTTGTAATTCTCCCATTCTCTTGTTTGTCTAATTTGTTACTAAAGCTATTTGATGAGATTCACATTTTGTAAATACCAGAACGTTGAGTCTCAGACACCACGTGTTGTCGGCAGCGACTCGTTTCCCTCCACAAGGTTGTGCTCATGGCGACACTCGAAGTTTGACTGTTCACTTCAGAGTTATGAGTGCCAGAGGTGCCAAAACACATAAAAGCTGCTGGAAGGGGGAAAAGGAAGACGATGAGCTGTGTTTTGGCAGCGTAGTTGCTCTGTGAAGCTGCCTCTCCTGTCTGTAGCGCAGATCCTGCTGCTCTGTGTGTGTCTGTCAGGCTCCATGTCATCCTGCCATTGTTCAGGCTCGAAAATCAGCACAGGCTCTCATTGTTCTGCACTCAGATCTGCAGCTGCAGCCCACTCTGCCCAGTATCTCTGCACTTTTGTCATGTCTGTAAAATAGTGTCATCTCTCAGCGATGATGAGAGGCTGCCACAGTTACCGTCTCTTTGTGGTTTTGGAAGTTGCGGCAACATTGAATCCTTCAAACTTGCCGTAATTAGTTAACACTTTCATCTCTTCTTTTTTCGGGCTTGGAAGTGCCACTGTGGCAAAATCCATTTTCTCTGGATTTGCCACAGAATGGATGCGCGGGCGTCTCCCCTCTCCTGCTGCACTGTAAAAAAGAAAAAGTTGAGAAAACGTAAAATATCAAGGCAACATGATGCAAGAGATTTTTGAGTTTTCTCAACTTTTGCCTGCTGTTGTTGACTTAACTAAGGTTTTCAAGTTCTGCAAAGAGTTCTGCCAACTTGGATCTTCTTGTTCACCTAATTAGGATAATCATGTGAGACTAATAAAGAAATTCTTGCTTGAATGCCATGTATTTCTACCTTCACCAAACGCAGATTTTTTTGTTGAATTAATAAACAATTATGCTCCTCAATGTCATGCATTTGTACCTCCTTTAAACGTAGGTATTCTTTTTGAATAAACGTACAATTATCCCTTCAATGGCATATATTCCTAGATGCACCAAACACAAATATTCTTGTTGAATAAACATACATTTTATCTGTATAAATCAAGAAAAATGTATGTTGCTGTAATTTTATTATTATAAAATGCTAAACAGATAATAAATAAAACACAGTACAGCTGAATGTTATCTGAAATATTTCTTTATTTCTTTAGCGCTCCAGGTGTTTTAAATACACAAACACAGTCTGTATGAATGCAAGGCCAGTGTGCACCTTGTCCGTGATGAAGCCGCAAATGCTTGAGAAGAGTCTCTTGGCTGGAGCTTTCAAATTTGCAAAATTTACAGTGCATGAAATCCACCTCTGAAACACAAGAGACACATATAACACAAAGTCAGTTTTGCTACAATCACTTTCACAACAGTCTCTGTAATTTATAACACAACTACAGATGTCAAACTTGAATCCTTTTAGGGATTCAAATCTTTCTGAGTCACTAAACAGATCCAGATCTTACGAGTCATTTGTCCATAAGCATATAAATTCTACCAGTGAAACAGAGCCCGTCTGTCTTAGACTATAAACAGGATAAATACATTCAAATTTGAGAGCTAGGCTATTATACGAGGAGGGCAGTCTGATGTTTGTGCATTTGAAATTTTGATGCAGGAAATAAAACTTTGCATTTTCATCTTATTAAAAATTCTCTGACATTAATTATGAGGCTGTTAGTAGTTCACAATGTTTTTATTTAGCTGCATTATATTCAACAGACACAAATACAGTATTATATTCTCATAACTCACAGTCAGCATCACTCATTCAACTGTAAATACAGTATATGACATCATAGAAATGTGGAAATATAACTCCATAATTATTGACCGATTCTGATAACACATAATGCTGCAGAGAATAAAATGCACCTCTGTGTTTAGTCTGTATTAGCCTCTAAAGTTTATTAACACTTAATTGTGTTAAGTCAAGTGCAGCGAGACCGCGAGATCCCGCGATAAACTGTGTGTATAAAGGAAACGACAACAAACAAACAGTTTGAGACCTTTGATCGATTGAATGTTGACCTGGTGCCACCGGTCATGACGTAATGTTGATGTGAAGTTGTGTCAAGCTACATGAACTACGTATTGTGCTTTATTTTGAAAGGGGGCGGAAGTTTATTTTGTTGATTCTGTGTCGGACTTCCGGCGCTGGTGCGATCTGCTCTGTTGAAATTGACGCGGATCAGCAGCGGCTCCTGCAAAAATAGAAGTGCAACGGAAAGCGAGCGCAAGCCGCTGCTGAGCCGCATCTGGGACGCTGCTGAGACGTTCCGCAGCGCGCCTGGTGGGCGCACTCTCATTGACTAGAGTGGCGGCTATCTGCAACGGCGACCGCAGCGGAGACGTTCCGCTGCTGTTCCGCGTTCAGTGGAATCTGGCCTTGACGCCGGGATTCCACCGGGCGCGGAACTGCAGCGGAACGGCAGGGCCGCGGTCGCCGTTGCAGATAGCCGCCACTCTAGATCCTTTCTTATCAAACAAAACCGACAGAACTTTTCAACAGTAAAACTTTCTTGAAAGCCTGCAAGACCATGTGCACCAAGGTTATCAGCACAAGGTTATCAGTTCATTTCGGAGCGCTGCGCCGCTCCGAAATGAACGTAGGGGAAACACTGATATATATATATTTGATCCTCCGAGCTTCGCTTTATATGTCTGCCCCATGAAAGCGTATGCATGACCACTCGCGTTTGCATGGGCAAAAATACAAAACGGGTTATCTTAACAAATTTAACCACAGCAGAAGTGCTATAAACATGCCAGTCTATGCCAGAACTAAC